>VXBZ01006315.1:513288-655356 GCA_013399135.1 Heliornis fulica | reverse complement strand
GACTGGATGATCTTAGGGGTCATTTCCAGCCTTAAAATTCTATGGTTCTATGATTCTGTGATCGCTGAGAAGCTTTTCCATGTGCTGCTGGCCAGGACCAGGCATGTCTTCCTTCATGCTATGGGACACGTGCAGTGCTGCAGACCACTTGTTTGGACAGAGGAGAGCTGCCTGGTTGGGCAAAATGTCAGCTGTTGTAAGCTGCAGTGACCTTAAGATTGTTTCAGTGGGTAACAATACACCAGTAGTTGTATGATTGTATTATTTCTGGTTTATAGGTGGTCTCAGATGAGGGAGAAGAAATTGGAACAGTAACTTTTGGTTATTTTTTTTTTTCTTTTTATTCATTGTTTTTCATTGGTCAACTACAGGATCAAAACTTTCATGTAATGCAAGCTCTTTGAAAAGTAGGTACACAGTGGTATTAGAAAACCATTGCTCTCACAGGTGAAAAGAAAGAAGAAAAACATCCGCTTTCATCCGCCATCCGGATTAAAAAGCTATCCGCTGATGGCTTTTTAATTTTGTTGTTTCTGTGTCTTATTAGGTATTGAGCAGGACATTGCAGTAGTCTGTATGGAATACGTGGACACACATAATCAGAGATCATCAACATTCTGGATCTTCATCTCCAAAACTGTCTCAGGCTTTAAATACTATTGCACTCTGACATGCTTATTCTAGACTTTTCTCATGCAGCAGATTGACAAAATATTGGTTAGTTTAGTTTTTTATATCAGGTTGGGAAAGAACATCTCCTCTGGTATCTTCTGATGAAATGCTGATATTATATACTCTTGTTATTTCAGCTGTGGTAAATCTGCAGCTGAGCAATATTTTCCCTTTGTGAAAATTAGGAGAAATGACCGATACGGAAAGCAGCAGTGGTGGACCTTAACATGTCCCGCAGTGACTCTATCTTCTCCTTTCCAATTTGATGGTCGTGGAGTATGTAAATATAAAAAAACCCAATTTTTTTCAGCTTTTGAGAATGAAACCAAGGTGTAAGTCAATAGTTTCCCTTTTTTTCCTAGTCTTCTCTATAGCTGAGAAGAAAGTGTGATTATTGAAGTACACAAATTCTTGGAGTATTGTTAACAGCTGCCTTATTGCTACTGCATGTCACATTGATCTCTGCTGCTGGACTGCTCAAGTCAATCGGGTAATTATAGGGCATCAAGTTGGTCTCTAGAGCATTTCCTGAGACCCAAATATGTTCCAAGGAATGACAAAGAAAAACTGCTGATGGTTTTATTTTCTAGTCTGTGCCCTTCTAGTTGTTCCTGTTTATTAGCTCCTTGCTGTGGCCTCTGTTGTCTCTGCAGCAGCAGTGACAAAAGAAAGACTGGAGAAAGGAGAGGTTTTCACAGTGTGCAGAGTGATTTCATGTTGCTTCATTACACTGGAATGATGTGGGGAGGATGGGAGGATCAGAGTCCCTTATGAAATGGAAAACATAGAACCAGCTTGTCAAAGTCTGAAAGTTGTGCTTGGAAACAACTCCTGAGGAATTTATTTTCAGTCCTAAATAATTAAAAAAAAAACCAAATCCATGTAATTTTACTAAAACTTTCACTGTGCTGCCAGTGCTCTGTCAGGGAGAGAGGGACGAGTGGTGTTTCCTTGCAGAGAAATGCAGGAGTGGGGTGATAGAAAACCGAGAAAGCTGAGGGGGTTCCTTCCTGAGGGACTGCCTTCATCCCCGTGAATGCCATCTTCCTTCCATCTGGTCCTCGTGTGCAGAGCCGTCAGAATTGCCTTGCGACTGTTGGTATTTTTAAGGTGCCGTGTCAAAGTGTGCTAACAGGAGTGGCTAACACTAGGCTCTTTGGATTGTGATAGCTGTCTGTCTAGGCAGAGCAAGGTTTTGCTGTAAAGAATAAGAAATGGGCATTTAGTACCTCTAAAAGCCTTATTTTAGTGTTGTGTGGAAAATAGAAATCTGAAGACTGATCTCTGCATCTGAAGTATTTAACTGTCATAATGCAGAGAATATTGTAGGCTGTTTCTACGAGTTGCTAAACTTTGTTTCTTTGACTTAATATTGAAGAGTATAGTCCCAAAATTAGACAGCTTTTCATCTCCTTTACCTAAAATTAAATGTATCTGTGTGCATTCATACTTATTTTTTAAAGTACCTCCTCTATAATACCTTGCCTGTACTTTTATTAATGGAGATGCAGTTCTTTAGCCTGTAGTCATTTGGTCTCTGATGCTGGCAAAATGGACGCTCGGCGAATGTCAGTGCGATGTGCTACTTTGCAATCCAATTAGTTTTAACCTCTGTTGAAGTGCCACCCCTGTCTGCAGTGCAGCCATATGTTGGTAGCTACTGTGGAATCAATCTTCATGACACATTTGCACAATTTCAAAATGCCTGTAATTAGAGTAGTGAAAACTGTTCCTTGTCTCATTCTCATAAAAGAGAGTTTTACTTATCACCTCACTTGCTCTGGATACTATGCCTGAGTTGTAAGCAGTGAGGAGCAGCCAGCTGTAAGCAACAGCCAAAATCTTGGTGGAGGTACAGTGTTGCAGTCTTCTCAGAGTGGTGTGTGCTGGAGTATGTAAAAGATCCAGCTCTTGTTGAAGTAGCAAAACTCTCACCATGTAGCCGATGTCCTTTTCTGATGTCTGTGTAGAGTACAGAAACTGTGCTTGTGGGTGAATTTGTACTTGGCCGACTCTCACAAATTAGCCAGAGAGTAATAATAGAAACATGTTGAATGTTTAATTTCATAATCTTAACAGAAGTTCCTATAAATTTTGCAGAGACAAAGACCCACATAAAAGCTTGAAATAAGTAACGGGAATAGGAATTGTCAGGGTCAAAGAAATCCCAAAGGATTCTTCAAACTGGTGGAGTTCCCAGTTGTCAGACTGGTGCCAGAGCTTCACACCTCCTTCATAGGAGAATGGAAGATTAATACGGCTTCTCTAGGCTTAAAGAAATATTTAAGCCAGAGTTCAGTGAAAAGTAGCAGATGGAAATTTCTTCCGCATGAAGACCAAGCTGGAAAAGGTTCAAAAATTTTCAGTGGCCGGTACTTCAACAAATCTTGCCAGTTTTGAGCGTTCACTTGGAAGAGTGAAGTTCACGGCAGGAATAAAAGATTCAAAGGGTTAGTAGCGGTTTGGTTTGGGGTTTTTTCATGTTTTTGGTTTGGTTTTTTTTTTAAGTTTTTGTTCACATAAAAAGATCTGTGGATGAAGTTCACCCAATTAATTTCACCTTAATTGGTGGAATATCTACTAGGGGCTTTGGTCATGTGCAAGGAAATTGAAATAACCTCACAGAACTGAAACTTTTATGGCAATAACATTTCATCTGAGTAGTGAGTCTCTTCCAGAAAATTAGGTGAACAGGAGGTGCAGGAAAAGGTGGAGTGCAACTCTGATCCTTTGAATAAGCACTGATCAAATTTCAAAGGACAAATAAAAGGAGTCATAGCTTGGGAATTTGAGGGCAGGTTTGGTTGTCCACAGGTCCCTTCTGTACAGAATTTTCAACAGTGAAGTCAGTTTCTCAGCTGATGCGGTGTCTGTCCTGTGGGGTTTACTTTGTAGGCTACTGATGGAGTAAAGATGGAAGATGACATATGGAGGAATGTGCCTGAGCTTTTGTCCAGTCCTGAGGGTGAGTGCAGGCAGGCAAGTAGAGTTCAGTGGTGGCTCTAGGAGGCCTTGGTTGGGCTTATCGATCTGGGGATAGAAGTCACCAGCAGTGGCATCAGTGAATTGTGGGGTCTCAGTGAGAGACTGGAGTCTCAAGCTGTATTTGAAATCTGTGAGGGTCCAGAAGAGAGCCCAGAAATGTACCAGCATTTAGTTGTTTGTTGCTATAAAAGTTCAGGATGGCAGTCACAGCTCCATCTTGGATGTCTATATGCTACTCCACAAGTGTGGCAAGTTGCCATTGCTGATATCGTATAAGTTTGTTCAGACAAAATCCAGAATTGACTGCAGTGTGAATACGTGTAATTAAACACCTTTGAGTTACAAGAAGCAATGAAGCCACAGTGGTGTCAGCAGATTCGGGTGCTGGATATCAGCCTGGGGTCATGTCTGGGTTGGCTGCTAAATCTGCAGACTTGTGAGTATCCCCCTGAGATGGATTAATGCTGGCTCAATTAGCTCAGTGTGCTCACTCCACCTAGTTGCTATGTAGATGTAAAACCTGAATGGTTTGTAATTAGCCTGGGATCGTGGTGGCTTCAAAAAGAGTTGCCCACCCACACCTCCATTTATGCATCACTTGTGTATTTGGTTTCATTTTTTTGTTTGTTTTTACATCTCTGAAGCACCTGTTGCAAGATAAAAAGTTGTAAAACAAAATCAATCAAGAACAAATACACACTAATGCCTTATTGATTTTAATAGTGGTTATTATGGTCAGCCCATATTCACAAATAGTATGTGGAGGAGTGCTGATGAACTGAAGTACTGCTTTATACTAGCTCTAAATACTTTCAAATTCCACTAACCCTATGAAGGAAGTGTAACAATTCCAGTTCACTTTGCACAGGTAACTGTAGCATAATCAAAGTCTGAAACACTGTTAGTGATTATCTAGTAAGGGGAAATAGTTTGTACTGCAGCATTTCACTGATGACTGTGTCCTGTTTGGTGGTGTTTGGGTTTTTTTCTTTTCCGGGTTTTGTTCCTGTGTTCCAGTTGCAGCATGAAAACAGTGGCTGTGAAAGCATATGGTAATCAGGCTGATTGTAACCTGAGTGCGATTGGATTCTGAGAGAGTAGGAGGTGTGACTTCTGCTGTCAGAGCAGATGGAGATTAAACAACATAGGAAAGATTTTATGAAGAAATTAAAGAAGGGTTTGAATGGCATTATATTAACATAGGCTTCAGGGGTGCATCTTGGTTCATGATAATGGGCTAATAATAATGCATTCACTTATACCAAAATTAAATTTTGGGTTTTCTATTTTGCTATTCACTTTTTCTTTTTTCCTGAAATAACTATATTTAACAGGATTATTACTGTGTGCCAAGTGTTCTCAAAGCCTCTGCCAAGAAGATCACAAGGATACTAACTTTCCTGTCCTCAAAGGAAGGAACAGCAGCAGATATTGGCAGAGGATACTCAGTGGGAGTGCTGTGTAACCTTTCCTATGCAATGGGGTGAAGATAAGATACAACAAGTGTGTTGTTGTATATATCTGTATCTACTTACACTCTGTTTTATTTATAGGATATAATGAACTGAGTAAGTTGGAGCAAAGGGATTTTAGAATCTCCTGAGTTGGAAGGGACCCATAAGGACCATCAAGACCAACTCCCGGCTCCACACAGGGACAGACAAGTCAGAGCACAGGACTGAGGGCATCGTCCAGATGCTTCTTGAGCTCAGCCAAGCTGGGTTCTGTGACCACTTCCCTGGGAAGCCTGTTCCAGTGCTCAACCACCCTCTCAGTAAAGAGCCTCTTCCTAATATCCAGCCTAAACCTCCCCTGTTGCAGCTTCATGCTGTTCCCTTGGGTTCTGTCACTGGTCACCAAAGAGATCAGCACCTGCCCCTTTGCTCCCCCTTGTCAGGAAGTCACAGACTGCAGTGAGGTCTCCTCTCAGTCTCTTCCAGGCTCTACATCCGGTGCTGTGGTGTCAAAACACATGACACTCCACATTTTAGACATATTTCAGAAGCAATAAATAGCCTGTTAGCCAGTTGGAAACTGGCATAATTCCTACTATGGTCTTAAAAAGATGGTTGTCCCGGAGTGAATGATGGGAGCAGTTAGATGTTGACACTTTAACAACATTATGAACAACAGTATGAAGGGAACATTCCATGGTGGTGTTAACCTGCCATCAGAATGGCAAGACTGGATAAAAATGAGGTCCAAGTTCAGCACTGGTTCTAGGGATAGGCAAGGTTGCTGTCTAAAATGGATATGCTCGCAAAATGGCCGTGATTATTTTGCCACTTGTGTTGCTTAGTACAAAGCTTGGTCACTTGGCTTGTTGCTGCCATTGATGGGAAGGCTGGGCTGGGTGATATGCTTTTGTTTCTGCAAGGAAACACAGTTGTTATCCAGGGAGTTGCATGCTCCTGATTCTGCAGAGAAAGTAGCAGTCTTCATGTGGGACCAGTATAGGAAGGAAAGGGATTTACTTTGATTTCAATTCAGGATATAATTTCAGCAAGGACAACTAAAAAGCCATGATATTAATCTTGTAAGGGCCTATTTGGGTAACAGCTTGGAGCCTTTCCTGTGGTAAGCCTGTATAACTGATTTTTTTAAGTTAGTTTTGTTTTCAGAAAAATAATCTCAGAAATAGAATCTTCCCTTTTTTTGAGTAAAGGGCTTCATAACAACTAAAACATCTTTGCTTGGAAGCAACAAACAACCAGAATTAGAGTAGACTATTTCCCAGAAAAACTCATTTTTTTCAAAAATACTATTTTATTTTTCAAGAATCTACTGGATTACGACTTTCAAGTAGATTCAATTTGTGCATTGTAGTTAAAGTAAAAACTCGTAGGAGAAAGGTTCTTAATCTTCTTTTGTGTTCTGCAGGTTTGGTAACATCAACACCACATCCGTGGGTGGGCTTTCTCGGAGTGTTGCATTAGACTCACCAGTGACAGTGACGATGTGAAGACGTTGGCATTTCATATCAAGCAGAATGTAGTGTTAGCTCCAAGCAATCTTGGATTTATTAAAATAAGACCAAATATATGTGTTTGCTATGCAGATAAAGGAGAGGTGCTGTAGTGCTGGCATTTCTAGAACAAATACAGTAAATACATGTATTTTCATTGAAGAGTTGATTTCATCGACCTTTTCAACAACTGGAAAAACTTTGCATGATTATTGGATAATTGGGTATTGGTTCTTACTAGAAAGAACCAGTCCAGCAGTGGGAGCCATGGAGCTGTTCTTCAGTAATTCTGGCTAATGCGACAGGCAAAATTGGAGACTGCCTCTTCACCTGTACGGTGTTGTGCTGGACAAGTCGGACCAAGCTTTTGATTTGGATAGCTTTGTACTGTTTTGTGCAAGTCTGAACATCCTCTGTGCTTTGTCAGAAAACAGTGTGTTGTTGCGTCCACTGGTCTGTTTGTCCACTGCACGAGCGAGCGTGTACTGGCACAGCCTGGTTTGGTCTAGTGCCTTCAGTTGAGCGTTTCCACTGACACGAGCATGCTTGGTTTCTTCTGGGCTGGTGTTGCACCAAAGACTCAGATGATCAGTTTTAGTTAAGTTTTACTTGCTTTCCATTCCAAATTAGGAAACCACGTGAAAATAACTGTAAATTAGTTACCTATCTATAAGCCTGTGTGTCTAAGCATTCTGCTCCAGTCAAAGGAGATAAAAACACTCGTGGCAGAGCCTGAAGAGGGATATGGCTGACCAGCCATAGGTGTCTGTTGTAGGCCAGCCAGGTTTCTCCCTGGGATTCACTGACTGTAGCAGCTGGGTCTGCGCTGTAAGAGCAATGCAGCCGCTTGTGTTTAGATATCTTTACTGGGAGGGGAATCGTACCTACTGTCTGGTATAGATGCTGGGTGACTATACGAAAAGACTATTATCGCTCTGCTCAAACTTTTGAAGTATTAATTTGACTGAAATCAGTATTTGTTCTGCTTGTTTGCATTTGATTTTTAACAACCCACATTTTGCTGAGCAGTCTGAGATAAATGCACTGGTAGGGAAGAAAAGGCTTTTGTTACAACTTTTAAAGGAACAAAAAACTGCCAAACAAAACGCAGAGTGCAGACAGTCAGATGAGAAGATCATGGTCACACTCAAGGGCTACTTGCAGTGTCCAGCTGACACTGGCTGCCCGTTTTCTTACACGTGAAGAGAAAAGCAGCCTCAGTGTTGAATATGAAAAGAATTTTGAAGCTGATGGACTCAGTTGATTGAGTTGTTTTAAGTGCTGTGTGTTGATAAACTTCATTTTAAACATTTAAAATGAATGTTGAAAGATGGATAAGGAAGGCTTTTTCCCCAACATTTGGGGTCAGTTTTAATTGATAATTCTGGTGCTTTTGGTCTCCCTTCTGGCCCTATGAGTATGTATTGCCTTTTCAAAGGAGTGGTATCCATATCAAGCACTCCAGTTTGACATCATGGTGGTTTTAACCAGTAACTTGTGAAAGTAGTGGATAGTCTAGCATGGCATGTTTGTGCCACCTCTGCTTAAGAGTAGATTAACTTTTGTTTTTAATAGGAAAAGCAGATTTTTTTTGTCTTCCATGCTATGCAAAAAGCAGAGGCTCTTAGGATTTAGTGTGAAGTTAACTCAAATTCTTTGCTAGATGTAGTCCTTAGTGTTCAAAGAAGCTTTGGCCAAGTGTCTGAACTGTTGATGTGTGTTTTATCCAAATAGAACTAAAATCTTTGAACATTTTCTTTAATCACTTTATTCTTTGATCAGCAGCACAAGTAGTTGTAGAAATTCATATGTGTCCAGGTGTTCTGTCCTTAGATTACGAGGCAACAAGTCATTTTGACAGGTTTGATTAAGCATTTAAAACTTGGAGTGAGCATCAAAACCAAACCCTTGAGGATATTTCTTCCTGCCTAAACATCTGTGATATGCAATTTCCATTGTTACATAAAGTACAACGAAGAAAAATGGATATTTAGCATTTGAGGTATGCAAAGATGATTTATTTTATGTGGATCAGCATGTAAGATTTTAAGAAGGATGACATGCGGTTGTCTGATGCAAGATCCTCTCCTGCCTTAAATTTTGTCAGTTTTATTGATGTTGATGGAAGTAGGACAACATAGGCCTACTTGAGCATTTTCCTGGATTTGGTTTGTGAATTTGCCAGTGGTATTAGGGAGACACTTTGCAAAGGACGGCTGATTTTTATGTGTATGCTACTGTGCATATTTCGGTTCAGCTGCTTTTATGGGGCTTTATGGGTGCTGGTGGGGTAAATGGAAACCACCCCATGAGAGATTGTTGTGTGCCCATGCCTTGGCCCATATGGAGGGTGCACATCTGAGCAGGTCCTGGAAACAACTGAGGCCTCTCTTAAGCAGTACGTGTAGATGGTTTCATGGGTGGAAGCATGCGCTGAAGGGGGACTTACTGGCAGACTAAATGAAAGGATAGGGTCTGAACTAAGCAAAGACATAGAAACTCCCTATATACATACATACATACATACATACATGTATGTATATCAGTGATCCTGTTTGAAAGAGAGAATAAGAGGGAAGCAGTCCACGTGCAGATTACGCAGAGCACTTGGAGCTTTGAGTTGTAAGTCCCATATGGGATCGCCATCTGTCTGAGACTTAATACCTGGGGGCATTAGTCCTGTATGTCTCTTTTGGTGGCATAGAGCAGGTTCATCTAAGGGGGTGTCAAATGCCTTCCAGACAGTGTTGTAGGTATTTTTTCTGTTTCCTGATGAATGTACAAAGGTGATTACTCTTTCTGTAAATTCAGAAGTTTATCATGACACCTGTAGCCAAAATGACTCCAAAAATCGGTGTCACAAGATAGGTCCCTAGCTGCAAAGGCTGGCTCATTTTACGGTTCTTAAGACGTGCCTTTCAGCTCTGGAAAAAAGACAACTCTGCAAGTGTATGGCACCCAGTTCTTTGCTTCATCTTCACGTCATGTTACCTGTCCTCTGGAAATAGAGGAAGTACTTTCAGAGTTGGCCTTTCCAAGATGAACCTGATCTTCCTTGCAGATACTGTAAGGGCTGTTCAGTGTTTGCAGAGATGTGCTCTTCTTGCCTTCCTAGATTGCCTGTGACAGCTTTTCTGGTGATTAGCTCCTTCAAGAATACAGATGTTCCCATTGCTGCATTGAAAGCTCAGCACTCTGGAGCATGTCTTCCAGAGATTCAATTTTACATTAACTGACAGAGTGGTGCAAGATCCCTCCTTTTCTCTCAAGACACTTGAATTCTCAGAGTGTAATAAGCCATATTGGATACACTCAGTTTTGATGTCTCATGGGCTTGCTAAATGTTAATGCAGATTGTCTTGTGATCTTTTCCTTTGAATCAAAATTAGGAAAGAGGATCTCTACCAGGAGACTAGAAGATTTCTCTCTTTTACGTTGCTGCTATACCCCGATGGAGTAAACTCTCTATATCCATCTTCAGTCTGCACACACACGAACAGACACACACTCACACACCCACTCCCAGAGTCACAAAATTTAGCTGCCTCTGCTTTTCTTCAGGCCGCCTCCTATAGAGCCCCAGGCTTGACCGTGCTTGTCACATAGGCTGCAGCCCTTTTTGGATGGCCTTTGTGTGTGTGCATGTGACTAAGAAACTGGAAATTTGGTCTCCTTTCATCGACTATTCAGTGATAGCAGCCTTGTCTGAGATTGTGTCTTCTCAGGAAGTCAGGGTGTATCAGTGACTTTATTAAAAAATCCCTGTCATTTCTGATGCATACAAAGGAGCCCTTTCCCATAATCATAGCTGCTTGTAATTGAAAGGAGTTCCAGGCACCCCTGTAAGTACTGTACTAATGTACAGATTGTTGTTCCGCTTCAGCAAGTTGTCTTCATCACTGTTTCTCAAAAAGGTTTTGAGATTTATATTCCAATCTGAGAGTTTGAATGTGTCATGCACGAAGCCACCTTCAGCGAAAAGGTGCACACAAACAAGGTGGTGAGGGACAATAAACAATGACATTTATTTTAAAATTATTGTTTAAGCATATGTTCAGTGTTTATCCTTTGAGTATGACAGTCCTCATAGTCCCCGATGAGAGAGGATCAAGGGGAAAAGTGGCGTGTTGCCTTTGGTGTATTCATAGAGCAAAAGGAAGAGCAGGGTATATACCTTCAAATGGTATAGATACTGGAAGGCAAGTTCCTTCCCCAAGTGTCTGCAGGATCTAGATCTGTGTGGCCAACTATATGGAGAATGCATCCTAAGCTACACATTGTGGTGAGTACCTTCATTTATTGTTCCCCAGGTTGAGTTGGCTGTGTAGCGGCTTACAACCTGCAGTTGCTGAGCTCTTTAGCTAACGTACTCCGTGTGCGTATTCAGAAGAGAGACAACCGTCACTCCTGTAGATCACATGTGTCTTGCTGAAATGTAGTTACACTGCTTATATATTCTACTTGTGCAGAAATGGATGCAGGCTTTAGCAAATAATCTTTGGGAATAAAATGCCTGAAGCGTGTTCCTATTGTGAGGATTTGTGCTGTGGTGTGATGCTCTGTCTAAAGCTGTTATGACAGAAGATCAAAAAGGCAAACATTAAACAAAGAATCAGTTTTTAGGATGTAAAGAATGGAATGAAAATTGGATTGGCTTGTTACATACCATCATTGGGGACATTAAATAGGTACACTGTTTCCTAGACTTTTTTTTTTTTTCAAAATGTGTTTTCATGCAGACCCACTTGCCTTCTTCAGGTCTGCTTGACACAGAGAATGCTATGGCTGTTTCAGACTCCATTTTTGCCTGTTCTTGAAGTTGGTTTTGAAGGTAAGGCCTTTTGTTGCAATCGCTTTTCCATAGCAATACTGCAGGCTATTATGGTCAAGGTACTTAACTGCTTTTCTACCCGCTCATGTGCTTCATCATCCTAATAGCTACCTTTCTGTATGCCATATGGGGGGATCAAAGATGGAATTAGGATTAGTTTTCTTTATAACTTTTATCTCAACTGAGCCTTCTGGTATATGGTGAGCAGCAAGGAGTTGTGCTGAATTCAAGGTGCATATTTGTCATTTGTAGTTGTGAACCAGCAGTGAAGTGACCCAACAGTTACTTGACTTACGTGGAACTCTGTTTATGTAGACCCAGCTAAACAGTGTCTGTATTTATGAGCATAATTTATAAATAAGGTGTTACGACCAAAGAAGAGCACTCCAGATAGACGGTTGTTAAATAATACTTTCATTTCCCATTCTTCAACCCCTCTTACTTCAGCTCAGGTGTCTGGAGGGTGCGGATTGTCACCAAGTGAGGTAGTGCCCCTTGGTGCCCAGTGCTGTGTGGTTGAGAGCAATGCCGAGGCAAAGGAGAGAGCAGCTGTCTTTGAACAGGAGGCTCTCGCCTCCTGTTCATTGCTTTGAGATTCACAAGTTCTTGTCTCGTAAAGAACAAGTGCTGATAATGCCCCTTCTCTTCACATCCTCTGCGAGCTGTAGCAGACAGGGCAAGGCTTGTAGGTGAAAGGAAAGAAGGCAATCCCAGGTTTGGTTCTATTTCATCAGTTTCTTGTAGGACATACTGTAGTATGAGATGGCAAGTTATCTTTCAGTTGGCTAATTCTTTAGTGTTTTCAGTGAATGAAGAAGTGTTTTTGGTTGATAGGTGAGGATTTAGAGTTTTTAGGTAAAACAACTATTACCCTCCTCTTATTGTTCTCATAACTTGTATTTGTGCAATAGAGTACCTCTGGTTACAGGCTCATCATTACATAGTTATGCTTTAAATAGTGTGACTTAGTATGCTTCAGTTATATTTGGTATCTAAAGAAAAATGAACAACTCTTACAAGGGCTAGTTTGCTAAAAATTAGTTGCTTGAGTTGGCTTTCCTTACTGTAATTACTGTATGGTACAGTGGAGAAGTGAAAGTTAGAACGTTGCCTTGGATTCAGGGTCATCTCACAGGTGACAGCAAAGAAACGTTGATACACATTAAGAACACGTTTATTAACAGGACTAATGCAGATAAGAGGATCAAAGCTGTCTCTTGTTCCACAACTACAAGGCATGTTAAGCTCTTTAGTTGATAGATTCGTAAATGAGACAGTTGAATGAATAATTGGGCTGCTCTCTTAATCTTTAGTTTGGAATATGAATGAGAAATGCTTTGATATTTATATTTGCAGAAGATTTAACATCTAATTGATTCATTTAATACTTTTGTACTGACATAATTGTTTAGCATGCTTATTCTCTATGCTTTGGAAAGAAATTAGAGAAGCAGAGGCTTACAGTTTTGCTGTTTCTTACACAAGTTTCAGCTGTCTAATAAGGTGGGGAGACAAATGATACTTACGTGAAATTGTATTACCTGAATTTTTGCTGGCTGTCACCTTTCTTGTGCGAATGTCCACAGCTATTGTCTGACATTGTTGCTGGGGAGGAAGACACAGGGATATGCCGTGCTTGCCTTTCCATTTGCCCTTTTATACATGCATTCATGCAGTCCTCCTAGATACATTTGTGTCATAAAGGCCTTAAAATGGCATGTCTGTTGGTTTTTGTTATGGCAAAGAATGGAGACTACAGACTGGACTGTCAGATGCTGGTTCGTTAGTACCTTCCTTGTTTTTCTTTAGTCTTGCTGAAACTGAGCATTGAGAGATATGAAGTCAACAGATGTTTTTCCTGGTTTTGGACCAGTACTGTTCAGTGTATTCACTGATGACCTGGATGAGGGAACAGAGTGCACAGTCAGCAAGTTTGCTGATGACACAGAGCTGGGAGGGGTGTCTGACACACCAGAAGGTTGTGACATCATTCAACAAGATTTAGACAGGCTGGAGAGCTGGGCAGGGAGGAATTGAAATTTAACAAGGGCAAGTGTAGGGTATTGCATCTGGGGAGAAACAACCCCAGGTACCAGTATAGGTTGGGGACTGGCCTGTTGGAGAGCAGTGCAGGTGAGAGGGACTTGGGGGCCCAGGTAGACAGCAGGATGACCATGAGCCAGCAATGTGCCCTTGTGTCTAAGAAGGCCAATGACATCCTGAGTGTATTAGAAAGGGGGTGGCTAGTAGGTCAAGAGTGGTCCTCCTCCCCCTCTACTCTGCCCTGGTGAGACTGCACCTGGAACATTGCATCCAGTTCTGGGCTCCTCATTTACTGAAGGACATACAACTCCTTGAGAGAGTCCAGTGCAGGGCCACTGAGATGATTAAGCAGTAGAACACCTTCCTTCTGAGGAAGGGCTGAGGCAGCTGCGTCTCTTTAGCTTGGAGAAGAGCAGATTGAGGGGTGACCTTATTAACGTTTATAAATATGTTAAGGGTGAGTGTCAGGAGGACAGAGCCAGGCTCTTCTCGGTGATAGCCAATGATAGGACAAGGAGAAATGGTTCCAAGGTGGAACATAGAAAGTTCCATCTTAATAGAAGGAGGAACTTTTTCACTGCAAGGGTGTCAGAGCACTGGCACAGGCTGCCCAGAGAGGTTGTGGCGTCTCCTTCTTTGGAGACATTCAAGACCAATCTGGACATGTTCCTGTGTGATCTAGTCTAGGTGATCCTGCTCAGGCAGAGAGGTTGGACTAGATGATCTTTCAAGGTCCCTTCCAGCTCCTAATATTCTGTGTGTGATTCTGTTCGAGTTTTATGTTTACACATGCATGTTTTACTGAGCAAGAACATAATTTACCCCATATATACTGTGCATGGGTATACAAGAGTGGTATTGGAAAGTTATCCTTAAAGCTTTATTCAGGAGTTTTTCTTTAAAACTATTTGTGCTGGGAGGGTTAGGAGCTTTAAGCAGGCTGTGGCTTTTGTCACAGTTCATGTTGGCCTTAAGGCAGCCTGGTGTTAATGCAGTTCCCATGTAATCAGCCCTATATCTGCTTTCATGTTAGGCTCTGCCTGGAGTTTTTAGCTTTTTTTTGTGTTGTCATTTTTGGGGCATAGTTTCAATATTTGCTTTTAATTTATTGCCTTTTGTATTACTTTAACTGCTGAGCTCTTTAGCATGAATTTTGAAATGCTGTTTAATTCTATTCTTTCAATTGCAAAAAATTCACAGTTCTCTGAAAAATTAGTTCAGGCTGACTGACTCGGCTCCAGCACTTCTCAGAGATCATACTATATATAATATAAAAGATTGTGCTCTCGTGTGAGAGTTGTGAGGTTGGGTTTGTCTTGTTGTCAGTTTTCCAGCTGCTATGTTTTAGTCTCAAAACATCTCTTAAGTCCTTTGTACTTGCTGTAAAACTGTAGATTGTTGTAGACCTGGAGCTACAGAAGTGGGGTAAGGAAATGAAACATGGGAAAATGGACTTTGCGCACATATTACAGTCTCTTCACCTATTACTGCCTAGATAGACTGCTACCAGTTGCTGTCAGGTCCTTCCTCTGTGTATTGCAGTTTTATTAGATTCCTCCACAGAATCTAACCCACATCAAAATTAATATAGTTCTGGTTTTGGTTTTCCTTTGGATATGGATGTGAGTGATCAGTAAAATCCAGTATAACATTGAGTATTCTTACACCATTGCACTAATACAATTTGTTCATACTTCAGAAGGGCAGGCTTTTCTTTTGATCTCTTTACTACAGTGGATTTATAAGTTCATAAGCTATCCCGGTTTCTTCTTTATCCTCCAGGACACCAGATGTTGAAGATCCTTGTATTTTATCTTTTTTTCCCTGGAGTTGATGCCATCTTAATACCCCTCAGCTTTGTAAATTTAGTGAATAAGCCTGGCTTTGTCTGTTAAGCTGTGTACATAAGCATACTTTAATGTCTTCCTGGTAATTAGCCTCACATTGTATCACAAGATAGCTAAGGATTTTCTTCTGTGGGGCTGGAGGCAGTTTATTTTTTTCCTTCAGTCAGCCAAAGATGTTCTGTAGAGTTTAGTTCTGTTCTTTCATTATTCATAAATGTTGGTGCCTATTAGCATAACTTCACTTCGTTATTTATGTTCTGTGAGAAGAAAATAAGACATAACACACTATATTCTAAAATGGGATGTGGGCATCAAGGCAAACACCGCGTTGTCTTTGTAACATAGATACACAGATGATGTTATGATCTTTTCTGAAGGGGGCGTGGGGGTGGGAGTACCAAGGAGCATTTAAGTTGTTTCTACTGACTTAGTATTTCTTCGTTGGAGGGACAGCTTCACCCTGGTTTGTCAGAGGGTGGCTGTGGCACTGAAGCGCAGAGATTGATTTGCAGCTTTCAATACCATCGCTGCCTCCTGCCTGCACACTGTGCGATGAACTTTGTCACGGTTGGGCTGTGACAGCCGGTCGATTAGTGTGTGTGTGTGTGTGTGTGGTGATGCCAAGGAAATAGACAAAACCTTGATTAATTGAAGTGCTTATTTTTATTAACTAATTAAAGTACATGAAGTTGATAAAACAGTAAAGCTAAAGAAAAAGCTGTATAAAACAATAAAAATAGATCATGGGAAATATCACTATTTTAGTTGTGTAATCTCTGTTGCAACCAGAGCATGGGAGGTTCCTTGTGAACATAAGGCAAAACATTTTCACTGTGAGGGTGATGGAGCACTGGAACAGGCTTCCCAGAGAGGTTGTGGAGTCTCCTTCTCTGGAGACATTCAAGACCAACCTGGACATGCTCCTGTGTGACTTAATCTAGGTGATTCTGCTCAGGCAGGGGGGTTGGGCCTTCCAACTGTGATTCCGTGAATCTGTGAAATGACACAGTGGCTACCCAGGGTGGGTCTTGCTCCTGCTTATCCATCCTGGTGGGTGGCTGAGAGAGGCTACCTGTGCTGACTCACATCACTGATCAATTTGGGGTTGTGCAGACCATGATCCAGGTCAGGTACCAACCTAGAGCTTTGTTTCAGGTACAAAAAAAAAAAAAAACAAAGAAAAGACTCCAGTGTTTCTTCAGGGCTCACAGTCTTGCTGTCTGGTATTCCTCCAGGTCTTTGGAGGATCTTCCCCCTCTCCACTGCCAGAATTACTTTACTGTGCCAGGTGATGTGAGCCGTCTCTTGGCCTGAGCATTGCAGGAGTCTCTGAATCTAATACTACTATGAATGATTTAATCTCATGTCCTATTTGCTATTGCTGATTACTCCCTCATTTCACTTTTGGGTACTGGCTATTAGGATTATATCTTCATGTTACTTTTGGGATGTTGTCCTCAGTAATCTCCAGGCAAAAACTTACTCGCGTTCCATCAGCCATGCTCAAAGCATGTTCTAGTTCTCCTTCCCTTACAGCTAGGAGCTATAAAGACTGCTATATATACAATTGTCTCTGGCAAGGTCGTATTGTAAAAGGAGATCTGTGTGGATACATCTGCAGTTACTCAAATGTTTGAGGATTTTTTGGAAAGGCTTCATGTGGTAATGTAGGACACTGCTTATCCAGCAGACTGGGTGAAGGGCAAGGAAGGGGCAGGTATCAGAAGTGGTGCTGCAAGGTTTTTAACATTCATTGCTGTGAAGTAGTGAAAGCCTTCGAGCTTTGCAGGTCTGTCCAGACAGGACCAGACCATCACAGGTTCCTCTGATTAGATTTGCAGACTCATTAAATAGGCTGTGCAGACTCATGTCTGTTATAACTATTGTAATTTAATTTCATTAGTAAAGTAGCTACATACTTTTCAATGTCATGGGCAATGATGTTGTGGCATGTTTGAACTACAGTAGAGATTTTTATTGTTCTATTTTCATTAGCAGTGCATTTTCTACTTTTATTTTAGCATTTTTCAGCATGTCTCAGGCTCTAGGCTTACCCTTTGGGCCATATTATGAATGCATGTCGTGTTAGTAATTACATTAAACATAAGCACCAAAATGTTGCATGAGTTAAGCTGGACAATAGCCAACTTCCTTTCAGAGAAAAGCAAAGTCAAGGAGACGAGAGCTGAAAATTAAGCCAGGTAATTTTTTTTCCACAACTATATATTCTTCCAAATTTTTTGACTTTTAAAACATCTGTAATACTAGTTACCAGAATTAAGGTTAAGAAATAAGACTCAATATGCTAAGACTCATTTAAGTGTACTTTAACATAAAATCTTGTGCCATAGCTCAGTTTAGAAGAATGGATTTGTTTGTTCTCATCGTAACATTCTGTTTAAATACTCAGAGGAAGCCTAATTTATCAGAAAATCTGTGTCTTTTAATAAATTTCTGTATTATCACTTGATTTTGAGCTATCTGACCATTTAAATGAGCATGATCTTCTTGGATTAGGTAGAAAGAGCATTACTGATCCTTAGTGAAATCAAAGGTAGGTACCTGCATTTTCTTAATAGTTCCCAAAAGGATTGTCTTAGGAAGACAAATGAGTGCTTTATATAAAAAGAAAGAGAAAAAGAAAATCCAGAGCTCACAGGATGATTTCTATCTCTTTGGAGATCTTTATGCATTCTGTCTTTTGTGACTGCAGATGATGCTGGAGGTTAAGCAGGAGATACTCCAGTGGAGGTGAAGTCTTCTTTTGTGGATCCCTACATTGCATCCACAGTCAGGGGAGCCACAGAAACAAGGTGTTCTGCATCTTTTCAGGAAGAAGATTAATTACCTTGATTAAAAACTTCATATAAAAACCTAAGTGAGTTTTAACTTGCTTTTTTCCTAAGAAGTTGGTAAGGAAGGCAAATACATGCAAACTGCAACTTGGTGCATTTGGAAGAATTGCAGTGTAGCTCCACAGAATGTGTTTTCAGTTACTTTCCCAGTAATGGTCAATGTCTAGATAAAAAGCAAAAGGTGTGATAGGAAGTTGTATATAACTGGTAGAATCATTTGAATGGAATTGGAGTCACAGTATGAAGGATAGAGAGAGTAACAAGTTGGGTAGCGTTCTGTTTTTTAAACACTTCATTACCTTTCTTAGAGTTACTGAGAATGTAACCACAGGGTTTTGAATACGTTATGGATCGATATGCTGCTGGAGGGTTCTGTTAACAACCCTCAAATGTTACTAAAGTAGAGTTACCTTAAGTACCTCTGTAATTCACAGTTAATAAAATGGTGGTGTTATGGGGGGACTTCAATTTAAGAAACACTCAGTGGAAGATCTGTGCAGTTGGACTAAAACCTAGCCATTGTTGCTAGAAAATGGAGGATAATTTGCTAAAGCAAAAAGATATTGCTTTGAATGTATAATCCAAATCCAGCTTTCATTTTGTAGGATAAAGATGAGGCAACCAACAGACTGTAAGATGGTGGTTACCTAGGGACCAGTAATCTTGACCTGGTTATATTTAGTATAGGCAAACAGGACGAGTCCAATCACAAGCTTCTATCAAAAGGACTAATTTCCCAGAACTGAGGGAAACTATTTGAAATTGCTTGGGAGGAAGATAAAGACAGTAAATTGGGAGTTCCTTTAGAAAGAGTAAGGGAAAGGCAACAAGGAAAATATCTATAGCTAGGCAACAGAGGGAAACAGTGAGGTCTTTATTCTGGAAAAACTCAGATCAAGAAAAATCAGTGCAGTGTCACAGGCTCATGAATAGCAAGAAGTGGATAGATCTTAATGTTGATTTGGGGAAGGGGGTGGAGGGGCGGAAGGCAAGATCATTCTTAAGATCGTTTCCTTTCTGCATTTTTAAATGTGGTTCAAAGGATGTACCAATGAGACAGAAATCCCTCATCTTTTCAGATCTTTTAGTAACAAAGGACACTGGTGATAAATAACACAAACATACGGAACAAGAGCTGCTGTTACACCTGCACAATTGCTTGAAAAAACCTACAGAAGATTGTTGCAGTTGGTTATTGGACTGGTGAAAAACTCATTCTGAAGGCTGTGTCTTAGTATCTCACCTGTCCTTAAAAATGGCAGCTCTTTTTTGGGACAAAATTGCAAATGCCACATTCCTTGCTGAAGGCTTTTATGGGACTTGCAGGACCCCATCTTGAAGGTCTATAGCTGTGCTATGAATGTAACAAATTATATTAGAAAAAAAAAAAAAATCAGTGCTGGTATTTTGTTGAATCGACACAGCTTGGCCAGCTATGAACAAATGCAGACTCTTGAGTTTTTGCTCCATCAAACTAAATCCTGAAAGGACTCAATTCACTGAAACAGCAACTCAGAATAACCACGCTGTAGCTCTGCAAGTTATCTTCCAGACACAGTGCATTTTTGGAATCCTAAATGTGTTATACCCCCAGCAGCTGGGCTCTGTAGGTAGTCTGGAGTCAGAGGTACAGCATGTCCTATTCTCATAAAGATATTTTATGTCCTACTTAGCAATGTCTGGAATCTCTGTTTTGGTAATGCAGACCTGTGATTAAAGTCACACTAACTCAAGGTGGTGGTTCCTTCACCAATAGAAGTAAAACATGCTAAGGATCTGCTTATAGCATGCCAGTGACAGCTCTGATGAGAGCACTAAAATAAAACGTGCCCAGTATGTTGGGGATGGTTACAAACAAAATGTGAGTTTCTCAGAAAAATAGAGGGCAACACTCCTGCAGTTTTGGAGACAATTTAATCGGCTGCTACAAGGCAGTACTGGGAGGATTATGTAGCAGTAACTCATCTCAACACCCGCTGCTTGTGCAATTTTGAAAGATCTATTTTTTCTTCAAATAATTATTTTTTTTCATATCTGTTTGCATATAATCACCAATGCTAATTTTTCTCATCCTTTCCAGCCTTCAAAATTAGCACAGAGGAAGAATCTATATGTTCTTAGTTAAGTTTATCAAACATACATACTCAAATCAAGATCACCGCAAGAGATCAGTGCCACTGATAATTGTTTCCAAGTGGTCTGGTAAATAGAGACAGTGCTTGATTCACCGTGTGCTTATTAAAATCTCACTAGTCTGCAGTATTATCAGTGCTTTTAAAGCCCTGTTACCTTCTTACAGCTAGCTTGTTCAGAGCCTGATGATGCAGTGATGTTTTTCTTCCCGCAGTCTGTCCTTTGGACAGCTTATTTGGGAAGCTTATAAAAGTACTTTTATTTTTGAGGGATGATGACTTGAAAGTTTATCTGAGAAGTGTGATGCGTACATAGCAATGACTTGCTACTTACACAGTTTAAGTGTAGCATGTTTACAAAAGTAACTATTACCTTTGTCAACAGAAAGGCTGATTCTGCAATAGGTGGTAGGAGGTCATATTTATTTTTAGGTTCTTATAGGAAAACCTTGATTTTAAATCATGGTGTTGGCTAATTAATACAAATTATGGGAGTTAAAAGATAATGCATAGACTTACCTTATTCTTTTGTGACACACATCATCTTTGATTACATTGTTGTTGAAAAGAGAACTCAAAAATACTGGCTGAACACTGGCTTGTAGAATTCCCGGTCTCAAAAGCTAATATAGACTGATGTTTTATCAATGCTTGCTTTGAACTGTGGCTCAAAATTCAGGATAAACCCTTCTTTATTCAGTGCCTGCAGGTCATGTACTTTTTCTCAATAGAAACAGGTAAGAGTATCAAGAAGTTGGAGAGGGGGTCAAAAATCTTTCAAGTTTGCATTTGATAACCTTTATAGCTAGCTGTGAACACTTGAGTTTTCCACAGGATCGCTGCAGTCAGACTCAGTGATCTTAAAGATCATTTCTAATCCAGGTGATTGTCCTATGGTTCTATGTTTCTATGAACCATCTGTGCTGGTTTAGAGGTAAACCGGCAGGAGAAATGGACCCACCACAAGAGATGATTATAAGTCAGAGTTACAATTTAATGAAAGATATTACCATACAAACACTGACACAAAGAGAACAACCTGCTTTCAACTCACCAAGACCCAGAAGTAAACCCAGTGTCCCAGGGCACAAGCCCAAAGGGGTTTGTTAGCCCCGGTGCCGAGATCCACGTGGCTCTCCCAAGTCCAAAGCAAAAAGAGGTGAAGAGTCCGTTGCTGCAGGTGACGGCTGTGGCCCGGCCAGAAGCGATGCTTGTAGTCCGGTCGAGAGCGATGGCTTCCTCCTGACGAGGTCCTGCTGCTCCTCCCGATCCAACGAAGAGAGAGGCTAAAGCTCTTCTGCGTCCTGTTTGTATATCCTCAGGGAGCACCCAGTCCCTCCCCCAGGGCGGGGACCCACACAATGGGTAATTAACGGTGAGTCATGGGGTATNTGAAATTTTTATTTATTTATATATATTTTTTAGAGCAGCAAGCTAGCTTTATTTAGTTAGATACTGTTGGTTAGCGATCATAAATAAATGATCTCTAGGTTACAGGGAAACTGCTCCCAACTTTGTTGGCATCACTGTCTTTGCAGGCTTTGCACACTATCCATCTTGGTTATGGACATGCATTTAGATGCGTTGTCCTGTTGGACATGAGCAGTTCATAGGTTTTTATATTTCAGAGTGGTTGCATATGAAGAATATTAATGAACACGTATCCAATTCTCACCACTCATTATCATTTGGTTCCTGCAACGTCTGTTTGCTGGCCTTTTTGCAGTACAGTTACACTTCACGGACTCCAGGGAGAAATATTTCATTATTTGCATTAAGTGCATTTTACTGATTTGAGAACAAGAGATCCACTTGGAAATGTCTGCCAAGCAAACCGTAGGGATGAGAGTATTCTTCCTCACAGTCGGGCATGTGCTTTGGTTCTAGGTCAGTCTCAAGCAGGGGGTGGGACAGATTCTCTATTGCCACTTTAAATGGCACGCAGCATCTTTATTAATTCATGTATATTTAACCATGCACCTGTTGTGCATGCATCTAAATCTCAATTAGGGAGCATGTCAGGAAGAGATAATATGATTTTTCTCTCTTGCTGTTTCAGCCAAGCTCAGGTCCACTAATCCTCTTGATTTTGTATTTCCTTCATGCAGTCTGTCCTTTGACGGTACCATGTCTGTTGGCCTTCTGCCAAGTCTTAGGTATGTGGAAACCTTTGGTGATCTACTCTGGCCAATTCTTATTGTTGAGTCTCCTGAGTTACTGACCAGTTCATTATGAAACACAAAAAACCAGCTTGATCTCTTCCAGTTTGGACTACAAGGAAAATTGTTTTCTTATCTGGCTAATATGAGCAGCAGGATACTGCATTTGCATGTTACAGGCTATTGCAACTCAACAGAGAATACAGATGGCTGGGTGGAATTTCCATTCTAGTTTTGGTCTGGATAGGATGGCCTTGGTTAATGTAAGTCCAGGCTTTTAAATTATTCTGCTATCTGAGCTGCCCCATCAATTCCCTACATGGGATCTGTGGGAGGAGGGTTCAAGGCAGTTGAGACTAATTTTTTTTGGTTGTTTCTGGGAGAGCAAGGCCTGTTATGCAATACCTACAGATACCATTGTTCTTGCTTCTTGTTTACCTTCCTTATGTTCCTTTAAATAGCATCTACGTAGGTTTCAGTCTTGATCTCCTATAAAAAACAACTTTATATTTGTGGTTTTGTTTACGCTTTTACTCTGTTATCATGATGTTTCTGTTGAAGGGACCTCAGGAGCATCATCATGCTGTTGCTTTTGTTTTCTGGCTGAATTCCTGGTACACAATTTTTGAATTCCTGGTACACAATTCCTTTACATGTTGAGAGTTACCAGCGTCATAGGTTGTGATGAGAAAGAGCTAAATAAAATCGTTGTGGTCTCTCCAATAGCAGTGGACCTCAGCTGTTGACCACACCTGCCAAAGGCTGAAAACTCAGATATATCAGGAAAAGAACCTCTATGTGTTCCTTCATGCAGAGAAATGGGGGACAAAGTCTGTTTCTATTAGAGTTCAGTGAACAGTGCCTTAACTCTTGCTGCTCTTCTGTAAATCTGGGTTGCATCATTCCTGCTTTGAGTGGTTACAGCATTAGTAGCTGCTGGCACTTGTTCTGTAAGGTTTGCAAGTGTGGTGACAATAACTTGAAATCCACTGTATAGGTAAAGGTCAGTAGCAGATGAAACTAGAAAATTTTCCTGAGATGGTCATCTATTTCTGTCTCATACCCCAGAGCAGAACCTGTTTTATTGCACGACAAATTAAAGCAGGCTAAGTAGAGATTTCATGACTAGAGTGATGATGGCCTTCCGAAGATGTTGCATCATTCCTTAGTCTTTTTTTTTGTTTTGTTTTGAAGATTCTTCAGTAAAGGAGTATTGACTACTTTGAAAATATAAAATGACAGTATAATTCAAGGAGAATTAAAATACTTGTAAGCCAAGTTATTATATCTGGTGATCTGCAATATATAGAATAGACTTAGGAATTTTGACTCTGAAGGATCATCCTGTGGGTAGCGAGGATGATGAAGTCTGCCCAGCATTTGGCTCCAGTATTTTTTTCACTTCTGCACTGGGTTGTTAAATTCACTCTTGTTCCAGATTTCTAGACCTTTTATTAAGAGACTGATGTTTCTGTTATTGATTTTCTTTCTTAGTTTTATTTATTTTTAGCTAATGAATGCTTCAGTATGTGAAAACTGAAAGTTAAGATGGGAAGGTAATAAAAGGTTTTAAAGAAAAAGTGGTAGAGTTAGGGAACTTCTCACCTCTGTAGACACTTTTACAACACTAGTGTATGTCTGTAGCACCTCTGCAAAAGTATTTGATGCTCAGACATCTATTCTTAAGGTCATGTCAGCTTTACATTACAAAGCTGTATTGTTTGGGGGTGTCCCTGCTTCTTGCAGGGGGGTGTGACTGGATGACCGCTGGTAGTCACTTCTAACCCTAATCATTCTATGATTCTGTGTTTACTGTGCGAAACTGCTTGATAAACAATTCTACATCTCACCAAAGAAACTGAATAGGCAAAGTTCTTAGCAGACAGTCATAATTTTTTCCTTAGTCTTGGTTGCAAGGTAGGAGATTGTCTTTGAACTTTATTTCTCTAAACATGTAGTGGAACATAGTAACAAACAAAGATGTTGAACAGCTTGCATTACTTTAATGTCAGTTAACAGACCAACATTAGCACGAGCTCACCCCCAAAATTAATAGGGCCAAAAGACCACAACTGCTGGGGATTGAGGTTGATTCTATTAGGTGTAAATTTAGCCTTGAACTTTTCAGTGTCTGCTCATTCTCTCCGTCATAGAGTTCAATTCTCTCAGTTGTTCCTTTGCAAGAAAGGAGTTCAGTTCAAAAGGCTGTCCTCCCAAGTAAACCACTGGTAGGTCTTTCACGCTTATGCTTGTTTCTGTAGTTTGTTAAAGTTTTATAAATGTAGTTGTTAATATTTTGTTGTTTTATAGGTGAATCAGGCAATTGGTTTCACTTCACATTTTCTCTAATGTCTGTGCAGGGTGTTGGAAAGTTTGTTACACTGTTTTCGTGGAAATTCAGTGAAAGTTAGAGAAGTTAGAGAGACACAGGTCTTGCCTAGTTACGTAGGTGAACATACAGATGCAAGCATTACCCCTCAACTAAATGAGTCTTATTGCAGCGTGGTGCTAAAGGCTACCTATTGGACATTCAGAGGGTACAAAAACAGTGAACAGTTCCTGCTTCCAGCAGATCTGCATGTGCACATATGAGAGACAACTGAGTGTGCTTCACCAGGTAAACAATCTTTGTTTTGAACACATCTGCTTGTTCTGTGGGAAACATTTGTTGTAGGTATTTAAGAAAAACACTTAACAAACCCCTAGAAGGTGGATCAATTCATGTGTGGGCAGAGTTTTGTGACACAAGTAAGGTAGCTTCCATGTAGCTGAGAGCACAGGAAGCTGAATTAGATGCCCGTTTTCCCCATATGGAATAGTTCAGGAGGTGTGTAATTTGGAAATGTCAGCTACTCAGTAACAGTTTCAAATACCTTAGGAAATACTTACAAATGGCCTGCAGTCATTGTACTTTGAGATGAGATTACTACTATGCACTTAAATGAGATGCTTATTTCAGTCCCCGAGCAGCTTAATTTCAAGACCCCAGAGGTCAGGAGGCTCTAGTAATAATCTAATAGCAATCGACTGCACGTTTCTGTGAGATTTAGCTGTGTTAGAGCCTGGTTGCTGAGAGCAGGATGAATTAGTTATTACTTAACTGGCATAACTTGAAGCAGCATCAGCCATTGAATGTGACTAATACAATGTCATGGAGTAGCCAAAGGCAACGAATGCTTGGACAGCTGCCCTGGAAGCTCAGAGCACAAGTCACCGTGGCTCTGAGCAGATTTGTCTGCATCCCACCTAATAAGGATGTAATTAAGTTGGGATTGGGGTACCTGATGTCATGACTTTAGCTGATAGGCATCAGGCCGTGGTTCTGGAGAGGAATTAGATGTCAAATGCATTCAGTCAAGTAAAAAAAAAAAAATTATACAGATGATTATTCCTGTAGCAGTCTGAATCCCTCCCAAGCTTGTTTCCCTCTGAAACTTAACCACGATCAGATTGTACGTTGAGTGTGAATTCACTTTGAGATGTGCATATCTCAGGCACTCAGTAATTGCAAAGAATTTTAGTTGTGTTGATAGGAAAATAATATTCTGACCGTGGCACCTAATAAGCTTCCCTGGTGCACTGAATGGTCATTTAAGTATCAAGACCAGAGGCTTGTTTACAGTTTAATTAAAGTGCATGCACATTAATAGTGATATTATTATTCTTCGGTGTCTTTGGGAATTTATAGGCAATTAATCTTCATATTTCCTGGAGGAATAAATGATAATTTGGGAACTACTAATTTGATGTAGTAATTGTAAATATGATTTTGAAATTTAGTAATATGATTTTAAAAATGCTTCTCATTTATTTGCTGGTAATCTATCAAAGACTTGGTTTAAAAAGGAAAATTTTGTGAAAATTTGAGTGAGCATGTTTGCCTCCTAAGTAGGAAGTTAAAACTCATAGTGTCACGGGAAGGGAGAGGCAGCCTTGCTGTTGCAACCAGCTTTTTCCTCTGCCCTGATGGTGTTGGGTGGTGTGAGATGGGAGGAACTCATCTTGAAGGTGGCAGTTGTGCTCCCACTCAGTGTCTCTGGTGCTCACTGTACCGCTTTGCCTCCCAGTTAAACTCCCTAGCCTTGTAAGTAGGCTAGTGAGATTGAATTTCTTTCTGCCTAGTGAGTTGAATCGGCTCATGAAAAGATGTAAGATTGTTAGAGCAGAATCCAAAAGCTTGCTTGAATAGGAGAAGAGGAAAACTTGCTCTGGAAGCAACAGTGAAGCTGCTAGGTTAGCTGCTAGCTGCAGGATTGCTGCCTTAGTCTGGGCCAGCTTAACCAGAACATTTCCGTGTGGAGATCGATGCTTTTTAAAGGCAATGTCCAGTTGTTCATATTGGTCTTGTCTAAAGCATTAAATCCTGTTGTTTGGAGCACTTGAAAGCAGGAGGATCATTTGAAGAGCTCTGAGGAATCACAGTAGTCACTGGAATATACTTGTACCCTGTCTTCTCTGACTTTCTTTTCAGGCACCATGAATTCAATTTTTCCAGCCATTAACTTCTCCAAGGCTTTGGCATCTTGGAGATAGCATTGTTATTTTCTTGGGCCAGTAGAGCTGGGTTTTGTTAGCAAACTCAGCTTGGGAATAATAATAGGAGACAGTATGTGGAGTGAACATGGTATTTATTTGTGGGAGGGAGGTTACCAAAAGTCTGACAGGAGATTATGGTTGGGATCTAACAGGAATCCCTAGGAATATGGACTGTTCAAAGCATTCCTGAATCTGGTAAAAGGACAGATAGTGAAAAGACATAGTTTTGTAGCGTCAAATAATTAAAGCATTAAATTAAACCCACAGAATTACAGAAGAATCTCATGATACTCAGTGACTGGCCAGTAATGCAACAAGTGAAATTGTGACAATAAATTCGAAGTAGTGCACAGGGGATAAAACTATTGCTGCTGCCACAGTGATGGGCTGTACATTCTCCATTACCACTCAGAAAAGAGGTCTGGAAATCATTGTGATAGGAGACTGAAAATGCTGGTTCTGTTCTTAGTGCCAGTCAGAACAATGTTAAAGATTAGAAGAGAAGGCAAGAACAAAATGGAAAATGTTATAGAAATGTATTGCACACTTGGCACCTTGAGTAGGAAACAGCTACTGTTTGAGGAGAGATGAAGTATACTAGGGCTCTCCAGAGGTGATTGATGAGTAGACATTGATTTTGTATATCTATAAATATTTTTTTAAAATCATAAATGTCTTGGAGAACACTAGACATGGGGGTGTTCATTAAATGAACAGGAAGCATCTCTCAAATTAATGGAAATAATTTTCATACTGTACCTAATTATTCTGCGTATCTCTTTGCAAATGATGAACACCTAAATGTCCGCTGAATGCATTAGGCATGGAGGGTAAAGTCAAGGACTGATAAATAAATACAAGGATTTATATAGATTCTTTGGCTTCAGAGTCTCTAAAATACATGTTGCTGGAAACTGGAAGAGTTAGTTGCATACTTCCTCTGCTTTTTTTTTTAATTGTCATTTTCTTCAGCATCTCCTACAGCTGCTATTAGAGAGAGCAGGTGGGTCAAGCTGACATCTGGTTTTACCCAGTACAGCTGGCCTTACACATAGGTTAACATTTAATCACAAGAGGTATGTGTGTATAGAAATGACTGCCTAAATAGTTTCCTAGCAGCACTTATGCAGAATAGATGGAGCAAATGGTAATTTTATGCATCTCTGGTGCTCCTCTGGCCCAACCCAGGGGGTCTGTAAGATCTGTAGTGTTGAAAGCATAGCAGAGATGAAGGGCACCTGTAGAGGTGAGGCTGTGATGAGACACTAAGACAGTGTGTGTATAAAAAGCTTTGATTCTGCTGAGTAATAGTCAGGATTATTAGAAACAATTGAAAAGTGATAACTTTAGGAGTGACTTTAGAGAAGGTGTTTTTGGTTGTAACTTTACTGTTGACTCTGTGCTTGACTGTAGACAAGGCAAGTTCATGTCTTTCCTATTCCAGCTACCAGATTACAGGAGAAGCACTTAGTGAGCAGTAGTCCAATGGGAATTGAAGACTTGGGGTTAGAAATTGAAGGATTGTTAAGAAATTTGACAGGATTTGAGGCAGATTTTCTAAATATGAGGAGAGACCTGAAGTTTATATAGCTGCATCTCCAGCCTGTCTACCCAAATAGGCAGGTAGAAGTTGTGTGGAAAATAAAGCTTCAGAAATAACATAGAAAAAACCTAGAAGTAGAAGGTGGGGGGGAGAGAGGGGAAGGCTGTAAAGGGTCACAGTGCTTGTTATTTGATAGAAATGCTGAACCAAGAGTTGAAGAGCTTTGGACTTTGATTATACAGAATTTGCATTTTTCAACTTGTCTTGAAAGGATAAAACTGGAAGACCACCTGTGGACAACTGTAGCTGAGTAAAAAATTTTGTGTGACACACATTATGCAGAAGATTATGGGTCCCTATGGGATCCTTAAGTAGTGATTTACTCTGTGCCTAGAAGCCTGAGGAATTTATATCCTCAGTAGTTTTCTTGTAACAGCACAGTAAATTCCTGTGATGCTGTTCCACAGGTTTGGTTGCAGTATTTCTTATCGTCCAAAGGTATGTCTTTTAGATGAAGAGAATTACAAGAATATTCACATTGATTTAGAAAAAGATGGCAGTTTTAACAATGACTTGGTGTAGTAACTCCATGAATTACAGCCATCCATCAAAGCCATTGAAAAAGGTTTTGTTGTCATCTCACTTGTTCATAAAATTCTGCAGACACAAAGGCTGAACAGCGTCCAAAATGCAGATGAACACGCTAAAGGAGACTCTTCGCCTCCTGTTGTGAGCAAAATCAGCCATGAATCAGGTAATTTGATATAAGTTAGTTTATTGCTGATTTATATTAACTTGTAACTTCTGATTCCAATATCAAGAAATAAAATGAACAGTGAAACTAACAGAGGAAAGATCTCAGCCTCTAACCAGACACTTCTCCTTCCCCCTTCCCAGCCTGCAGTCCCCTGGCTGCATGCTTCACATCCTTTTGTTGAAGTGATGGACAGCACAGGGGCATGGGGTCAGTGTGGTGGTGTTCCTTACCTTTCCACCCCTCCTTGTTTGTCACTTGGCGACTGTGCTGTGGATTTCTTCTGTGGTCACAGTCCTTTTGGGAGCTTTACTTGCTCTGATGTGGGTTCCTCTATGGGCTGCAGCCTCTTTTAGGGGTTGTACCCACCCTGCTCTGGCATGGGATCTTTTGAAAGCTGCAGTCTATTTTGGGTGTCTGTTTTTGCCCCATTGTGGGCTTCTGTGAATGGAATTCCCTTGGAGATGTTCCTACTCCTGTGTTTTCTTCTGTGAGTCTACCCCTGCTCTGGCATCTGCTCTCATTTCAACTTCTCCAGTGTCTCTGCAGCCCCTACAGGTTACTGCCTTCCCTTGATCGAGTTTTTGCAGAGGTGCTCTATCTTCCTCTGATTTCTCTAATTTTGGGAGGTGATTGGTCCAGTCTGTTGCTGAAATGGCTGTGGCTGGTGCAGGGTGGTCCCACACCTCCTCTTCCACAGTTCACCCTTGCAGGTCCCACCCCATCCCTGCCAGTTACGCCCAGTACACCCCCATGTCCCACAGCTCTTGTGTTCATTGTGACCTTGTTAACCAAGTTTCAACAGGACTGTGAAACGGTGACCTTTCCAGTCTGACCTGGGGGCTGCAGAGCTGTTTACAGTGGTGATATGTATGAATGTTAATTCTGGAGCCTGTGGGGAGAGATGAGCATGGGAACCTAGTAAGTGAGGAAAGTTTTCTTCCAACATCTCTGTGTTTAAGAGAAAGTAATTCATGGGATGGTCATGTGAAGTTGTTACTTAGTAGGATGCCATGACTGTACCTAGTGCCTGGCCTTCCAGGGAGTTGCGGGCATTGCGTTCTATAGTTTCCTGGCCTCAAACCGGATGTAATCAGATGGGTAGCCAGTTACTCAGGTGAACACTTCAACAACATAGATACTTAGGAAACTGTTAGTGAATTTAGGAACTGCATTGCAGGGAGAAGATAGTGGAGGTTGCATCACACTCTGGATTTTGTGCACCAAAAATCTACTGAATTCTCCTTTGTATCTACCAGCTATATAATTTCTGATTATTTTCCTGTTCTGCATATATTACTTTTAATGTCATTCTCAAAGAAACGGACTTGAATCTAAAAGCAGAAGTATGTTAACGACAGCACAAGTATCAGAATACAGGAATGGTAATGCTCCAATTTTTCAGTCCTCTATATTCATCTAATTATGAAGTTTGTCCCAGCAGTATTAGTCACTGATATTTAGTGCTAATTTATCCAGGCAGTAGTGTATAGTAGAAGATAAAATTTTCAAATTATTTTAGTAGAGTGTGTTCATAACCACCATATGGAAGTAATTGAATAGATTAAATGGGAGCGGGCATGCTACCTGCAACCTTAAATCTTGTATGGAAGTGTGTCAAGTGTGGCATCAGAATTTCATCTTTTATGTGTATTGCTTGGATTTTATGTCACTTATGAAGTATATTTTTATATCATGAGCAAAAAGATATCGATGACTATCTTTTCACATAGTATATGTTAGTAGATTAAAGGAAAATATGTTGGATTCTAGTAAATTGCACCTTATTCTCCTTGAGGAGAGCCAATCGTAATATGCTTAAGAAGAAATGCTTTATGAAATCAGAAAATCTTCAGTAGGAAGATCTAAAAAAAATACCCACCAAATGGGAAACTGATAACGATTTGGATGGGTACATGCTGGGCTTGAACTTGTTCACGTATTCATAAGTTTCTGTGCCTTATTGGTGCCAGATGGTGTAGTGCATAGTGGAAACTGGAAAGAAGCAGGTTAAGGAAAAAAAAAACCTGACAAGCCCATCTTCCTGGCCTCTGGTATAATTCTGTGCTGTGAAGTGCAGAACCAGAATCACCTGATATTTATGGAGGAATAAATCAGGGTGATTGGCACACAGTCAGATGGACTGTCACATGACGTTGATTAGGGTATTTTAAAGTAAAATTAACAAGGTAGTTGTGAAGAGAATACTCTTCAAGGGTTTCTTAGGTTATTTTTCCTTTGAAGTAATCTATCACACACGTCTCTAGGTGCCTTTCACAATCCCATTGGTAAATTTGTGGTTTACCCAGTCCAAATCAACACACGAGCCATGACTAAGATTATATTTTAAAATGTCCCATGAGTAATACTGAATCACTCTACATCATCCAGCTATTAGAGAAAGTGGTTGGTATTCTTGGGCGAGAATTTATCATAGTGTTCTGTGTGCCTTAGAATTTATTCAAGTCAGTAAGCTGAGGCAGAATTTAATCACAACCAATCATCCAACCTAGCTGCGTGTGGCAGGAGCGCTGTGCGCCATTTCCTTGCGATGTAGCAGAGGCAAAGCATGCTTTCAAAGGAGGAGCGTGATTCGGAAGTCGGGTGGTGCGTTCTCTCCTTTCCCTGTGCGAGCATGGTATAACCAAGGGTTTGAGAGAGATTGTGGTGCTTCTCAGATCGGGGTAGTAGAAGGTGTAACCATTTGCAGATAGTCTGTTTTCAAATAATGCTTCTTATCCATAATGTTACGCAGCATTCGTACACACGTGATATTTGAGGCCTCCAGTCTGGGAACAGTAAGGGGTTACACTTTGCTGCCCTTTCAGACAGCCTTTGTGACAGCCTTTGTGTCCTAGACTAAGCATGGAAACTATTAATGTTTTTCACAATACAGTGTACACGCTTCGGTGATAATGTGCCTGTGAGCGCTTGTGAAACAGCTTTAAAAAACTGGACACACTTTCATAGTAACTCAAAATTGTGGGAGTTCATTAATATGTTGCTTTGTTTCTAGCACTAGTGACTTCAACATCTCATTAGTAGCAACTTATAAAATAACCCTGAAGAGTTAAATGGAGATAACTTGTTGCTGGGATGGGGGATTGGAACTAGATGATCTTTCAGCTCTCTTCCAGCCCAAACCATTCTATGATTCAATGCATTACATATTCACTCCTGTTGAGTGTTGTATATGTATTTTCCAGAAAGTAGTAAAAAGTCTGCATTCACTGAAGGAATTCCTTATTTTCGTCTAACACAGGTACTTAAGCTATGTAGTGTTCTATTTAATGAGCTATTCTTAGGGTATATGGTTTTATAACATACCTTACAATGAGGGATGACTTGCATGGGCTATGGAGATGTGAAATCAACCTGGTTTGCTAATGCTTATAAATCCATTTTTTTTCTTCCCCTCTGCAAGTGGGACAGGAATTGCATTTCTATTGTGATGTGAAATTTTTCACTTTTTACCTTGTTATTACTGGATATATATGTAGAAGCACAAATACAATTCTTTATAGTTCTTTTCAATATAGGAATAGTTGGAAACATTTTAAGAAAACATTGTTGGAAATATGAAGTCTCCAAACATCTTGTCATGGGCAAAAATCCCCATCTTGTTCATCCCAGAGGGTCAGTCGTGTTGACTAAACATGCACTTGCTGTTTGCTCATGTTCATTGTGCGTTCTTGTGCGTCGTTTGTATATGACAGCCACATCCTACAGCAGATACAATCTTTTCATTTCCCTGACCTGTTCCCTCTAGCTCCCATTGTAGGATATTAGGTTATCAAAGGCACATTAGAAAAACCTCACCCTCTTCTTGATTACAGCAGCTTCTCAGGTATTTGCAGACAATTTTAAGAGCATCCCCATGTTGTGAGGTGCTCTTAGTGCTTAGGCACAAGGAAATAAGGCACAGAGGCTGTAATAAATAATTTTTGACTGAAGAATTAGAGAATGTCTGTGGCTCAATGTTTTTATTTAGCACTATCTTATTATGTTTTTATATCAACAGCAGTTACAGCTATTTTGATTTATTAAATGTTGAATCAGACCTCAAACTGTTTTACTGGATGCAGCAAAGATGCACAAAAGCATCTAGATGGAGACTGCTGAGTGCCCGACATGCTTCCTCAAGTCTATAAAGGAGAAAAGCTCTACAAGTGAGCAGTTAGTCCACCTGGCTACCTCTGACCATCTGATGTAGATACCTGACTAAATATCTCAAGCTAGTGGAGAGGAATCTGGATTTTTGTGATTATATTTAAAAAGGAGTCTTTGTCAACATCATAGATCAACATCCCTGATGAAGGGAGTGGAACACCTTCCTTATGAGGACAGGCTGAGGGAGCTGGGTCTCTTCAGCTTGGAGAAGAGGAGACTGAGGGGTGATCTCATTAATGTTTATAAATATGTAAAAGGTGAGTGTCAGGAGCATGGAGCCAGACTCTTCTCAGTGATAGGACTGGACAGTGATAGGACAAGGGGCAATGGGTCAAAACTGGAGCAGAAGAAGTTCCAGGTGAGTGTAAGGAAAAACTTTTCCATGGCGAGGGTGAGAGAGCACTGGGACAGGCTGCCCAGAGAGTCTGTGGTGTCTCATTCTCTGGAGACATTCAAGACCAATCTGGATGTGTTCCTGTGTGACTTAATCTAGGTGATCCTGCTCAGGCAGGGGGGTTGGGCTAGATGATCTTTCAAGGTCCCTTCCAACTCCTAACATTCTGCGATCCTGTGATAGAGCAGTTACATTGTTAGTGATGGCATACACTTCTCCAGACCTGGAGAGCTGAAACCACCAAGAACCGTATGATCTGCTTGTCTTATGAAGTCTCCTGAGTGATTCATTACACACTTTCTAACTTCTTTGACAGCAGAAATAAGGAGAGCCATATGGCTGATTCTGAAGACAAGTATCACTGACATTCTCAGATTAGTCTGTCCTTTATGTAATTTAATGGATAAAAGAGTACATGATCATGTAATTGCATGTTGCATTGTAACATGTAAATGATGAATTAACATTGCTTAAGCACGGGATTTTTTGTCATCTCCTGATTTTTTTGGAAGGTGAACTTGAAATTTTAGCATACTTTTTTTTTTGTTTTAATGTTCTAAATGTACAAATTTGAAAATACATATATGTTGAAACTCTGTGGGTTCTCTTTTCCTTCCCTTGATGGATCATTTGTGGTCATCATGAGGGAATGTCATCTCTAAATGGACTTTCCCCTAGAAGATGGTGGAGAGCTAAACTGACCACAGAGTGGTGTTTACAGTTATGTCCCTCAGGCACTTGCCTATTGTAGCCAAGTCAAGAGAATCTCCCTAAATTGAATAGTGTTGCTGGAGAATGAGAGACGTTCCCATAGAGGTCAGCAAATAATGCAGGCCTTTCAGAAGGATAGAGCTGACTTTAGGAAAAACTGCTCTCTGGCTATCATAATGCCACCCACACACCTTTTCTCTTTGTGATACTCCTTGTGAATGTTTTTGCCTGTGCCTTGGATCATGTTCTCTATGGGTTTTTTTGCAAGCTGTCATCTTATACCCCATCTGCTCTGGTTCTGTTCTTGCTCTCTTCCTACTGCCATTTTGAGTTCCCTTTCCGTCTCTCTTCTTTCTAACCTATGTGTTGCTCACATTCCTCATTCTTCTGGGTCCTTGTTTGAAACGCTTTGTCCCGTTTCCTGCTGTCTCAAGGGACAGTACAGAGTCCTCCATGTACCATTTGAGGAAAGTCTTAGTGACTCCCAAGCGGCAAGAGAAGTGTTTGCAAAATAGCCTGCTCTAGCTGTGGTTATCAAGCGTAGAGCTCGCTTAATTCTGTGAAGATGGTGACTGCAGTGTGCCATGAGCTCATGGGAGTCTTAAGAGGCAGTACATGTGAGATCTTCAGAGGATGGGGCTGCTCAGATCTTTATTTCTGGACCAGGCTGGATCTAGGTGAGAAAGGATTTTTCACAGACCTACCAGAAAACCATCTGGATGGGTGAAGTGGTGAGGAACTGTCCATGGTGGTAGAACAATAACAGCCTGCTATATATATCCATTCCAAAACACGAAGGTCCTGAACTTGGTACAGCAGAGAACGACTAAACCTCTAAAGAAAAAGAAAAAAACCAGCTTACTAAAACTCATAACCTGTGTCTGCCCGTAGAACACGATACTCCATAGATGAGTACTGATGAAATTGTACTACCATATTTAGTTCTAGGGTATTGTGTGGCAGTGCTGATTTTGTCAACTAGAAAGTGGTTTGTGCCATGTGCTGTATGTTGGCAATATCAACAGAAATCAGAGAGCTGGGCGTGTGCGTGTGTGCACCTAAGCTAATAGCTGGCTCTCATGCCCTGTGTAGACGAAAGCTTCAAGCATTCTGTCTGCCATTTAGTGGTAATAAATGATCCAACACAGAGATATGTTTTTCCATAGTGATATTGACTTTTTATTAACTTCTTTGAACTTTCTGGATGGTATTTGTCAGAGGAACATATCCAGTCTGTTTTGAGGCTTACTTAAAAAGCTGTCTATTGAGTGGACTAAAACTCAAATACATTCTGTCTCGACCCAATATATTTCTCATATTATTTAAAAATCTTCCTACTTCCATGAAGAAAAAGCTTAGATTTGAGGATAAAGATCTAATAGATCCAGGTAGAAACCAGCCTTTGAACAACAACAAAAGAATGGCATTGTGTTACCGTGCATGCCATCTATGTGGTCTCCGAGCCTCGGAGGGGATGTAGTAGTGTTGAGTAAAGGATAAAACAGATGCTGCACAAAGAAAGATCAAACTTCTTTGGCTTGGAAAAGAGGAGTTTTATGAGGGTTTTGATAATGTTTGGAATGATCAGGAGAGGAGGAGAGAGCATAAATGAAAAAGCATGCTTTTGTTTAAGTTCGTAGTGTTCTTGTGCTAGAACAACTTGTTTTAAAGGAACAACTTGTGTTTAAATAAAGAACTCTTTAGTTTAAAAAAAGGAACAGCTGAGAAGAAATAAGAGTGAACTATTCAAATTCACGAATGTCACAGGGAAGGTGAAAAAGAAATAATGATTTGGTATTTCTCATAGTACAAGAGCAAGGGGATATCCAGTGAAATGATCAAGCAGTGGTTTTGAGACAAATGAAGGGAAGTAGTTCTTCATGATGTGCATAATTAAATTGCAGGATTCATTGCTGCAGAGTGTTGTGGAGGCTTAAAGTCTGAATGGGTTCAAAAGCAATTAGACAAATTCATGACAGATACTTCCATCTAGGGCTATTAAACACAGTGAAGGGAATTGGGAATCCCTAAACCACAATTTATGGGAAGATGAAAGGTTGCTGGAGGGTTGGGCAGAGGGATGGAAGCACTGCTCTCTGAAATAGGAGAGCATATTATTTTCCTGAGCATCCCATGCCAGCTACTCCTAGGGGTGGAAGTAGTAGGGAAGGAGTGATGGCTACCTCCTATTTACACCCTCCCTTCAGGTATTTATGTACATTGACAAGATTCCCCTGAGCCTCTCTTCTCCAGGCTGAACAGACCCAGCTCTCTCAGCCTTTTCCCACAGGAGAAATGTTCCAGTCCCTTCATAGCCCTTTTCCAGACTCTGCAGTACTGGATCTGGTACCTCAGATGTGGCTGTGCCAGTGCTGAGGGGTTGGATTGTAGCAGAGCTCAAAATGGGTTAAGCAGACAGCTTTCAAAGTACATCTGACCATGTCTGGGTAAGAATGGACGACTGTTTCAGCAATGCACATCTTAACTTAGAAAAAAAAAAGTAAAAATGTGTGCCTGCAGTTTAGAGTTTAGGAGAGTGGTTGCTTGGGCACTGCTGTTTGAGTGTTAGATGCTGTCTGAAACTCGTAGGCAATCTGAATTTCACCTGGCATTCTGAAGGTATCATTTTAGGAGCATCTGTGCTCACGGACATTCTGAAGTATATGCAGAAGTCCTTCATTTTACTTTGATATACAGAATTATTTACAACTTTATTGAGTTACTAAGACTGGAAAACAAAATTTCAGGTACAAGGTTAAACTGAGTTCTAATTGCTTTTCTCTTCCAAAATAAGAATCTGAGAAATTTAGACAGTGCTGTTTTTCCTCCAGTAAAAGAAGCATGCCCATACAATGTGATCATGTAAGCCACTTATGTGATGCTGTAAAGGATGATTCATTGTGCTGGATTAATTAACGCTTTGACACCTTCAAATAGAAAAGATACCGTGCAGAAAGGAATATTTAGACTAAATGTATTTGAAATGAATACTTGTGGTTTTAGTCCTTAAACAATCTAAAAGGATTTTTGATGTTTTGAAATATTGTAGATGTCCATCACTTGTATAATACTTTGTATTGTGGAGGAAGGCTCATGGATGTTTCTCCCCTACGGGTTTTTGTGATGTTTTTAATCATTCATCATTGGATAAATGATGCTGAATATTTCTGGGGAAAAAAACCCAGACAGCTATGTCTCACATCGGAGATCTTTAAAGCCATGAGAAATTGAAGTCTAGAATAGTCTACTAGAGAGGCAATGTGTATGTTACTTTTACAATACATTTTTATGATCAGCTTTTAGTGTTTGTTACACAGTGAGAAACAAAAAGCCAAAGTGCAATATGAGATTGTAAACAGAAAATCACTCACTCATAGTAACTACTTAACACTTGGCTGTAGTTTTACAGTAGCGTATAGTGTAGGGTCTCTTGACTAATGCTGGTTATGTATGCTCACAAAATTTGGAAATGGATTGTAAAGATACAGCAGAACTAGCCTGATAACTTCAACAAATTCTGTGACTTACATAAAGCCTGCATTTTCAGTCCTAAAAAAATCATCCCAAAACTTATGAGTTACTGTAAATACAAATGCTGTTCAAGCAAGGAAGCGTAACTAGTGCTCTGCTCATACACTAGAAGTTAATTAGTGGCATCCATGACATTTTTTTTTTTTTTCTTCCTTCCTGGAAAGCTTCCCTAGAGAAGATGACTGGATCACTCTGCTGGGAGTTTTGAGGCTGGTCATGCCGTGGATGCCCTATCATTTTCGATTACTGCTTGCACAGTGATAAATTATTGGTACAGAATCAAGACATGGCAAATATAAGTGTAAGTCTTGGCACAATGACTCTGTGCTTAATATAGAATAAACACTTAGGATTGCATGCCAAGCCATCAACTTGACAAAGGCACAAAAAGAATTGAACACAATTTATTAGAAAATATTTCTGTTATTTGTCTTGCACCATTTTTTTCTCTACTTTTACTGCTTCAAGAAAAAGCATCTTCCAAGCATGTGTAAAAACATATTCTAGCTGAATAATGTTTTATGAGATATGATTGTCGTTACCTCTTGGAGTGTAAGAACTAAGAGTTATTGTCAGCAGGTGACAGGTTTTTTCCCACAAAATAGTGAAATGCTGAAACTTTTTACCAGAGGACGCTTCTGTATTCTGGAAGTCTTCATGTCTTGGAAAAGACAAGTTGATGGAAAAATATCTGCTGAGGGTTCTTAAACACAAAGATACCATCTCTGGCTCAGGAAATCCCTGACCTGAAATCTCCTGAAATTGGAAGAAAAAAGCATTACGAGTTTGTCGCTGCTATTTCAGTTTCCTTTCACTTATTTCAAATACAGAGTTTGAAGTGGGGACAGCAAAATTTCACCTTCTTCTAAGGCTGTTTCTAATTTATTCTTTGCTACCTTCATCCATTCCTCTATGATGTTCGGGTCTTCTGGGTTACTCCAAAAATACTCCGCTTTCTTGAGTACAAGTAGTTCACAAACTCTCCTCTACAGGGCTCGGTAGCATCTTTTGGTATTGAGTAAAGGGTCCTCTTTCCTTCCTAGTTACACTGCTGAGCTTGCAGTAGGAGTTGCCTCTTCCTCCATACAGCTGTTGGGTTGGAATCATAACCTAATTTTAAGCTGATTTTGCTCTTTAAACAGCTAAGTGCTCAATCCCAGCAAGGCTGATAGTGGGGCCCGGAAAGAATTTTACGTGTCAGAATCTAATTGTAGCATCCTAACCTTGGCCAAATTGACATCAAGCAGCAAATCCATAAGCACTTTTAGATAATGTTGCTCCTGTTAAATTCCCTCGGTGCTTGACCGTCTGCCTGAGCACACTCATAGCAGTACAGGCAGTCTTAGTAGAGAGGTCTGAACTTCATACACAGATTTGAATGTTCTTGAGCATCCTCCTCTCTGAAGAACCTTTGCAGTGTGTGCAGATCACCCTGTATACAAGCGGTGGAATGAATGACGTACACAATACATTCACCACGACTTCCTGAGAAGCAGAGACACTCCCTGAAGAGTCCTGTAGCCTCACTCAGGTGTGTAGCGCTTAGGATTTGCGTAAGGAAGGGGAGCAGTTGCATGTTCCCATTCGCTGGTCTAAACCCATTCATAGGCTTCCTTGATACAGCAGCCATTGCATGATAAACAGGGCAGGGGAGGTCTCTCTCACTTCTCAGAGTGTCTGTTTTACCAAGCACAGCTTCCTCATCTTACCTCTCTGGCTTTTAAGTCTTGTGTACCTGGTTCTCCCTCCCCAGTGCCTGTGTGTGTCTTTGGGGTTTCTGTGAAGTGTGTGTGTATCTCCTGGAGATAGGACAGCGTTGGTCTTCTGTTAAACCATCTTTGGAGTTCAGGGTAGAGGAGGTCACATCTCTCTGCATCTGCATAAACATGACATTGTCAGCTTTGGTGGGCTTTGTATAATCTTTCGCCAATCTTCTAATCCTGTATTTACTTAGAAAGCAAATATTAAAACAATAAGAGAACCAAATTTCCGAAATAATTTTGATAGAATCACAGAATGTGTTAGGTTGGAAGAGACCTTTAAAGGTCATCTAGTACAACCTCCCTGCAGTAAGCAAAGTCATCATCTCTAGATCAGGTTGCTCAGTGCCCCATCAAGCCTGACCTTGAATATTTCCAGGGATGGGGTCTCCACCACCTCTCTGGGTAAACTGTTCCAATGATCAACAACCCTCATAGCGAAGATTTTTTTTTTTTATTATCCAACCTAAATCTCCCATTTTCTAGTTTAAAACTGTTACCCCTCATCCTATTGCTACATGACCACGTGAGCAGTTCTTCCACAGCTTTCTTATAGGCAACTTTCAGGTATTGAAAGGCAACCATAAGGTATCCCTGCAACCTTCTCTCCTCCAAGCTGAACAGGCCCAACTCTCTCAGCCTGTCCTCACAGGAGAGGTGCTGCAGCCCTTTTGTGGGCTTTTTCCAGTCGCTGATACCTCTTGTATCTCCAACACCTGTGATCATTTTTGTGGTCCTCCTGGATGCACTCCAACAGGTCCATGTCCTTACTGTGTTGAGAGCTTCAGAGCTGGAAACAGTATTCCAGGTGAGATCTTTGCTTAAAATCTGTGACTTTGATATCACCCTGAAATTATAGCAATGTACATTCTCAACCCCTAAAAAACTCGCTATGTACTTCTGTGTTCCCGCAGTGAATAAGAACTGTTGCATTACTTTAGTTAATTTAGATTATTTCCTAACCAAATCATAGGCCTGGTTCTAACCATAAATACTGCTTTAGGTTTGTTTCTAATTGCTGGTTTTTTTACTCGTACTTTGCGAGGGACTTACTCTGCAGCTGATGGAATATTCATGTGGAAAAATAGTTGCGTAAAATGCTTTCTGAACTTGGAGGAACTTTGTCTTCTGTTCTATCTCTAGCTAATGTTTACCTTGCCTTGTTTATCTTGCCTGATAAATTGAAAGCATCTCAATCACACGTCTTATGTAATTTCATGATACTTAATCTCCTTTCTGAAAGAACATTTTTGTTTACCCTTTCTGTCTTATAGCTGAAGTAATTTTTAAAACATCAGCTAACTTGAGAAATTGCTTGTTACCCCAAACCCTTTTCCTTTTATATGAAGTTGATCGTATTTCTTGAAGGAGCTGCAGGACTTCAGGAGCCACACATTGTTCAAATGCTTGGTGAGAGGATAAAGGTGTTCAGGGAGTTGAAGTATTAATGAATAAAAAGGTAAAATTGCAGTGCTTCATTTCCCCCAAGGTTCTCTCATTCTGAGAAGTCCTGTCTGTATATATATATATCTCCATCCATGTTCTGAGATACGCAACAGAAATGCATTGTTTTTATAAATAAATTTATCCTAAAAAATATCTATTTTTTTAATTTATCTTATATGAAAACAGCTTCTCAACAAGAAACACACATGCCAAAAATCATTTGTCAGTTACTGTGTTTGAAACTAAACAATTCAATCATGAGACTTATTAAATAATCAATAGTCTTTGCCAAGACAGGTGGTAGTTCTAATAAATAGCTCATGAGGAAAAGGCGATTTGATTCAAACACTTGTTGTACAGTTGTTTTTTAGTACTGTACTGGAAGCTGAACATCATTTTGCCATGTTTCTATTTAATCTTAATGCTTATTTCTCATAAAATGACTTCTAACTCCAAACTCTGCCAAATTTAGAGGTGATTTATAAAACACTTCATGTTTCATATAGATAAACTAGATCTAAAACAAACAAAAAACCCCCCCAAAACGCAAAAAAGAGCCTGTGGTAAGGCTGTTCAACTCAGTAAGTTCTCTTTTAGAAATTCAAGGTAAACCTTTTGATTCTTATTTTGGTTGGTAACTGTTTCTGCATCTTATTGTAATTTGCATTCTGGAGGTTTTCCTTTCTTGAAACCTTATGAATGTTGGCCAGGGAAAGCTGTTTCCCACCTCGATATACATACAGGGGGAGTGAGGAAGGGCAAAAATAAGATTAGCACAGGAAATGTTCTGCGAATGTTGGATCTTGGTGGGGGGGAGGTCTGTGATGGGAACCGTGGATGAAACAGGTACGTTGTGAGGATGTTACAGCTACTGCTGTAATGAAAATACTGGATGTGCTTTCAGAGCATGTTGAGACAGGATCTCAAATGTTGTAGTGGTTATTAGCCAGATCGATAAGCAGTGTTATCTTTGTGGGTTAGAGTAGATTTCCTGTTGTTCTGCGATGTAGCTAGGATTCCCTAGCCATCGAGGTTATTACAAAACTAAAAACTCAGTCTGACTTGAACATAATTTATCTAATTTGCCCTGAGTTCTTTGGGATGATGTCTTTTTAAAGCAATGTTTTCTCCTTTGGTCCAGTAAATAAAATTTAGTTGCAAAGAAGCCTTTTGTATACACTTAAGAGTCTGATTCGGTGATAGTGTTATTCAAAGCCACCAGACAGGGTGCAAACTGCATCTCTGAGAAGCTTGGACTCTCATTCCTGTGTACTGCGGTGGGCAGTTTAAGGGAATTGCTTCTTAATTACAGAGTTGTCCTTGATAACTCTGAGAAAAAATTGGTTTGGACAGTATCGATTCCAAGCACTTCTGGTCCTCTTTGGGCACATTCCCAGCTAGCAAAACATTCACTGACAGTTAGATAAAACAGCTTAAGTTCACCCCATGCTTAATTTAATCAATAGGAGCCTATTTACATTGCAGAATGCTGGCCGTGTTAATTTAGCCTTGGAAATATAATCATCCTGTGCTTCTAAGGTAGAACAGAAAACAAGTGCTAGTTAAATATGGAGAAGTCTATACAAGTCTCTTGGATTTTCCCCAGTTATTTTTGTAAAGAATATAGTTTATTCATAAGACTAATTTTGTCAGGCTTTATCCATCTTTCCTCAGCTGCATATAATGATTCTCTCTTTGTAAACATTCAGTTTCAAACATTAATTTTTAACAAGAGCTATGTGTCATATCTCCTATATCACAGGGATAGCAGGAAACAGCCATCATGGGATAACCCTGGGTTTGAAAGGCCTTTAAGTGAAAATTTTGCCTTCAGGAATGGTTACTGATGTTACAGTTTCTGTGAGATAAAAGAGTTATAGTATAACTTCTTAGAGAGAAATTGAGTTAAAGTGAGATTAATTGCTATGCCCAGGACCACCATTTGACGTGGTCTCAAGGTTGAAAAGTAAAGGTCCCCTCTGGACAGGACTGAAGTGCTTTACATAGATAGTCTATCAGTCCTATTATAATGCAGCTGTATAAAAAAAAAAAAAAACAAAACCAAACCAACAAATCGCTCCCACAAAATACAGGTGGACAAAGATTTCCATACATACACATCTGACGTTCAGAGTGAAGTGTCCAGTTCTGATTTTGGGTTTCTTTGCTCTCAGCATTTTCTCAGCTGTGAACTGTTTTTACTTGCTATAATAGTAACAACCCAGTATAGAAAGTGAAATGTTAAAGAGAATGCATTATGGGAACTTGAAAGTCCCTGATCATATTACTATTACTTTTATGTATGCTGTGGCAGTGAGTCTGTTAGCAAAACAAACAGGGACTAGTGTGGGAGATGGTGAAATGAATACAGAGTATGGGCAGAAGCAGGAATGACAAGACTGCAGCACAATCCATAGGTTAAGATAGCTCTTGAGCAAGGGTCTGTTGGCACCAGAGAAATCCTTTAGGGATGGGAAACCAGTGAGCTAATAATAATCTTAGTTATAAGCATAAAAATAACAGTAACCGTATAATTCTCTCTTGAGAAACAAGAAAAACATGGAAGAAGGTGGTCTGTGGCTATATGGGAGGTGTTGTGGGGAGAGATAATTGCACTTTTGTGTGTTGGAGCATAAGCAGAACTTGTTCTCAGCATTATTGCTGTAGTGACAGTGGACAGGTGACATGGATCAGTGTCAAGAATCAAATGAAAGTTGATTTGGCTGCAGTGCAGATCCCATCCCATGTGTCAAGATGTGGTACGGGTCAGCATTTATGAGATTTCCTTCATAACATTTTCCAGCATCTGATGTGATGAGGCAGGCTGTAAAGAAAGCAACAGGGTAAGTTGTTGTTAAGGGCTTGAGCCTATAAAAGAGACTGGTAGAATAAAATTGGTCTTAAAAGGAAGGAAAGAAAAAAGCTCTTTCTGGTATGGTCATCTTCCACATCTTTTTTTCTAACCATATAAGGCCTTTGCTGAGAAACTGACCAATAATTTCGAAATTATTCCAGCAAAATACACTTTGCATGACATCAAGAGTTGCTAAAGAAATGATAATTGAGTGGTGTCATATTGAGAACTCATCTTTCACTTTTTTATCATTTAAATTCACATTGTAAACAAAGTGAAAAGGAACAAATTTATTTCATTCTGTGATCCATTTTAGTTTTGTGTTTTGGTGTTTTTACCTTTGTAAATTAAATTAATACTTCTTTTCAGCTCTGATCTGTAAATTCAGTGTTAAATCCAAGCTGTGCTACATCCAGTGGCATCACACTTCATAAAAAAACCTTGCAGCTACAGAAAAGTGATAGAATTTAAATAATGAGATTTTTAAACCAGGTTTTGCTGTCCAGAGATGCATAAATGAGATACAAATACTATATTTAAAATGTTCTTTATATATAATTTTTTGTAATGAAGTTTGACATTGCAAACATAAATGACTATTAACCAGAAATTTAGATTTTGAATGGCACTGCATGCATTAATTAAACTCTTTACTAACTGTATTTACATTTCTTTTCTGTTGGTCTTCTTTTTTTCTACTTATAATTCTACTTTTTGAAAAAAAATATGCTACCCTGATCTTTAAAATACTCATGTACTAACTATTTGATCTTTAATAGATTGTTTTGTGTTTTTTTTTTCTTTTAACCTGATATCAAATACAGTAGCAATCTATGATCTCTAATGATGTTTTCAGGTCCTCTCTGCTCTATCCAAATGTTACTGGCCTCATTTCAGGACCCCAGATATCGTTCAGACATCCAGTATTTTGCTCTTGGAGAAGAACAGAAAACCTAATTGATCCCTTTTAGCCGCATGTTAAGCTGCCGATCCTGGGCACATGTTGCTGCAGCGGGGAGGGCAGAGCAGTCTTCCCTTTCCCACTCTGTAACTGTGCAGAGTTTGGTTTAGTTACAGCTGCTTTGGCAAGTTTTCCACTGTGGCTCCTGGAACCACAACTTTACATGTGTTCTAAGTAACTCGTCATAAGCAGTTGTTAGGATTCATGTTTAGAGAGTTGCCTTTTTAGTTAAGATTTTATTCTCAGTTGTTCTCTCCATCTATTTTTCTGTATCCTCAAAGAGGCGAAAAGATGATCTGGATGATGGAGAAGCAGCGTCTCCTACTATTCTGTCTTAAAAATAAAACACAAACCAATATGGCGAAGAAAGCATTCTCCTCAGAAAACTGTTTACATAAAATACCATGGTCAGAAAATGATAAAGAATAACTACTTTTTAGCAGCTGGAGAAAATCAGAATATAGTCTTCAATTCCATTACGTGTTTTGTAATGCAGATTCCCTTTAAAGTAGCCTTGCCAATGTACCTTAAATATGTTTTAGAATTATTTTACCATGAAATTAGTTTTTCTCCATCATTGGCTTAGTTGAATCCTTCTTTTTGATCTATGCTGGGACATTAGAAATGAAGCTGTGGCTGCACATACTATTTTAGTAGGTTTCTATCAAAATGTGTTCTGCAGTAGACCATACCTACCCATTGAGAGCAGAGGTTATTAGTGTAGCCTGGCTGCTGTGTAACCCACTTCTCCACCGCTCACCATGAGTCTTACTTAATTCCCACACCCTATACTTCCACCAGTGGGTTATATTTACATTTTATTAACTGGGGCAAGAACTGAAGAGAATTTCAGTCTTGAAGTGCAGGACCACAGAAGGCTCTTCACACTGTCCTCTGGCCCTGCTAGCCATTGCTTAGTGCAATTTAAACTCCAGTCTCAGGAATTCTGTGCTCTAGTAAACTACTTGCAAAATATTCCCTGCCTTTTAACGTTATATCAGAGAATGGAGACAGTTTGAGAATTTGTTTTTTGGGGGGTTTGTTTGTTTCAGGCTATTTTTGGTGGGTTTGTTGTTGGTTTTTTGTTTGGTTTTTTTTTGTTTTTTTTTTTTTAAGAGAGTTAAATGAAGGATTTAGAGGAAATAAATTGGGCTGGGGAGACAGTTTGGCTTACTACTTTCAGTATCCCTGTCCCATTAATGGATTTTTTTTCCTTTTCATTTAAATTTTCTTCCCTTTGTTATTATTTTAAGTGTTACCTCATAATAGCTGTGTGGAAGAAGTTTATTGTTTGATTTACACATCCTGTTAAAGAGCAACTATACCAAAATCAAGGTGCACTTTTATTATTTTATGAGGAAATTAAGGTTACATTGGAACAGCTGATCCCTATATCAGGCAAAATTCTTTTTCCTAAATCTCCATGGTATTTACTTGTTATTTTATCTGTGGATATTCTGTGATATTTTTAGATAGAATGCCTTTTAATACTTTTTTTAAACAATAGCTTCATGCCTATTGCAAGCAAGAAGTTATGCATACCAGTAAAAGATGTGGTAGCTGGATTTCAGAGGGTTGACCTCTGTATTGCAGTTTTGGTATCTTGTCTTCTTCCTCTGAAGTGAAATACTACGAGTGGTTCAGTTCTGGAGTCCCCAACATGGGAGATGGGAACTGCTGGAATGGGTCCAGAGGAGGCCGCAAAGATGATCAGAGAGCTGGAGCACCCGTCCTGTGAGGATAGGCTGAGAGAATTGGGCTTGTTCAGCCTGGAGAAGAGAAGGCTCTGGAGAGATCGTACAGGGGCCTACAGAACAGCTTGAGGGGGGGGGATGGGGGACGGACACTTTTTAGAAGGGTATAGAGTGATAGATGGAGGAGAAATAGTTTTAAATTGGAAGGAGGTAGATTTAGATTGGACATTAGGAAAAAGTTTTCCGTGTGAGGGTGGTGAGGCCCTGGAACAGGTCACCCAGAGAAGCTGTGGCTGCCCCCTCCCTGACAGTGTTCAAGGCCAGGTTGGATGGGGCCTTGGGCAACATGGTCTGGCAGAGGGTGTCTCTGCCTGTGACAGGGTTGTTGGAACTAGGTAGTCTTTGAGGTGCATTCCAGCTCTAATCATTATATGATTCTATAAGTGACTTTCTTAAGTAAGAGCATACAAGTGTAAGGCTGCCCTGATATTGCTTTCCTGAGAACCAGGAACTCAGAGCATAGAGTATGGATAATTTCTTAGAGGTGATCCACAGCAGAATCAGATCCACACACCTGTGATCCTCATCTCTGTTTTACCCTTTCATTTGGCTAGCATCACCTGTGTAAGTATAGTCACTAAACATCCATGAGCACCAGGCTTTCTGTGACTACTGTTTTAAGAACAGAAAAAGAAACTTTATTTTTTATATTATATCTGTTGTCGTACATAACACCTGGGTATCACGTACAAAATTCACCAAGGCTCTGCAAACATGCTGTATTCTGCTTGTCAACACTCCACCACTGCAGGCAGAGGTACTAAACAGATTCAGCATCTGTTGAGAGTAACAACCTTTGTTCAGACATGCGTCAAAATTAGTTGGGTTTAAATGTTTGAAACTGAAGAAGATTATTTCTCTGAGCAGCTCTAGGCAGCAAATTGGTAGTTAATACCTAGGTATTGCAGTTTTGTGCTGTATGAAGGAAGGGAAACTAGTTAGACTGTGATGCTGACTTGTCTGTTTCCATATCTGTTCTTGGAACGGGAGCATAAATTTATATAAAACAGGATAATCTTTGTTTGCAGTCTCTACTTCGAAGTAAAATTGCTGTTAGTGACAGATAGCAGCTTCAGACAATTTTCACTAAGTTTTAGATGTCTCACAATCTACTTAGTATCATTGCCTGTGGTGTGAGTACAGGCGTTTCTTGCGGAAGTGGTACAGACAGAAACCCTCACAGCGTGTGCTCGCTCCTCTGTGTGCTCGCTTGTGTTTCCTCACGCTGAAAACCAGGCCAACGTGCTGCAAGCGGGACCCATTGCTTGATCCCTTGTAACACTGGGATGTCACCTATCATGTGGATTCTGAAATGGAGAGATGCAGGCAGCTGGTAAGAGAGATGTGTTTACATTTGTTCCCTAAACTTGGCAATCTGCATCTTAACCTGAGTTTAAAGATACATATATTTGTACCCTACAGTCGTCTAACCCTGTAATACTTCAGACCGCATGCGTACTGCACAGCTTAATATTTCAATGATTTGTAAAAAAGATTTTGATTTTGGCGCAGCTTGCTAGTGGCAGGGCAGTTTGGCTTTTGTCCAGCAAGTAAAATATGACCTGATGCATAAAAGTACAATTTTTATTTCTTTTAAAAAGCTCGTTATTTTTTAGAAGATATGTGTATTGAGCCAAACAGCAGGACAGGTGTCAGCCAGGTGCTGCCTGTCAGACACTCCTTTCTAGACACCTTGGTACTGCAGTGGTGAGCATGGGAATGACAAAACCGGTGGTGCCCCGTGTTCAGTTTCTGTGTCTGCTGCCTGGACAGACTCCAGCTATGACTTTACACATTTGTGAAACCTCTTTTACAGACGTCAGGTGTGTCTGTCTCTGTGAATTGGCTTATGCTGAGCATGATGTAACTGACACAGAATGCTGGTTTTGGCCAGTTTGGGTCACCTGTCCTGACTGTGTTCCCTCCCAGCTTCCTGGGTGCTTCCGCCCTCCAACCTTAGCAGAACAACATAAGCAACTGAGAAGTCCTTGACTGATTGGCAACAACTGAAAACATCAGGGTGGTACCAGCACTGCTTTCATCCCAACTCCCAAACACAGCACCGCACCAGCTGCTAGAAAGGAAATTAACCCTACCCTAGCTGAAAGCAGGACAATTTGTTAACCGTGCACGTTGACGACTTCTTTTGCTGTATCTTCTGGCAGCTGCTGGTGTGTCTTGCAGGCAGAGTCAGCTGAAACTGTTTACAAGGAAAATGAAGTGTCTCTGAATGTACATGTCTTAGCTTTGCTGGATAGCACAAAAATACTAAGCTTCTTAAGTGTTGTTTTCTGTCTGAACAAATCTACCTGGAGGAAAGAAATAAAGTCTACCTGCATTGCACCCAGGCAGAATGGAACACGCCAAGGTATTGGTGGATTAGAGCACTGTGTTAATAGCAGTGTGTGAGTAATTAATCAGCTGAGTAAACTTACACCGGGGTGGGTGTTTGGGGGTGTGTATAACAGTAGCATGTAACAGAAGAGGTTTATTCAATTTATTGGTATTTGAAATAAATGATTAAAAGTATTGAGTGACTGGGTGATAGATGGCAGGTGAAATTGAGTTCTTGTATCAAATATTATGGTGTATGGTACATGGCCTCAGGAAGTAAAGTGAAATTGAGTAAAAATGCATCATGAAGCACAGAAAATCTTTTCAAAGCACCCAGGTACCATGCCTGCAACTCAGGACAGTGCTGGTCTGCATATGCTGGGAATGTATCTCTAGAATGTTTCTCCATGCCACCATTTTGTCCTTTCCCTGAAGAGCGTGAACTAAAGCTCCCCATTGGTGTGAGTTAGTACAACTGCTCTTCCATTTCTTTAGCTGTGTGGAAGGCCAGAGTTCAAGAGCAGCACGTTTGGGTACATTTGGGTGTAACAGGCACCTGTTGGAACAGATCTTCATCATAGACCTGCCTATCAAGGATTCCCAGCCAGAGCCCTACCATCTCTTGCTTCTCTTCTGTGTGCTGCCAGAAATGAGTCTAAGCTTCCTTTTGTTGGTCCTCAGTAATGTAGTAGAAGATGCCATAGACTGTATTAGACTCAGGGTTCATTTTTAGCATTCTCAATGGACTTTGTGTTTGGAAAACCCTTTGCAGGCCTACATAACACAGCTACAGGAATAAGTAGTAAAAGAAGGAGGGTGTGTGTGTGTGTGTAGGGCAGGCAATGAGATTTTTATCACATAAGCTAACAGAAGGAAGGAAAATTTCAGCAAGGATGAGGGAGGGGGAAAAAAGCTGAGATCTGAAACAAGATGGAAAAAGGTTAAAGCAGAGAGGGGAAAGGGAAATCTGATTAAAGATAAGGAATTTTGATAACATGACCTTTCATGCCCACTGCATCTTCAATGGCCAAAGCAAAGTGAAGAGCAGGGTTGATTTAAAAAGCAGTGCAGTCTGAGGTTGGTTGCCACACATCAGTAAAGGAGTTCAAAACCAAGCAGAAGGCAATTTTGAATTGTGTGTTAAACCAGAGGAGGAAGAAAAGTAGAAGTAAGGAATGGGTAGTGGCCTTTGTCTTTGGTGAAGAGATGCAAAGCTGGAGGGCTGTGACATGGTTGTGACAAAGTGACAGACAATTTCACTGCAGCTGAAAAATACGTAGTAGGGACCTGTACAGAGTATCGAGATGCAGTAGTGACATAGGGACAATTTGCTGTCCACGATGTAGGTTTAGGAGACTGAAACTCTAATTCAGCGCTAAGAGGTGATACATGTTTGGTTCCCAAACAGATCATTAGATCTTCAACTGCTGCATGAATTTGCAAAAATGGAGTTGGAGGCCTCTACAGCTGAGTGAAAGCCCAAGTGTTTGCTTCTAGCACACTCACACACGTGGGTGGCTGGAAGGTCTCTCTTCTCCCGGGGCCATCATTCTGTGCCAAACAAAAACTGCTGTGTTAAAGGTTGCAGTTTCACGCAGCTGTGGTGTCCTATCGGTTTTGTCCCCAGGCACCCCTGGATGATATGCAGGATCCCAGCAAGGGCTCGTTGGCCTTTCACTGACTGTGCAGTGGAGGTGGACGACACCGCAGGGGACGGACGTATGTTTTCACTCATCTGTCAGGATTTGGGGTGGGAGCACCAGTTATATTTCCTTTCTCATGAACTTCTGGGGCAAAAGCAATGACAACAAAATCCTGTTACGCAGCCATCACATCTTTTTTCCATTCAACTCATGAAATGTGCTTTCTGTGACTATCCACCTTGTATGACAGGGCTTGTAAAGACTCGCGCTTGCTCCCTTCCTGGCATATCTGCTCCGGTTGTCTTCTGCATCCTTAACCTCTGCTTAAGGACACCTCCACTGTGCATCCTTTCGGCCTTCAGTGGACTGATATCAATCCTTTGTTATCCCTTCAGGCTTGCCATTAATTAGCAGATTTTCAGTTGTAAATAGCTGGCTCAAAAGCCCTTCTTGTGTTATACCAGAACATCCCTTGCATTCATATTGAGCTATTGCCCTTCCCTACAATTCTGGAATCGATTATTGTGATGCTGCAGAATGGCTTCTGTGTAGATCTCCTTTCTGTTGCTTACAAAAAGGTTTTTATTTGGGTGCTTCAACATAGAATTACCCTTTCCTCCATTAATTTGTTTCAAAAACTTTTTCAGTTTTGGGATGTTCCCTAAAAAGTTCTTATTTTTCCATTTGATTTTCACACAGAAAGCAGCAATCCACATCTGGGCCAGCAAATTCTTGGTGGGGAATTGGGAATGAGAATGAATTCCTGAAAATTTCTGAGAATGTGGGACCATCTGATAATGCCAAAGTCATAAACTAAGCAGAAATGGTTAAGATGCTACACACATTCTCTCACTGAACTACTGCTAACAAATTCAGAGCTTGCCCATTCCCTGACTTTCAGCAGTATCCATGGAGAAAATCAGGAATGGCTGTCTTGGACCAAACCAGTAACACCTTTTTTTTCCAGTATTCCACATCTGGCAGTGCTGTACAAGAAGCATCTGTCATGGTTTATTCTGTGAAACGCTGCAGGGTTTTATGCTCTTTTTATCTCATCTGTTGTAATTGTGTATTCCCGTCATCTTATGTAAGTACATAATCTCATTTCAAATCCTCTAAGCTTTTTGAATAAGGGATACACATATGTCAATATCTTTTCCATATGCATATACATGAAACAACTTTAGTGATTAACTATGCATGGTTTAGGGGAAAAAAAACCAAACTCAAAATTTTATTCATTTATTACAAGAAAAAAACGTAAAATTAGAATATATTCTGTTAAAGTTAAATGCTTTGCTTTTGCCTTTCAGGTTCACTCTCAGTTTGCTCTTCTGAGATTATAACTAGAAAAAAAAGTCTTTGTATTATCTCTGCATTGGTTTCTTATGTAGCCTATTTTGCATACTTCTGTCCTTCCTACCTGTCAGGTTTCTGGTCCTTACGAGGCTCCTTAAATAAATACCACTGGCTTATCATTGCCCAATTTTAATTTTACGTACGGATTGTGATTTTGGTTTGGGAGTTCTTTGGGGGGTTTGTTTTGTTGTTGGGTTTTTTTTGGTTTTTTTTTTTAAGATGACAAGAAGTACTAATTCTTTATCATAGAATCACAGAATGGGTTAGGTTGGAACAGACCTTTAAAGGTCATCTGGTCCAACTCCCCAGCAGTAAGCAGGGACATCTTCACTAGATTAGGTTGCTCAGAGCCCCATCAAACCTGACCCTGAATATTTCCAGGGGTGGGGCCTCCACCACCTCTCTGGACAACCTGTTCCAATGATCTACAACCCTCATAGTGAAGATTTTTTTTTTCTAATATCCAACCTAAATCTTCCCTTTTCCGTTTTAAAACCACTATCTATTGTCCTATTGCTAAATGCCCTCATGAGCAGTTCTTCCCCAGCTTTCCTATAGGCACCTTTCAGGTACTGGAAGACTTTGTTATTCCATATTAGCCTGCATTACAGCATGATAAAACCAGGCACAGAATTAGACTTTATTCCCTGGTATGTATGGCCAAATTCTTGGTAAATATGTTGTAAGCAGGCAGAAACTGTGTGCTGCATTACACAGAAGCTCATTGAACCAGTGAGCAACCAACTAGATGGTTTGCTGAGAAGTTTTAGGTTCTTTGTTCTGATTTTTAAAAAGTTATTTGGAGAGCTTAGTTTTCAAGGTGAGCAGAACAACAATGGTCACTCATTGAAAAACCTTGATCGGTTTAAGAAATCTGGAGTTCTAGAGAAGGGGGCTCTTCTACTGCACCTAGCAGGTATTCTGTCCAGCAACAGAGTGGTCTTACCTTGCCTCTTGCACATGCTTTTAAGACTACTGCTGATCAGGTAAAAGTATTACTTTGTTTATAAGGTAATAGGATTTCCTGCAGAATTTAGATAGCACATATGGTAGTTACTCTAGCACTGCACACACCCTTTTTTTTTTTTTTGTCTTTTGTCTTAATTGCAAGCATGATTGCTCATTGCTTTTAGGAAAACAAGTTTACCATTCATATTACTTCTGTACCTACCTCCTTTTTTCTTCAGAATGGTGTATAAAGCATGCCTGTTGCCTTTGGCCATGACCTCTGCTGCTTGCATCCTGCAATATCTGGGAGAAGGATTGCAGTGTTCGAAAGAAACTTAATGGCAAGTTACATCTTCAAACAGAAGAGAATCCTTAAATTAGACTTTAAATGTATGGAATGAAAAGAAACATGCTGCCATCTGCATCTTCATGCTTCTCCCCTCGCTTTTCAAGAAAGCGGTGATAAAAGTCCAGATTTATTTTCACTAGTCTCATTAAAAATCATCAGATCTTTTTAGCAGAAAAAAATTGAAAAAACACCTGGTAAATTATACCCCAAAATAGGTTCATTATTAGCTTTTTGCAATTATAATCAAGTATTTCTATATTTACTAAGGAAAAATGCAGCGTGGGAGCCTAGACAGTAGTATTGAATATAAAATTCCTATTTCAATTTCTTCTTGTTTTCCCTTTGATCTCGTTATTCTTAATGGCAAATCTATCATCCATGTAAACACTGGGAACATTGACTTTTATTCTGTACGTATGCAGTTCTAGCAGGTAAGAAACCTGCTTATAAATATTTCTGCAGCATAGTTTTCACCTATGTCCTACTTCAAGCAGATGATAGTATTTTCATCTTGCACTACACAAGATGCTTTTAATTAGTTTAGTGTAGTGGGCTATGAATCGTTTTGCCATCGTTGGATGATAAAATTGATGACTGTCATTATGATGCTCTGAAGAAGTGTGGAAGAATCCAGTTAATGAATTAGCCATTTGGGCATCCTTATCATTCCCATTTATGTTTTGGCTTGAATAGTGGCTATAGAAAAAGTTTTTGGTTCAGTTATGTTTATATATTTAGATCAAACAGGTCATTTTTTATGCATGATGTATGGATACACATGCAGACAATCAGATAGCTAGTGCAAAAAATTGATATAATTGTTCAGTGAAAGCACAGGTCACACAGGACAGTGATTTTCTGACATTTGAAAAGGTAGTAAAGAGCTGCTGACTGTTAAAATGAAAGCTTGAACTGGGGAAGGAACTGATGGGTAGTATGGGGTGGAGCCGTTACCTCAGTGTTTTGTTTCCTAGGTTTGGTTCTTCCCCGAATGTAGTTTGTTCAGAAGTGTGTTTTCCTCACCTGTTTGAAAATTCTCCCTGTAGTTTACAAGCATCAGAGAGCGTGAGGTGATGTGAGCTTCTTAAGCTGTACAGGTTTTGAACTCAAGGAAAACACACCCATGTTCATGTCACACTCGAGCTCGGATGCTTTAACGCTGCTTTTTGTTAGACTGGGAAAAATGAGAGCTCCAAATGCGATGGCATTGGGAAAGCTGGTGTATGGGCACCAGACTAATTAATGCTTGCCATTAGTTAATTGGTAATATTTGCATCTGCAAAAGTTTGGAAGAAATTAGAAGGAAACCAGCAAGAAACTACTGTAGAGGGAGCTTAAAGTCTAATGACTTACCGAAACGGCTCACGTGCTCAGTGTTGGGGGGCAAGTATGTTAGCTTCCGTGTATTTACAGAATTAAGGGCTCTTGGATCAGCATCCAGGGGCTTGGGCAGAGATTTCTCCGGTGAACTTCTGAAGCATTAAGGCAAACACGCGACGAAGAGAGAAAGGCAATTTGAATTCAATAGCCACTAATAGTTTGAGTGGAGGGTACTAAGAAAACACCAAAATAAATCAGTACAGCCACATTCTGGAGTTAAATTCTTGCCAGTCGTTTAAGAAACTACAAAAATGAAATGTGGACATAAATAATTAAACAACATGATAATACTGACATACTTTAGAAAGGCAATAAATAGCAAAGTTTATTTTTGAAGATGGCTTAGTTAAAACGCTCCCCGGGAGTCTTAGTGTGCACGTGTCTTCCCAAACAGACCAGTGCAGTCCTCGCTAACACCCCCATGGCCTGTTCTTCCATACTGTGCTCGTGTGAAAGGCTTGGTGCTTGCTCCTTTTCAGTGTGGTGAATGAAACACCACTAGTTAGATTTATTTGTAGCTAAATACAGGAGGTCTCGTGCAGTCTTGTGCTCCCTGCTGCTCGCCATGCAGTGACTGACAAGAACAGAGATGAAGAGGGCTGGCGCAGTAAATAGTCTTGCAGCTTCTTCTGTCAAATTGGAGGCAGCTATTTTAGGTAACTGGATGCAATGGAATCAGTGACAGTTTTGGCAACTGCAAAAGACTTCACAGACAGAAATAACCATATTTTTCTATAAAAGTTTGTTATCCTGTATATAAACTATAGGTAGTAGGAGACAGTGGCAATCCAGAGCAAATCCTCATAGGTGTGCTGGTTTCTTAGGAGAGGCAGAGATGATGAAACATGAGGTCAGCTGTCCTCACAGCTGAAAGCTTATTTTCTGTTATTTTTCTAGATATGATATTACTACAACACCTGGTTATCAGTTACATTTTGTCTTTTCCTGCAGTTTTCCTAGGGCTGTCGACAAGTGTGGACCAGTTCCTGTGATTTTCTCAGAACTGAAGTAGATAATTTCAGTGTTAAGAGAGCTTCTCTAATCTACACCCTTGATGTTCTGCCTACAGCACTTAGACATAGGGATGTCATAGTGCATGGCAGCACTCAAGCTTTACATATATGGCCCTGTAGACAAATTGCACAATCTGGAGTTGCATGCCTTCATACTGTACGTAATGAGTGGGACATGGGTGCTTTGCAGTGGTTTTTGATAAGAGGCAGCATACTGCTTATAACCAAAGCCAAAGTAGATTCTAGTCAGACATTCATAGAATCATGGAATGGTTTAGGTTGCAAGGGACCCCAAAGACCTTCTAGTTGAAATTTTCCTGCCTTGGACAGGGACACCGCTCACTAGACTAGGCTGCCCAAAGCTCCATCCAGCCTGGCCCTGAATACTGCCAGGGAAGGGGCAGGCTTAGCTTCTCTGGGAATTCACCAAGAAGAAAGGGGAGCCAAGCTTTCCAGCCCATCTTGCTCTCAGGACTGCTTGGGCAGATACACCCCTGGGTATATCCCAGTTCTTGTTGCTGGTTTCAATGTCCTGGTCCCATCTGCTTACTACCTCTGAACCCAGAATTAGGATTTTTCTTTTCCTGATCAACACCACAGTTTCAACAGAAGACATTAAAAGATGTACCCTAACTCATAATTTCGTGATCACCCAAGTAGTTTGCAGCAGGCAATGAACTAAAGAACTGTTCTAGTCAATACAGGATATTGTGACATGTGTAGGAGAATGTCTCATTTCTCTGCAGCCTCATAGACAAAGCTGTATGAGTGAGGATGCAAACTCTGAATCTGGCCTTCACTGAAAACTCAATGCACACCACAAGGCAGATGCTAGGCTATAGCAGAGTAAATTTCTCTGTGTCCCTCTCCTCAGTATTTCCTTATCATTTCCATCACTTCCTTCCTGGTTTACTTCTGTTGAGTATAAGGTGCTGAAACAGGCTGCCCAGAGAGATGGTGGATGCCCCAACCCTGGAGGTGTTCAAGGCCAGGTTGGATGGTCCCCTGGACAACCTTGTCTAAATCTAGGCCTAGAGGTTGGTGGCTCAGGTCGCTTCCAACCCAGACCATTCTGTGAATATAGGGCGTGTAGGAAGTGATAGAGATATGGGAATATCCATCCAGCAACTGAGAACATGGACAGGGCATATTTGCTCTCTGCGTTACCCTCCCAATCTCCTTGTGCAGCTTTCTTGAAAACTGTCACCTATTCTGACTGGGACTTAATGAAGAAGGAGTGCTTGGCTGGTGTCAGCTGGTTGGTGTTACTCCATTGCTACGTTGACTGCAGTCATCAGTGCAAAACAAAACTCATTCCCGGGCGGTGAGCTCGGGAAGTCCATAGGTAGCTTTTGCTTCTCAACATGCCTCCACTTAGAAGAATTCATAGCGATTTGATCAGTCTGGCAGAGGTAAATAGTTTTGCTGCCACCTGGGATATTTGTTAGCTGATTCAGCACTTTATTACCTAAGAACTAATAATCTCTTATCAATTTTTGCAGGCTAGCACAGTAATACTTTTATCTGTTTTAGGAGAACAGGGGTTTGTCTACACAGGGTCATTCAGGAATACTAATCCAAATTGATTTTCAAAGTAGAGTAATTAAATTAGGTTCCATCTCTTCAAATTCACTAAATGGCCAAATTTATGTTAGTTAAATTAGATCAAATCCTTGTTTAACCTTTCTGGTTCAGAATTCTGATGGCCTTAATTTGATTTATTTTAATTCATTTAAAAATTGAGACAAACCTAAGTGTGCTCACTTATACTCCAAATCTAAGACTTTGATCTAATTTAACTAAAGAACTTTAAAGCCAAATGCACAGTTAACTGGAATTCAAGTTTGAGTGTCTTGAGTGAACAAGTATCTGGAAAAGAAAGTGTTTGTTCCATCTTTATTTGTTCTGGTTTTTGAATGATAAAACATAAGTAATATCTGATGGAATTAGCTGTATTCATGCTGTGCCTGAAAGTCTTGTTTGTGGCCTCAGTATTTCATGTATAAATTTAAGGATGAAAGAGCACGCTAATATTTGACAACAAAAGCCTTAGTATTATCTGCCAATAAAAATCAGAATGTTAATTCACTGTAATTTGAAATTGTATACGCAAAATTCCTGATGATAGAGCTGTCAGATCTTGCCCAGCCCCAGCAGCTCAGAGGGATCTGGCCATCTCTTACGTCTGCCTGTGTTACTGTGTGTGTCAGCGTGGTACATAAGCTCTCTGCAGTACATTGTTTAACATTCCTACGCTTCTAATGTAAAAGATAATGATGTGTGTCATCAGCAGATTATACAGGGGCCAGTAACAATATATGTATATGACAATCCCCTTGTTCCCTGAGCACTCTGCCTCTGGCACTTGGAGTAGCCAGGGAACTGGCCTGACCTTGACAGGGGCTTGCAGAGCAGAAAGACTAAAGATTTAGTGATGAACATTGTGAGTGAAGGGAGGTCTCTGATGTGGGCTGTTAATGAAGGTGTCAGACTAACATTGTCTCAGCCAGTTCTTCCCTCATTTATGTAGCAAGCCTTGGTGGCGTATTGCTTATTTATCACTGGTAAACTGTTCTTGCAAAAAACTTTTTATTATTTTTTTAAAAATATTCAGTCTCTTGCTGCTGTGGGCTTTTGATAACATTATGATTTATATTTACCCGTGTTTTTGCCTGACGGTAGTTGAATAACAATAAAATTCCTGTTGATTTTGGGTGGTCAGATGAAAACTTAGAGCTGCAATCAATGTATTAATCAATGCCACCCATCAAAATGCTGTGGGTCAAAGCAAAAACTGATATAAAAGTTATTTTATTTTGTTATCTTAGTGAATGGCTTAAAGTATTTCCTGGGTTTTCTTATCGCTGGTAATGCATTAATGTTGGCTTATCCTTCTTCATAGTCTGTTGCTAATCGATAAATTATTTTGATTTCTGTTGGTTTTTTTCAAGGAGTGTGTAATCTAGAATCAAATTAATCTTTGTGGAAGAGTGAACCTGCATTTTTTTCTGGATTGAATTATTTGCGTTTCTTTAAACGTCTGGGTTTTTTTCAGTTGGAAAACTTCTTTCTGAATTTGTAGATGGTTTCAGGACATTATTTTACCGCTGCATAACAACAAGAGCAATTTAAATTTACAGATCGCTCTTGACATGGGAAGCCAGTAGTACTAGTAAAATGTATATAGTCTTCCTAGCTGAGCAGATAGGTTGCTTGTGGGGTCCAAAACACGGAAACAAAACAGTCATGGCATATATTGCAGTAAACAGATGTTGTTATCCCAGAGAAACACATCATACTGTTTAGAACCAAGGTAACAGGTTTTTTTGCACTGTTCAACACACCTTAATGGTATGCGGTGCTGCAAGACTAATGTCAGCTACCTGTGGCAGTAGATCTGTGCCTGAAAGCGTAAAAAGCTCTGAAGATGCATGTTTGAAAATGACATTATATTCTTTCGAGACAAAAACATCGGATGACCTGTTTCCCACTTCTCGTTTCTTCTGAAATCCAACTCTCAAGCTGCTGTGGTGTTGCTGGCTTTCTGAAGCACTGGCTGATCAACGAGGAGCAGCAGGATATGAATCGGTGACAAATCATGCATAACTTGCAATGAAAAGCGAACAGACCCAGTGTTGTGAGGTACAGTCTACATGCTAAGGCTTATTCAGTTGTTTTGGAGCATCCTTAGCTGTGAAATTATTAAAATGAAAATCCGTGTCTTAAAATGAAAATTATAAAACTAAAGCACAAAACCAATATCTGGTAGCTGAGTGTGTGTCAAAACTAGTGAATGTGTTGTCAAATCACTCTTGAGTCTGTCAGGACACCTCTTTATGTTGTTCTCCTGGCAGTCTGTGATCACTCTTGGGTATTGTTCATGTGGCTGATGATTGAAAAATGACTCTTTTCTGTCTTCTCATGTTTGATCCCTTTACAGTCACTATGCATAACTGATATGTTTTCATTATAGTGAAAATGTGAAATTCTTTATGTGTTACTGGAGTTCTGGTTTGTGGGGTATAAACAGCCTGATTTCAGTATTTGGGTGCTGCCAAGGCAACCACTTGTAGGAGGGGGCCAACAATTGTCCTGCGTGAGACACATGCAGCTCAAGGTAGCTCTGAAACACCCCACAGTGTGCCAAAGGCAAACACATTGCTGATTCATGCCCAGCTTTTCAACCATCAATACCCCTAAGTCCTTTTCTGCAGTGCTGCTGTCTATCACATCATCCCCCCACTTGCATTGGTAGTGAGAATTGTCCTGACCCACCTGCAGAACTTTGCACTGGTCCTTATTGAGCTAAGGGGCTGCAACCTGTGGAAGAGACCACATGAACCTGCAGAGGAGCAGGAAGAGCGGTAGAGAAAAGCTGAAGTGAAATACCCTTAGCCAAGATAAGATTGTTTTGCTTCCTACATCTTATTTGAGTGTTTGCCAGTGACAGGCTTCAATAGTGCATCCTAAATACCCTTTGGTAAGAGAAGGTTAAAATCGTAATTCCGCGGGAAATTTGAAAACTGGAAGAAGTTCTAAGTTCAGAATGAGTATCAGAGTTTTCAAGTCTTTCAGGAAAAGTTAGTTATTTTTTTACTGGGAAAGTTACATACTTAGCCTTTCCAAAGTGAAGATGACCGGTAACCATCATGATCAACTGTTTGTGCTGTAAAAAAAAAAGAATTGGGCAGACAGATGTTTCAGTTGTTGCTAAGCAGTATTTACAGTTAAGTCCAGGACTTTTCAGTTTCCCGGTCCTTGCCAGCCAGGAGGCATAAGCCTTCTGCAGGAGGTGCCCAGGAAGCTGGGAAGGGACATGGTCAAGGCAGCTGACCCAAGGGAATATTCCATACTGTATGATGTCAAACTCAGTTGGGGAAGTTGACCAGGTTTAGGAAAGGGGTACAGTGAACCCTGTTCACAATTGGGTTGGGTACTGGTCAGTGCATGGTAAACATCATGGGTTACTTGTTTTGTACATTTATTTATTTATTAATTTCTTTCTTATTAGATCTTTCTAATCAAAATTCAGAGTTTTACACCCACCCCCCCACCGTTTTCCTCCTCATCCCACCATGGGATGGGGGTAGCAAATGGCTGCCTGGTGCTTAGTTGCTGGCTGGGGTTAAACCACAGCAAACAGCTATCACCTATTACTGCAGGTACTGGTGGCATGACTGCTCTATCATTTTTCTTATCAACAAAATAGCTTTTCATCCTTGTGCAAAATTTCTTTTTAGAAATGTCTTTTTTTTTCCTATACCCAAATGAGTCAATATTCATGTTTTCCAAGTCTTGTATTCAGAGGTTTATTTCCTGTGAGTTTATTCCTATAAAGTTTCCTTAAGAAGAATGTTTGGGGCTGACATAGTTGTGTTTTTTCTTTGTTATCATAAGTTTTTGTTTTATCTACAGGTTTTTCGCATAGTGGTTTTCTTCCCTCTGCACCTTTTCTCCGTCTCTCTTTCCATCTGCTGCTGGTGATAGTGTTTTGTTCTGCTTTCATTAAATATTGCCCTGTTTTTCCTTTAATTACGGGTGGTGTTTCTACTTTGTCAAAGATAAATTTGCCGGTTCTGTTTGTGTTGGTGTTGAGAGAAGCGCAACTACTTTATGTCTTCTGGTTAATTTATCTCTTAGTTTTAATGCTAATCTGGTAAGGACATGATTAACAGTATTCTGTGTACCTCTTCTTTTTCACTAATTTTTTTCCCATCCAGAGCCTATTTTGACAATCAAATTAATGCTTTATAATTTGCTGTGTATTTACCGAGTGCTGAAGTTTGATATTTTTCTATACCAGTGGGTTTGGTTGTTTTAATTTTGAATAGTTTCAACTTACAAAAATTTCACAGAAATGTAGGTAGACTAAGTATTAAAGTGTCCTTGAAAGTTCTAAAATTAGTGACAGAAAAGTGTAAGAACCACTTCTGAAGCATTTTTGAGTGAAGTTTTTCGTTGCAGTTTTTAATTGTACGCTATATTGTTGTATAAGTGCTGGTAAAGATGTCTCAGGTTAGAGTTTCTTGCCTGTGCCCTGTTGTCTCATGTTATTTCTTTCTACTTAGGAATGCGTGTCTGATAATCTAAAGTTTCATGTGCCATGGAAATTAGACAATGTGCTTGGGTGCTCCAGGGTTTCTGATTTTAGACCTTTGAATATTTTTCTCTTCCATGTGATCCTTTTCTAGACTGTACCAGGCAACTGCCCCTTCCTGGTAGAAAGTTCTCAGATAACCTTGTGTGATATTGCCTCTTCTTAGCTGCTTGGTGTATCTCTGAGCCACTAAAATATCAGCTTCCTCAAATACTTGATGTAACCACAGCCTTCAGACTGCTATTTTCATTGTCTTCTGGTATAATAAAGGGCAGGAAATCTCACTAGGAAGGTTAGTAGGAATGATGGCATAATCCTTGCAAGTGGACCCCTAGCAGAAGCTAGAGTTGGTAGTGGTTAGGAGTCCTATCTTCAAAGCAATAGGACTTTGTGATTCCAGAATCCAATTCCTTCTAAAAGCCTGGGAAGAACAGGGATCTCAGCTTTGTCCTCAAGACATTGTTTGTGAAGTTTCTCTTACCATGTCCAGCATAAGGCCTGCAAGACCATCTTGGAGCCATGTAACATGCACCAGCTCAGCATTACCTGGATTAATTTCCTTTGTTATATTTATAGTTAGAGGAGGGTCAGCACTCTCAGCGTGCTGCATCCCAGAACAGTGACTGGCGGTGTTGGGGGAACTTGTGGAGATCTTGTCGTGTTTCTCCCAGTTACCTATTTGTTCCAGGCATGTTTGTCAATGTATACAGATAGAAAATGCAGACTTCAGGGCGTGGACACTCTTCAGGTTGAAACATGTACCTTGATTTATGTGAGTGAGGGAGGCTGGAAGAGTTCAGCTTCAACTGCAATGGGAGGCTGTTGATAACCTGCCCAAGAGATGATGCCTGATCTAAGACCAAACTTTGCATATCTGAGGAAGCAAGAACAGTGATTATTTTCAAGGGGTGACAAGACCTTCTATATAAATTCAAAGCAATTAAATTATGGGGTGAGGAAGAAGTAGTACATACATTTCAAGGGGAGAAACTGAATTCTGTCTGAACCCTTAAGGTAGTGCAGAGAGGATGGAACCTGTGGCTGTGAGTGAATGTTACTAGGAGTGGGTGCTCTGCAGCCATGGCTGTCTCTTGGCACAGGGCATGTGGAAAAGTTCATAGTGTGGATCGAAGTTGCCTTGATAAAAGGGGAGAGAAGGCTTTCAGGTTTGACCTTGGCACAGGGAGACTGAATTATCTTTTTACTTCAGTTTCTCACTTTTGGTTCTTACAGCTCTTTGTAGTTGCCTCGACTACTTTGGGTTTGGTAAATTAATACTTGGGTTTAACCTCAGCCTACTGTGAGTGAAGAGGGGTTTCAAGACAGCTGGCTGAAAACAGAGCAATTCCTAACGAAAATGCACAGAAAATTTACAGTGTGACAAGAGCCATGATTATCCACCCTGTTCTTCAAAGTGGTTGGAAAAAACACCACTTTCACAGAAGGCGTATGGGTCAGGATGCCCAGATCAGGAGAGGAAGAAATGCCTTTGCATCTGTAAATAATTACACAAAGAGCTATTGACTGCACTTTCTTCTTCCCATAACTTCATCCAGAGAAAAAGATCTGTTTAACCAGATGCTGCATGAAAACATATTACTATTCTAGAAAGCAAGCCTCCAGAATATATATGTACAAGAATGTAGCATGGTTATGGGGCACCTGACATGTCCTTACCAAAGTGAAAATGTCTTCTAATGAAACTGGGCAAGTCTTCAACCAGGGATGCTCTGGAATTAAGAACAGTGCAACTACAAATATATAGAGCTCACCAACTTCATTCCTCCTCACAACCCCCCTCCCCTTCCTCCCCAAATTTACAAAACTACATGCTTTTTGATCCACATTACTGCCTTTAACCAGTGTAAGTGCTATGGATGGATTCGCTGGGATCTGAGCCGATTTGAGCATCTGCGTCCTGTAATGCATTACTTAATGTGGATGTGCCTTCAGCAGCTTTAGAGAACTTTGAGATAAATTTTATGAATTCAGCTGCTTTTTTCAGGAACTCACAAAACAAAATTGCCAAATTTAAAATAAATTGTAATAACTTACAATCCTTTTGTTCACAAATAAGGGTATTTGCAACAATCTTTCTGGTTTTGGCTTAAATCTCAGACTCATCTGTTCATCTTTCTGAATCAGCACACTAAGCTCTGAAAGTAATTTTTTTTTTTCTTTTCAAGATTAAGCATACTTTAGAGGATCCTTTAAAACTTTTCTGTAATACTTGTATTAGTATGCACAATTTTCCCCTTACACTGTCCTTGTTAGAGATTTGTTGAGTAGGTGGATGCTGCCTGCATGGAATGTCATGTTCCAGGACCAAGTAACATGGCACCAGTCAAACCACAAGGAAATAAGTATTTCAGAATGATGCAAATAGGGATGTACTGCTTAGAAACATGTGGAAGCTACTATATTTCAAGCTTCAAGTAGTTTTCTCAAAGGCCTGAGATAATACTCATGTTAGAAGACTGTTCTGTTCTGTGTGTGAGTGGCACTGTATACACAGACTGGCAGATTTTTATCTTGACAAAATTTGAGATACTAATTATTGTTCAGATCAGCCAGAGTGATTTTTCAGTGTTCTTTGGTGCCTTGAGCTTCCTCTTCACAATTAACATACCACCTCCAGGTGTATTAAGCAGCACTGTGGACAGAGAAACTCACTGTAGTTATGTTTTGAGCTTTGAGTGTTGGTGACAAGGACAGCAGTCTCATTCTGTCATATATTGGCAGTATAAGTCCTTGTGTAAACTTGTAAGAACTTGGAATATATCTTAATTTTCTGTGAATAAAAAGCATTACTCCATTATGGTTCTCTGACAAAGTCACGCCAAGATGCAACTTTGGTTATACTACACAACCATGAGCCAAGGGTATTTCAGCTTTCTTTTGGTCTAGTTTGAATTAAATCTTCTCCTTTCCTCTTTTAGGAAGGAGATGGTGTTAAATCAGATTGTTTTTTCAAGTTTTGAAGGTCTGAATAGGGGAGGAACAGGAAGAATAGGAAGTGGTTGTTAGTACTTATTAAATTTTTTTTCCTTTCATCGTGATTCAATTAAGCTTAAAATAAACCTCTCTAATTACTGTTCTGTTTGACAATGTCAAAGGGCTGGGTTGTGGGTTTTTTTTGTTTTGGGTTTTTTTTCCAGTTTAGCAACCATACTATGGTTCTAGACATACCTTTGCTAAAAGAAAGAACAAAAGGTCGTTACATTGATGCTTTAGACTTTTTTAAGAGGATATACTCAGTGTATACTCATACCACTTGCCATGGTGATTTGCTGTGGTGAAGAGCTGAACGCTGACAGCAGAGATAATATTGGGAGCATCACGCATGTGTGGTTATGACAGCTGCCAGTGGAGCTCAGGCACTGCGGAGAGGGCAGGAATGTCCACAGAACTGCTGCCAATAAAAATTAGTGAGTACTATCCCGATTTCTTCCAAACGAAGGGTAAAACTAAAAGGTTACGTAAGGGTGCCTGTGCTCAGTGCAAAGATCTCCTGCCACCGTGCACGTTTTGCTAACTCCCATTCCCTGTCAGTCAAGGTATGAAGGATATTTCCTTCTGAAGGCAGTGTGGGTACAGTGTTTTCAAGTACAGGGATAACAGAGTTTAGATAAGCTGTATTCTTAATGTGATTTTCCGCTTCCTTCTTGCCAAGCAGTAACACAGGAAGAGAGGGTTTGGGTGTGTTGTACCTTCACTCTGTACCGTAATTGGTTGGTGACAGGTTTGAGAAGTGTAGAACACGCCGAAGCAAAAAAAAATATCTTCCACCAACCTTGTTACTGAGGCTGACTGAAGCAGTTGGGAGGACCTGGAGAAATAACTTATGACACATTCGGCTTCAGCAGTGTTTACTTCTAAACAGCTTCCTGTTTCCATTCAATTTCCAGGCTGAACCTTCTTGATATTGACAGGTAGTATTTTAATGGATAGATTGATTGGACTGGCAGAATGAATTAGCCATCAGCTTGACAACCATATAGCATTATATTGTGTATCTGTTTACTCAGCACTAGGTGAAATGTAAGAGTCTATTGAAAATCAGATTTCCATGCTGCTTTGTCAAAGCAAATTTAATCACAGCTCGAACATGTGGCATCCATCATTTCCACTTCAGAAGGCATCAACAGGCACAGATCAGCAACAACAAGCAGTGCTGCCACTGCTGTCTTTGACTCACATGGAAAATTAAATTTTACCATAGATTTTTGATAAATGATGCAGTCTCACCCATCAAACATGATTACTTAAGTGTTCTCTATTAAAGTAATCCCCAATAGCTTTGTATCTAGAAGCAAGGTCTTACTTCGTTTGGCTTTGAGTCACTCCTGATGCGGGATAGGTTTTTGGATATTGCCTTTGCAGCTTAGACACAGCTTTCTGTATGCTCTTCTTCAAAATCCCAGATCTGCTTGGCTGCCTATTCTTACCTGCATTTCAGTGGCCAGCTCGGCTACACACTGTTAATTTATTCTGTGCTGTTCTCTGAAGTTTCACATTATTGCATCTCCCACCCTCATGGAGATCAGGGTAACAAATTATGTTTTAAGAAATCTCAAGGTAACTTAAGGAGTGAAACAGTACAGAGGACATGTAAGGATGGAGCCAGTCGCTTTGTTCATGCCTCGAGTACAGCAGAGAGCATTCCAAGTGTTCAGATTTACATAAAACGTGGAAAAACACTGTCGATACTAGTTCTGCATAATTTAATTCTAAAGGTTTTCATCTCCTTTAATTTACCACAGACACAGAAACTACTCCAGTTTAAAAGCTAATTAATACTTCTTTGGGTGTGACTTCCTGCCCCCTTCCCCCCCCCGCCATTTCCATGTAGAATGGCCAAGGATGCATTTTATAACACCGCTGTCTATTGCTGTTATTCTTGTTAAATTTTAATCTGATGTGTTAATGCCTCTATAACTGTGAGTCCAAAGCCTTTTCCTTCCTGATATGAAGATAACAGCACAGTTTTTTCTAATTCCTACTAATTGAGCTATGATTCTTTAAGATTGTCTCATGTCTTGTACTGTCACATGTAATGTCCTCAAAAATTATGTCATTAATTGAGAGAGGAGTTCATCGTCACTAAAAGGTCTTCTGAAAATTGTGTCACATTTGCTGTGTTGAATCACAGTACTACTGCTCAAAAAGATCTTGCATATAGACTATGTAAGTTCCAATAATAACGCTCCCTCTGTTCCGACGTTCCCTCAAGCATCGATATTCAGCTGTTTATGAATATTTTTGTACTTACAATTGCTCCATTGCTTTCCTTTATAGCCTTCTGATTAGTGATATCAATATTTTGAATCAATTGTCTGAATATGTTTTTTTGCCTCTTTCTTTAGGACAAGTTGTTGCCATTACATTTCCACTGATAAAAAATTTATGTAGTTTCACACTGATAACTAACGGATGCAGATTAAAATGTAAACTTTTTTTGCTGATCTAAAGCAACATCCTAATTAAAACCTACAGCCATACTTATTTCATGTACCTTAAAGTCCAGACGTGACATGTTAGTTTGGACTAGTTGGCTAATTTATCTGAGGTGATTCATTTATTTATAGTCGAGGGGGAGAAATGTGTCCTTCAAGGGGTGATTTACCATTCTAAGGCAGGCACCTTAAAAAGGCCAGGTAAGTCACCCTATGGAGGTGTTATTCCCTCTTGGCTCTAAAAATCGCCTGGGATGAGTTGTTTTACCTGGGAGTGTTAAGCAATGAGGAGAATTTGAGGAGGAAATGTGCCAAATGGGCGCTGCCTCTTTGGTATATGTCATGATACAGCTGTATTGCTGGGACCACTGGCACAGTACAGAAGTGTCACACACCTGCCACAGGAAAAGCTGTAAGAAACTGAGAGCAGTCCTTCTTCTGTGCTTTGTACTGATGCTACACAAATGCTGCACAAGAGAAACATGTATTTAAAGGCTTATGCACCATAACTTGTCCCTTACTCTCCCAGGTAGTTGCCCGCCAGACGTACTTCTCTGCGTTTCCTGTTGCCTGCACTTGGACATCTGTATCAGGGACATTTGTGTAGAGTGACAGTTGAATACATACACAAACTCATCAGTCCCTAAGGGGGTAGCAGTTCTGTCTCTGTCAAACTGGTTTATTTCTGTTTTTCTTATAAAAAGATGGAACTGATGAAGTATAGTTTACCTTTCAACACCAAAAGGTGTTTCTTCCCAAAGGCTGAGAGATGTTCAAGATTTATGACTTTCTGCTGTCTGATTTGCTGGTCTGCATGATTTATGATGAGCCTGTTTCTACTCCAGCTATCAGATTGTCCTTTTCAAACCAGAGACTTTTGTGTTAATAGTCAGTTCCATTCATAATTACTTGTCACTGGGCCTCAATGTAATCTGAGTGGAATGATTCGTATCCGCCAGGCAGCAGGTCTTGCTTGTTGATCCACTTTCTTCTGTGTAGGTCTTATAACTTAAAGGTACGCTCAGGATAGTAACAGTAACTCAAAATTTAGAGACTTGAATTTGAGACACCCAAATTAGCTGTGGTGTCTGATCATAATTAACAGGCATAGTGAAGCACGTTATGACTTTCCATCCCCTTGTGATAGCTCCCATACACAGCTGACGTACTTTGCATGCCTCCTGTTCTTGCCCGCCATGAAAATCCATGTTCCATGAGCAGTTTCACCAGGTTTTCAGAACAAGGCTGTTCTTGGATGCTCGAAGTAATCTCTTAATGAAAAGTCTACAAAACTTCATCTGAGCAATAGTTGCTGTGAGCTGTCTGGAATGGTGATGAACCTGTGTGCTTAGGGTTGCCATCTTGCCGGACCTCATGGATTTGAGATCATGCATGTATGTTTTGGTGGTTTTCTTTGGTAGGATATAAAATATGTTTTTGTTTGCATTCTTCATTCATTCTCATTTCTGAGAAAAACCTAATTAGAAATGTCTGGAATAAAAAGGTGAGCTGAGGCAGAAAATTCTTTTTGATTGTAGCCATCCAGCCTAGCAAAAAGGTAACAGCGCTGCTTCACATTTTTGAATAATGAAGTAAAATAAAGCTAATGTAGCTGAATTGTATTGATAAATAACTTTATTCTGGCTTGATTTGGAACAAATTTTTTGGTTTTAAATTTTTTATTGCAAAAGTTCCAGACATTGCTTAATATTGAACTATTAAATTCACAAAAGTTTAATGATGATTTTACTAATATAACTGAGTAAGAAAACCAGAAGTTGGTATTTTGGATTTGATAACTATTTTCTGTGCAGTGCAGAAAAGAGAGGAGTAGGTGTAGTTGGCGTTTTGAACAAAGTGAAACTATCACTCCTGTTCATCTTTTTATTCAGTAAAGACCCTTGTGTCCAGTTGAACAACATGAGGTTGGGACCTTTTTAGGACGTTGTTCCACTCTACTGAATCAAAAGCTCTTTCTGCATTTTATGGAGCTTTCCATAATTAAATTCTCTCAGTCATTTTAGCAGTAACATAATGATTTATTATGCCTTTTGCATGTATGATGTTTTAAATTATATGCAATCTCTTTACAGCAGTTTAACAAGGGAGGAATAAAGCACAGGAAGCAGCAGTGAACATTTACAAGGCAATGCTCGTCAGTTATCACTGAGGTAAATACATTTTAAAGATCAGGGCATCCCCATTTGCTCCAGTGATGATCTCACAATTGCATCAAATGCAGTTTAGAGCACCCAGTTCTGGAAGGAAAGATGCTAGAGAAACCTAGGGGGATGAAGATCTGGGATTGTAAATAGCTGCTTGATCACTCATGGAAGACTGTGTTTTGAAGCAAGCAAGATGTTTTCCCTGTCAAGTTAAGCTTTTTCTTCTGGGTTTTTGTTTTTGTTTTTTAGTGGGTTTTGGTTTTGGTTTTTTTTACAATGTAGGATGACAGAGGGAAACTGTAATGAAAGCACACATCTATTGTAGAAGAGAACACTAAGACTTTTAATATAGCTAGTGACCCAAGCATAGCATGACCTGTGTAATCATCTGTCTCTCTTCAGTATTTGCTTGGGCAATTACAGACCCTTGCAATCCAGAAATCTGAGCTTTGGTTGCTTCCTCTCATGCCAATGATTCCTGAGTGTATAGTTGTCACTTCAAAGTTATCCTCACTCATATTGGAGTCCCTTCAGGGAACTCAGAGGAAAAGAAGAAAAAAAAAAAAAGAGCCTTCATCCCCAAGGTACATCACATATACCATGTGGTGGGAGGTGGATTCAACCAAAATCAGCCTCCAAGTCATCCTTTCTTCCCAAGTTATTTAATTTGAAGGAAAAGTACTGGACTTCACTCTGGTTCCAAAAACCTTGGGTACAATGACTGGTACTGCACGTGGTGTTCTGCCTTTACGTTGTCTCAGCACCTCCCATAGAAGTTCTTACCTCCATTTTCCCCCCAGCTTTCAGACACCATCTAGACTTAAATTTGTCTTTCCTTTTGCTAAACACAGGAAGTCACAGAGGTATCCTTGACATCCTCCATACTGGGTCTCTATACATTAGGCCCATGAGGGACTGTCAACCTGGTCAGTCTCAGTATTCTGTGAATTGAGATGATCCAAATTACAGAGAGGACCTCTTCCTGTTCCAGCTACTTCTCTCTTACCGGCAGTGTCTGCTCTTTTCAAGGGCAGACCTGAGGCCTCTTTCAGCACTCAGCTGTTGGGAGCATTTTTTCATTGCTTAGGAAGCCGTGAGGTGGCACTGAACTGCTGCTCTGCGCAGTTTTGCTGGATTTTGCACTGCTCTGCCTCAGGTCAGCGAGTCTTGCAGGGACTTCTGGATTGTGGTGAAGTTAAATCTGGCACTCTAATCCTCCAAGAAACATGTATGTGTCCTTACTCATGCTCTGGCAAGGTCATCAAGTGACAGAGTTAATTTTGGGGGGATCCTAAATGTGAATCTGTTTACGGCAAAACAGAGTTCTGCAGATGAAGTCTTGTTCCTTGTTCCCTTCTGCACACTGTGAATAAAGCCTTGAATCAGACCTTTGAGGTAGATGTGCATAGATCTTTCTCCTGTAATAAGCTCCCTGAAGAAAACAAAAAGCTTTTGAATTCAACCCAGATTTTATCGGAGTCAAGGCTAGAATAAGTAACTTCTTAAATCCAGAAAACCCAGAATAGCTAGATTAGATGGAATTAAAAGTATACAGCATTTTTATTGATTGTAGAAGTCTGCTACCTACTGCTTAGTTCAAAAGGATTTTGTTCCGAAGCAGTTAAATGGCTCTAAACAACAGCAAATGCTGCAATGACTCCTCTGTGATCCTGAGGAATTTACCTTCCAGCTATCTCTCTGAGATCTGGGTGTTTACTCCTGGCTCTGGGCTCTCTGTGAGCTGCAGCATCTCCCTTCTGAGCTGTGATTCCTTTTTCTCTCTGCAGGTACTGCAGTTTCTGGAAGTGTAGGTCCTTCTGTGTCTTCTCAGAAGCTCCTCAGAAGAAAGGTGGTTTCCCTTCCTTCCCTGTGTCTGCTTGGAGTTATCCCTTTTGAAGGAATATCACATGTTTGTGCGAAAGTATCAGCAAACATACACATGTGTTTGAGCTTTCCTGATAGGATCTAACATACTCTTTTCCTGCACTCTCTCTTACTCCAAAGTAAGGTTCATACTGAAGGAAGGCCATGTCAAAACTATTTCATAGCATCTGACAGATGAAGCACTTAAGCTCATATATCTTGTCATGCTGTCTGTAAAAAGATTGTGAACCTACCTCTAGGCACAGAAGATCTCATATCTCTGTATTAGGGCTAATTTCTTCATTCTAGTTCAGCCAGAACAAGTGGTTTGCCCCCCCAAAAAATGGAAGTTTAGGGTGTGCTGGTGAATTGCAGGATCAGGATCCCTGGGATATATGTTTTTTTTTTTTAATGGAAATACTTTTTCACTGCAGTCATAGCCATGGGTACCTCTTTATGAGAATACAAAATGTCCTGAACTACTACTGGTTCCATGTTAAAACCTCAGAGACATACTTCATCTGATAAGTAAATTTTTCAAGATCACAGCATCAATTATTCATCTACATTTCTGAGTAGGTAAAATCACAGAATACACTTCTGTTCTGAGAACACTATTGCATCTTACTAGAAACTCTGTGTTATAGGGGTCAGGGTTTTTTCCAATGCGTTGTAGGGGACATTATATAAACTGAAAACAACTTGCTTGCAAAATCATATATAACAGAATGGTTTGGATTGGAAGGGACTCCAAGGATCATCAAGTTCCAACCCCTTTGCCACAAGCAAGGCCACCAGCTTCCAAGTCCTGGATCTAGATGAGGTTGTCCAGGGCCCCATCCAACCTGGCTTTGAACACCTCCAGGGCTGGGGCATCCACCACCTCTCTGGGCAGCCTGTTCCAGCACCTCACCACTCTTTCTGTGAAGAACTTCCCCCTGATATCTAACCTAAACCTTCCTTCAGCTTCAATCCATTCCCCCTTGTCCTATCACTGTCTACTCCTGTAAAAATCCAATTCCCCTCCTGTCTATACGCTCCCTTTAAGTACTGGAAGGCTGGAACGAGCCTTCCCCGGCAGCCTTCTCTTCTTCTCCAGGCTGAACAAGCCCAGCTCCCTCAGCCTGTCCCCATAGAGGAGGTGCTCCAGCCCCCTGATCATCTTCGTGGCCTCCACTGAAACCTCTCCAACAGCTCCACATCTTTCTTGTACTGGAGGCCCGAGATCTGGGCACAGTACTGCAGATGGGGCCTCACAAGGGCAGAGTAGGGAGGGACAATCACCTCGCTGTCCCTGCTGGCCACCTGACTGCTAGCTAATGTTCAGTTTCTCATCCACCAGCACACCCAGGTCCTTCTCATCAGGGAGGCTCTCCAGGAGCTCTTCTCCCAGCCTGTATATACGTCTGGGATTCCTCCAGCCCAAGTGCAAGAGATCATATCTTTGTCAGTTGCCTTGTATCTCTATATGTATAGATATCATGGAAGTCCTTCTGTCTGAGCCTTCTGAGGCAGTGCTATGCAGAGATGGTGTCTAAATTGCTGACGGATTTTCTATAGACTTTCTGTTTAATTAGAATATTCCTAATTTTCCCTAAATTGGCTCAGTACCCTGGTTATCACCGAAATCACTGAAATAGGAGGGTATCTGTGCCCATGGCAGGGGTGTTGGAACTAGATGATCTTTCTGGTCCCTTCCAACCCAAAACATCCTGTGATTTTATGGTATATTCCTATGTTAGAGTTCTAGGTTACTCCTGCAGTTGGTTGAGCAGTTTCTCAGCATCAGGGATCTGCAGAGGGGCTATCTGGTGCAGTACCTGCCACTTCCAGAAACCATTGTGCCGTTATTGTAGGTGAGCAGAGCTCTTGTGATCGTTCTCCTTACACACTCCATCTTTTAGACAGTAATGGACTCATGTCATGTGCACACAAAACAAGTGTGTTTAATGGCCTCAAAAAGTGTGTATAAACATGGTACTTATGTGGAGCTACAGACATTGGTGGAGTCAGGAGACCAACTCCATGGTTGAGGAAGGGTGAGCATGTTTGTGCACCCAAAATTGCCGCCTTGCTGTGCAGTGCTAGTGATAGATAGCTTAGTGAAGTGATCTGTCGGTCTTTGAAAAGGCAGAGAAAAAGGAAATGGAAAAACGAAGCCTAGATGAAAAACTACTTGTCACATCTTACAAAAGTGATTGATGGTTCAAAAAGAATCTTGCATTCAGTGAATGAATATGGAGACTCATAAATCTGAAATATATAAAATGTTGTGACTTCAATGTTGCTTTCTCTTTTCTGTATTTCTGTTTTCTTCAGCGTCTTGTTTCCCCACCCCCCTTGTAGTCCCCCATTTACTTTTCTTCCCTGTCAGCATATGTTTATTCTGTATCATTTTTATGTTCTTTGTGAATATCCCACTTCGGTATTTTTCTTTCCTTTCTATCTCTTCTTACTCTTGATGTTCTCCTCTAGTCAGTCACCTCTTAATAGCCTGAGGAAGCGTACTTCCCCCACCGTTTGCATTTGGCATACTCCATCACCATGGAGACTCTTTCTTCCACCACATCCCTGTCTTCTCATTCTTGGGCTACATGCTGGAGCAAACGTTGCGAGGGCAGATACTCTGCTCACACAGGCTCCTACACCACTTGCTACTTCAGAGAGCTTAAGCTGAAACCAGGGCATTTCTTGGATGCTCTCCAACTGCTCCAGCATTTTGGGAACCTCGTGATGATGTGCTCTTTCCCTCTGCCATTCCAAGAGCACTGTGTCAGACCCCTGTAGTACTTGTATCTCTGCCTCTCGGACCTGCCTAAGATTACATCCTCAGTGAGGATGATGGCGTGACGTGGAGTATGACCTGCTAGCTGGGTCTAGCTCAATGAGCCCTGAAACTACAGCTGTTAACTTGTCATTAACAATTACAGAACTGCAGAAGCTTTTGAGTGTGTCGTAGATTAGAAATAATAATGTAGACCAGAATCAGTAAAACTAATACAGCATATAACTATGAGCTGAACAGAAGTTTTAATGAAAATATCAAATTCTGTCTGTATGAGTAGATTTTTGAAAATGAGAATATATTACTTATGTAAGCTAAAATAATTGGTTCCAGAACTGTTTCCCACCCCATGGCACCACAGCAGGGTTCTGTAAAATCTCCCTCCACTGAGATTACCTGTTGCACTTTTGTACTAAGGAATCACTTTTGATGTTCAAATAATACAGAATACTTTTCACTTTCAACTTACTAGCAGTTAGGAGAAGTGACAGGGAATAGTGTTTCTTATGTTGTTGCCTTAATTATAGTTTCTTATGTTAATTTGTAAATTTAGTTTTAAATACGGAGATAGGTCTTTGTTTTAACTGTGTAACATGTGGAGAAAGATGGAGTCTTATAATGGAGCTTTTAAAATTATAAGACAACTTTTTTTTTTAAATGGAACAGACCTTGTCAATGTGACAGTTACTTTTAATGAACCCATATTGATTGAAAGCTTATGGAATGTTCCTAATATAAAATATTTTGGGTAGAGAACAATATTTTAATCAATTATAGCAATACTTCGTCTACTGTTGTGGCTTAACCCCATCCAGTAATCAAGCACCATGCAGCTGCTTGTTCACCTCTCCCCCCGGCTACAAGGCATGGGGAACAGGATAAAAAAAAAAACCAAAAAAACCAAAACAAATCCTCATGGGTTGAGATAAAGGTATTTTAATAGAGATTATAATAAAAGATCATAATAATAATAAGTGATGCACAAGTGCAGTAGCTCACCACATGAAAAAAAAAAACACAAACCCAGCAATGCCGTCTTTCCTAGCAGCGATCCTGATTCTCAGCTACCTTCCACGATTTTGTGATTTCCTTTTTAGAAGATGTTATTGCTGTGATGTTCTTGTCTCTGGTTTGCCCTCAGCAGTGGAGAGCAGTCTCACTGCTTATCTGCAACCTGAGTGATTGCACATTCGAAAGAAGTAGTGCAAAAAATGATGAAAAATGGCCTTGTGGAAGGTCCATGTGTTTTGGAATTAACATTGTTCTTTTCTAAAATAATCTGCAACTGATTTTTTTTTTCCTGTTGGTAGTAGGAAGAGTCTCAGATTGCAAACTCTATAGGAAACTACTAACTGCAGAGGAAATTTGCAGTCACTAAATTGTCATCTTAATTGCAGGGTAGTAGTAGAAGAGTGTAGCTGTTGTCTCAGGTCCTGGACTTTGAGTATTTGTCTTTCTGCGTGTATGTCTTTCTACTTAGAAGCAGACAGATAATCGACTTAAAGTCTTAAGTGAAAGTGTTACAAGTTTACTTTAGTTCCTGTCAGGTAACTATTGGTATATTTAAACATTAGTATTTAAAACTTGCACATCAAACCTTGTGCACATCCAAGACTTCTGTAGCCTACATAAAATCTCAGAACACACACGCCCCCCCAACTTTATGTCATTTATTAATTAAACAGTATAAATCAGTGTCATAACTATTTGAATTCCTAGAGAAGGACTTGTGGAAAGAAGTTGGAGTACAGTGGTTGACTTTAAAGTGTTTCTGTGAAAGGTTTTGAAATATGTCTACTTCTAAACCTTGGCTGACAAAATTAGTCCTGAAAAAACATTTGATAAAAGTTTATTTGGAAAGCAGATGCTTGCTGAGTCAGAGTTCATGGGATTAGAATATTGTACACTGATTATATCAGGCAGCAGCTGGGGCTCTGATTCATTTGCCAGGTTTACATAAAAATGGATATTTCTTCTGGGACCAATCAAAAATACTAATATTTGATCAAGGAATTACTAGCTGAATCTTTATTAATTGCATAGTGAGATATTCGGTGACCTTTATTTAAGATGATTCTTTAGAGACTAAAAATTAGCTAATCTAAGTATGTTTCATTTAGAGTAGACTAACCTCAGAAATATCATTAGGAACTCAGCATCTGTTCATCAATCAAAAACCTCTTTATGGAAAGAGCTCTTAGTTGATACTTCTTAAGAAGTCAGAAGAGACTTCTAGATGAAGTAAGTCCACCGAAATAGAAAATTCTGCAGAACATTATAATGCATGAAATGAAAATGAAGGATATATCTCAACTAAGTGCAAAGGTAAAGATAGAACTACACTGTGGAGGATGGAGGTAATTAAATTTCTTTTTTTCAAACTTCTAGGGGTATATGGAATATATTATCCACTGCTATCATAACCTCTTTAATCCTGAGAATAATGGGTTCAACGAATATGAAATTTCATTCTAGGTTTTTACTTACTTTATTCTCTGTACTTGCTCAAGAAATTACCTATAAGTGACTGCAATCTGCACTTGTCTGACTAAAATACGATAATAATGACATTAAAAAAAAAAATCAAAGCAGTACAGGGTAGACAATGGAAATAGAGTTACATAAGTGATGCTGTGTGTCTGGCTCTGTCCTGAGCAGAGCCTGCGGACTTCAGAGAAGTCTTTAGTGCAAGGTACCATTCTACAGTCTCAAGGTCTATCTTCATTAACCTACAATTTCTCAAGTTTGGTGTATTTTGGGAACTGTTTGCCAACTCCATTAATTGCCCAAGAATGAATTTGGAATATTTCCACAGCATTAATATCTTTTTTTTTTACTGTCAGGAAAACAAACATTTCTTCTTTTATGTTCATGGGCCCATTCTTTTTTTTTTTAATTGACTCTTCATTGATTTGTGAATTTTATTTCTTCCCCAAAAAGATCCTGTATAATATGACTCTCCTGTCATAAAATTTTGAGGAATTATTGCTGGTTTAGTAGAAGATTGTTGAAAAGCTGGATAGAAGGGAAGCTTCATACTCGTTAACTGTAACTAATGTAGCAGTCTGATCATGTTGGGCTTCTGAGAGAGTGAGCAGAAAGAGGGTTCAGAAACACTTCAGGATGGTGCAGAAATCATACAATCAGCTTTTAACATAGACCTGTCATTTAAGCTACATTTGTATTCAGAATTGTAGGGAAATAAAACATATTCCTTTCACTGTTTGCACACTGATTTTATTTTTAAACACTTTTCCAAAATGATGTACTTGTGAACAAGCCAGTTCATGGGGAATGTTTTGTCTATTCATCTAAATGAAATGATCCTAGCGTGGCAAGCTGGAGGATATTTTCCTATTTTGTTGTACTTGTTAGTCTCTAGACAGAAAAACGAATATAAAATGCAGCATTTTACTGGTGAAATGCATTTTCAGTGACAGTATTGCCACTGTCTGGTAAATTGTGGAATGCAGTGGGATTTCTTTTTCTTAATTTCTTATTTTTTTTCTGTTTGAAATCCATAGAAAACTTTTCAGTAAGTGCACAGTAAGTACCTTGATGAAAAACTTAAAAACCTGTAAATGCTCAGAGAGCATTCTCTGCTTCACTTTACAGCTCCCTCCTTTTTCACTTTACTGCTCCCTCCTTTTTCTCATCCATATATAAATTGCAGTCCTTAAGAACATGTTTCCAGTGAGACCCATTTTCCTTTTAGCGTGCGTGTTGGAAAGCGAATGAGGGCACGTACGGAGTTCAGCAGTCTCAGGGTCCGGAACGTGCTTGCTTATTTTTCCCTTTGTGATACACATCCTACTTGATTTTATTTTTTTCTGATAAATGTCGTTTCTCTCTATTTTGTTGCAGTAATATATGAAGGATGAGTATTTTCGAGTAGTGGAGAGAACTGCTCCAGCTACTCCAGCATTTCCTTGTGGTAGGAAACATCATCTAGGCGGAAAATACAGTACTTCTTGCTGAAGGCATATGCTGGCTGGTGAGCAGGGAGCGCGCAGTGGAACTAGGCCTCAGTCAATGAGAATAGCTGTTTTTCTAAGCACTTCATATTTTATGGCCTGATTTTAGAAAAAAAAAAAGAAACAAAACCTGTCATTTGCTTGGGTAGTGTAGTAAACAGTGATGCAGGTGTTCTCTAGAAGAGTATCTGTGCCTTATACTCCAGTGTCTTCAAAGAGACGCAGCCTGAATTTGTCCTTTCCACTCAAAGGTGGCTTTAGTGCCAAATTAGCAAGGGCTCTAGGGGGATTTTGCTTGTTTTGATTGTGTTTGGACTTTAAAATTGTAATGCAAAAACTGCAGTTCTCTCTGTAGGAATTTGACTGCAAAGTAGTCTATATCTAAACCAACAATATTTAGAACAAAATAATGAAAGTTTTATTTGCTTTTCGTTGTGTCTCTGCTACTTAAACACAAGGCAGTAGGCTAGCTAGTTAAACCTGTGCAGAACCTGATGATCAGGGGGCTTTGGGGCCTAGAAATCAAAACTCTTCAAGTGACTCTGTATCAAGATTACTTTTGTGTTTGAACTCCAGAGGGTTTCACAACAGATGCATGGTTTACAAAACTCCGAACCTTAAATTATAGTAATGCTATCATGTTTTCTTGTGTTTTAGTCTCTGAAGCTACTATAAAGGTCTCTATATAAAGGAAACATGTACATTTTAAATACACTTAATTAAATAATAATATCCCTCTGTATAAAAATACACTCGTAAAGTGCTCAACATCATGCCCATAAAGATGACTACATCAGCCTTCTTGTTAGCAGGAAGTAAGGAAACAAGAATTTATCTGTTACTTCTTGGTAGTTTTGAGGTTTGCCTTATTTCAAAGAAATCAATACAAAACTTTTGAAGAACACTAAGATTTTTTTTTTTAAACACTGGAATAATTTTTAAAACTTTCTCTTCTCACCTTGTTTCAGTTGATCCTGGCCTCTCTTTTTGTTGAAAGACCTGCAGATTGTGAGTTACAGTACAGCTGCATTTCCCTTCATCCATGTGATTGCCCGCCAAGGCTGGCAGGCATTTTGCCATGCTCTTTGCAGATTTCTTTTTGATGCCTGTAATACTATAGAACTTGAATAAATGCACAACTTGACTGTTGTTATGCTTTAAAATAATTGGTATGGGTTTCTTTGCTGGTAAAACTTGGAAAAGAAATTAATGAGATCCTTTTTCATTTGGTGCTTTAGTGCTAAGCTGTTCAGGACGTTTTTTTCCTTCAGTTTCCTGAATTTTTCCTTATCCAACCTAATAATGTGCTTCTGAGTGCTAATTAGTATCTGCAAAAAATATCTCATACTTTTAGCAAAAGATGAGGTTTCTTGTTCTGATAATATACAGTAGAACAGTTTTATTTTGCATTGCGTCTGCTGTCCAGTTTGTACCTCAAGAAATCAGTAATTAAGTAAGGGAGGAGATGGGGAGGAAATACCCTGTGGTGAGAAGGTGCTATGAGGTTTCCTTATTTTCATAAGTGAAGACATGCAAGACTGCAATTTTTTTTTCCATTTTTGTTTAATTTCAATCAGGAAGCTTAATCATATTCCAATGTCAACTTAAATGGTGGTGCATTTATAATTTGGTGCTTTTAAAATATGCTTCTGTTGTAGTAGAAGTTTTCTCTCCTAATAATAGGGATGTAACAGAACGACTTTTGCATTTTAAAAGGAAATGTTTTGGGGTTTGTATGTACTGTAAAAAAAAAGGTGTGAGTTAGCACTAAGTCAGTGCTAACTCACACTTGCAAAGGTCTGTGATTACAGCATCTTGTTACTTTAATTTCAACAGCTTTTCATAGCAGTGTTTGATTCTGAGGATCACTCAGTTGATCTTTCTGTCCTTGAAAGACAAAGAGTCTGATTTCTGTTCTGATAAGAGGGTTCACACAGAAGTCAAGCATCTAACCTGCAAAGGCTTTGGAGTCCTAGTAGCATCATCTTCTGGTGAGATTTGATTAAATGTATGAACTCAAGAGTTTGCAAAATACATGCTCTTTATATACTTTTAAAATATAACTCTTCAAGTGTAAGCTCTCACGTGTTTCACGTTGCTTGACTAATGCTGGGCAGAGCTTGGGAAGAAGAGCGGTGGCATTGTCACGTTGATAAAGCCTTCCTTGCTTAAGACCGTTCACATTACAATGACAAAATAACAACAAACGAAGTGCTGTGGTGGGATCCGGTGGTTGTGCCCACACTGGTCCTAACCACAATAGCACGAGCATACTGCTTCTGTGTTCACCTATCTCCTGTGTATACCAAGTCCATGCAAGGATGTCTTTGTGTGTTCCCAGCAGGATATGAAGTCACTCAGTGCATGTTTATGGAAAACTGAGCCTCAGGGTAGGCTTGGGCTTGCATAACCACATGTGTTTCCAATGATGCTTTTCAAAAGATATGAGAATCCGACTTCGGTAACATGCCTTTCTTTTCCTGCACTATCAGAAATGATAATGTTCCTACAAATATTAGTCATCTCTGTTTAGTGCATGCATCTCTGAATGCCAATGATACACACTGTAAGGTATGATTGATAAAATGGCTTGGGCTTCTTTGAGTGTAATGGCCTAGCACTTGCTTCAAAGAATACTTTATTCGCTGATGTTTTCTGGTGTGGTGATGAGGAGTAAATTCAGTTTTGAAGACTCTGGATTTATTTAGTATCTCCTTCGCTCATTGAAGAGATTCAAAAACTGTCTTTAAAATCAGTACTGAAGCATCACAGGGAATTATTTTTCCAACAAAGCCAAAAGTCTGCAAAAATGACATGTTGGACAGAGAACAAATAGAATAATGTCTTCAGTTTGTGGAGTGATTCAATTCAAAACAGGAAACTACACTTCCTTAATATTTTTCTTCTGTTTTCAGAAACTATAGGCAATCTAGTGTTCATCCTAAGTGCAAACTGAAATAGCTGTCAGCACTTTTAGAGAAGTAGAGTGCATAAGCGTTTCATCCTAAGATTTCTTTTTTTTTCCCTCAATTTTGGGTGCGTTACCCAGATCAAATTCTGTCCTGTGTAAATACATATGGCTACAGATATTACAGTACTAGTAGTTAAGTATAATGATAAAATATTCCTGTGCAGAGTGATTATAGATACTTGTAATACAGGCCAGGCTGTAAAGTAAGAATTTCTCATCTGACAGCCAGAACCATGCTTTGTGTAGACTTTCTCTGGCCAGTTTCTCTTCCTTCTGCAGAGTAACTTTCCAGGTCTCCTTTGCAACAAAGCCTCGGAAAAGTGATTATAGCCCAAATACTATTTCTAGTTCCCCTTACTTTCTTCAGTTCCAGCAGGTTGTATCTCCCATCTTCCTTTGCAGGAGGAACAGGTTTCTCTGTGACTCCTGATTATGTTAGGTATTTTCATGGTGTAGAAAAGATAAGAAATCTAACTTTGCTAATGCTTTTTTCTTGTACTGTCAGAAACGAGAATGTTTCCATAAATGATTAATCATCTCCATTTAATAAGGGCATGCCTTAATTTCCTGTAAAAACAGATGGGAAGATATGTCTGTCTCTATTCTGCATTATTAGGTCTGTGGAAACTCAGGAGGGCTAAAACAGATTTTGGAAATTAAATCATTTGTCCAGTTTGTCACGAAGGAAAGTCCAGGGTGGAATTTCTTCCTTGGGACTAGCTGTTGTAATCATTCCTATGGCATTGCTGGGACTTAAAGCTCTTTATTGTGGGATTACTTCTTGGTTTATACATCTTTTTTTTTTTTTAAGAGAAACAGTTCTCTTCACCTTATAATGAAGGCTGGACTTTGCCATAGTCCAAGTGTTGCCTTTGCAAACCAGTTCCTTTAAAGACAATCTGTTTCTCATAATTCACGGGGTAGTCTTTGCACCCCTCATTTTGTCACTACAGGCTCATGATATTGTAGACCAGGGAGTGTGTTATGCAGCATGGACCCTGACAGTAAATGCCTGACAGGTCAGAGGTGTAGGTGTGGTACGTAGATGTGTCCAGGATATGTACTGTAAGGATATCTTCATTAAGTGATCACACATTCTTTTTGCCATTTACTATGTTATTTTCCCTTTCTGTTTCACTGCCCTAAAGTGCTAGTTGGCAAAGTTATTGAGTGCCCATGAACAGGGAACAGTGCTTTTGTTTCTATACATTCATAGATTCATAGTTCTTCACAGCTTGGAGTTATAATCTAATGTCAGGGAAGTGCATTGGCAAAACAGTCTCAAAATGGTAGCAACAACCTAAAAAGTCACTAAATCTTTGCTCTCTTTGTCCAGTTTATGTTAGAGGTGCTTGTGTTGCAGAAGCAGCTAGATAATCGCAAGTGATATGAGCATGGTCTGCTGTACAAAATACCCTGCTGGCTCTTTCCTCAAGGACGCCAGTATCATAAAAAGCTAATCTGAAAGAAAAATTGTGAGTATTAAAAACAAATGAGTAGTTACTGTGCTCCCTCTATTTCTCACTTAAAACCCTCATCCAGCCTCCTAAACAAAAGAATATAGTGTTCTGTCACAGAAAGTATTCTTGGGATCCCCAAAATGAGCTTCTCCTCCTCCCCCTCTTTTTTTTTTTTTATTACATAGATTTAAGTTGTTGTAGAATTAAAATCTCCTTGACATCCAGCTTACAGTCATACAGTTGTCCTGTTGCAGGATTGGTATCCGTCTGGCTCATACCTGATGGAACTTTCTGCTGACCCACTCTTCTCGTATCAGATTCTGCTGAGAAACACAAGACTTTCAGTGTCACCATGACTGTACTTTTTCAAATCAGTCACCCCAACCAAGTGTAACTGGTGGATGGCACAGATGTTTTGATTTTGTTACATTTTTTTTTTCCTCCTGAAAGGCATTTAATTTAAAACAACTTGATCTCATCCCCTTGTTTCATAGGTACAAATGCATTGATTTTTTACACATTATATACATCCTAAATGAGGAGAGATGTAGTGATTATTTCAAGGCCCTTCATGGCCATGTTGCATTTCACTGTTTCCCTGTAATTCCATTCTGGGGGACGTATCACTTGGTGTGTCAGCAAAACTACACAAGCCTATGGGCTGATGCAAGTGATGTTTGACTCCATGTCAGTAGAAGCTGTAGGAGGTTATACATGCTCTTATACATCCTTACTAGCCAACTTTCCATATTCAGAAAGCACGTTCTAGTGGGGCAGATCCAGCCCACAAAGAGCTGCATCTGCCCATCCAGGGGTAGGAACAGAGGCAGTGATCCACTGTGCAGCGCTACACTGCACATACAGTGAGATTGGCACAGCTGGGAACTGCTGTGCGTGTGAGCGCTGTGGTGTTTATTTAGAGTCTGATTTATCCAGACCAGAGTTGTGCATGTACAGTAGGTCTGAGATGTCCCAGATAATTTGGAATTCCAGACATGAGTTTGTTCTTTCACCTAGGCAGAAAGCTCCAGGAAGAACAATAGGATGGGTCTGGGGGAAAAGCACTTTGTTTTTGTAACGTATATGTAGTATTTTTGTCACTAAGCTAAAACGTTGCAGGCAGTCCTGCTGAAAAGCTATTCAGATGCAGTGAATATCGAACTTAAAGGTTGGCTGAAATTCATGGCAAACAGCAAAGGGCAGATTCCTCAGTGAGACACTGCGCTGTGTGGTTTAGATGTTTTCAGAAGTTTGTCTCGGGTTGGGCTTTGCTTATTTTAGCTATCATGCATTTATAAAGATCTATTTATGGAAATCCAAGAGTTTAATGAATAAATGAGATGGCATATTCCTTTCTTCATTTCATGAATTACAGTATCAACATTTTAGAGCCTGTTCATGAATTAATAATTACTTTAATCAATAAAAATAATTACAGTGCTAAGAACATTTTAACAATGAATGCTTTCGTGCCATTTCCACTCCTTTTTAATTAAAGCATGACAACTCATATTTACCATTTTCATCATGATAGCTCTAAATGGTGAAATTTGTCATCTTTGACTTGGGCTCTAATTATAATTCTTTTAGATGGTTCAGATTTTTTCCTCATTATTCAATTATGCTTGCTCCAATTTTAAACTGACAAATCTTTCTTCTCAAAATCTCTTTCATCCCATAAGAATATCTTTGACTTCATAATACCCATTTTAAGTATTCTGTGCTATCCAGAACAAATGCAAATTATGAAATAGAAAAACAAATATAAACTGCTGAATATAAATAAATACAGCAGAAGACCAATTATTTCCAGCTTAAATGCATCTATCTTATTTCAGTATAGCATGAAATATTAATATAAATTTGTTGCAAATATAAACATTACTAAAAGACCATAATAAGCTTGCAGAAGCAGCGTACAAACTTAATTTTTATGCCTGCGACAGTCTTCAATTAAATGATCTCTTATTATTTTCTCATGCACAATCTCTTCCTTGCTTTTTGAGTAGATTGCATGGCATTCCCTTCATTCTTGTTCAGCCTGTTCTCCGTATCTTACTTTACTACTATTTTTAAACTTGGCGATGTGAGAATCAATTTCTTTTCGGTGTCACAGTGAGATCTGTTTGCCTCACAGATGTGTGGGTTTTGCTGGTGCCTTAGAGAACGGTGCTTTTCCTGGTGAACAGCTAAGGGAGGGAGCCACTGAGGAGCTGTGGAGAAACTGGAGTGCTTGGCTCTCCTACTGGGGATGGGTGAGGAGCTGATTGAGAGCTTATGGGTCAAGATTAAAGGGAGCACTAGGACAGAGGACGTTATGGTGGAGGTCTGCTACTGGCCACCCAGCATAGAAGACTGAGCACATGAGGCCCTCTGTAGACATATAGGAGCAGCCTCGCATTCACAATCTCTGGTTTGCATGGAGAGCTTCAGTGACCCAGACACCTGTTGGAGGGACAGCACAGCAGGCACAAGCCGTCCAGGAGGTGATTTGTGACAGCCAGTATGGCTTCGCTAAGGGCAAATTCCACTTGACAAGTTTTGTGGCCCTCTGTGATGGGCTTACAATGTTGGTGGATAAGGCAAGAGCAACTGATGTCATCTACCTGGACTTGTGCAAAGCATTTGACACTGCTCTGCACAACATCCTTTTCTCGGCATTGGAGTGACATGGATTTGACTGTGACCACTCAGTGGTTAAGAAATTGGCTGGATGATTATACTCAGAGTTGTGGTCAATGGCTCAATGTCCAACTGGAGACCAATGACAAGTGGTGTTCCTCAGAGGTGGAATAGGAGTGATGTTGCTTAACATCTTTGTTAGCGACATGGATGTTGGAATAGAGTACACCCTTGGTAAGTTTGCTGACTACACCAGGCTGTGTGGTGCAGTCAACACACTGGAGGAAAGGGATGCCATCCAGAGGGACCTTGACAGGCTTGAGACAGGTCCATATGAACCTCATGAAGTTGAATAAGGACAAGTGTACTTGCTTTTCCTTGTTTCAAACACAAGGGTGAAAGTGCTTCTAGAATCAACCTAGACAGAGGGCTTCCTGGCATAGATTCATGCCACCTGTTTTTAAACATGTAATCATGATAGGTGCAAAAGGGGTGTAAGATCTCTTTGTGCTTCCCAAACCCACAATGTTTAATTTTCAATTCTTGCCATTATTATTTCTGTAATTTTATACCTTAAATACAAGGATTCTGCCACACCTTTCTTTCTTGTGCTCATCTTGTAGGCTGCTCTGTGTAGTAAGAAGAGGTGTTTTAGGGCAAGTATTGGCATGGTCCAGTTGCTGTGCTTGTCAGATTATTTTATGTCCTAAACAGGCTTTCATTTGACCTTTCTGGTTTTCAACCATTGCATAGGGTCTGCCTAAAAAGCCCAATACCTCCTCTTGTGCATGCCACAGGCCATCACTTACAGTTGGACTTCTGCTGGGCATCAGTCCGCAAATAGATTGTCCCATTTGAATCCAACCTCCATGAATTACTGTGATCAGACGCTTAAAGTCTGAATTAGTGTGTTAGATGTTGTGGAATAAGTTAAAATTGCAGACGGAAACCAATTTCTGCCTGTATACCTCTGGAGTGCTTGACTTTATGATGATTTTAGTTTGCTTCAACACAGTTTTGTTCCTACAGTTCACAGTAGATTTAGAAGAATTTTTGATAAGAAAGCAGCAAATAAGCCAGGACGTGCACAGATTGTCAGACAGAATGAAGAATTTGAGATCCCCTGTGCTGAACCCGCTCAGCAGTCGGACGCTGCATCCTCTGAATGACTTGCCATAGCTTCCCATGGTGACAATCTTGGGGGCTGTTGCCAGCTCTGGAAGAAAGTGTGCTTCTTGTGCACACATCTTGGTCTCCTTTTACCTAAGCACTTCTGAACACATCCTGCTCTACCTTTCTAACCAGTTCCTTTTTTAAAGCCTTTCTTTGCTTCTTACATCATCTTCTTCATTGAGATTCTTCTGTCTCTGTCTAGGCACTCCTGGCCTCTACTGGGTCCACGGTAGATTACCAAAGTAGTAATAAAAAAGCAGAAAAAGTATAAAACTGGATGATGTTTACTCTTTTGTTGTTTACTCTGTTGTTTGGGGTTTTTTAACCTAGTGAGCAATGCTCAATTACAAAATCTGAGTATAAGTTGCCTGTCAGGATAACTAAGATTGAGTGATGTATAAGACTCATAGTGGCTTTTGCACAAGGCAGATTTAGTTTGTGGTTTATTAATTGCACTTGGCATGCTAATGTCTTAATTTATCTTAACGATAAAACACATTTTTAAAATTGTTAACTTTATGTGGGTCTCAGAGTAGAGGAAGTGTATTTTATAAGTAATTTAGTAAACTTTTTTCAAGGAATATGGACAAGCTTTGGACTTGGTTTTCATGTATACAGACAACTTGGAGACAGTCACTGATTGTTAGATTCACTTTTTTTAGTGTCAGAGAATATGTTCTGATGAAATCCAAAGTAGCAGTTGCCTATGCTCAGTTGCTATTTCAGTCTGAATTGTAATCACTTTGATGAAGCAGCTATTTCCAGTTTATCACACTGAGAGAGGAGTTCAGTTACGTGTTTTGACAAAATCCTAACTACTTGAAACAGTACACCCAAATCCCATGTCAAAGTGCTTTTTCTGTATTATTTCTTGAACCTGGAAAATAAAGATACCCCAAAAAGTATCTTGAATAAATATTTACATTTGGTAGATTTATCATTTTCTGTTGGCAGCTACTTCAAATTATTTCACGATATCTGAGATCTGGGAATAATTTGCCATGAAATGATACAGCCTTCCCTTTAAAAAAAGTCATAAAAATAATTGCTCTATAAGATGTAATGTTTATGAGGTCATATGAGTGGTTGTATAATGCGCACATGGTGAGAACTGTGCATTTCACGTTAAATACAAGAATAGTTGTGCACTGGGAAGGAATATTTAAGAAATCAAGAGAACTATAAACGGCCATCTGCTTCATTCTCCATTTTTATTTGGCAGATTAACCCACTGCAATATTTTAATGGATAATGGATTGCTGTTCCATCTGCTCGTTGAATTTTTTTGTACCACAATTCTACCTTACAATGAAAAAAGGCTGTTTTCTCTGCAGGGAGGGGACAGTTGTTGGAGGAGGAGCTAAACCAATATATAATACAAGTGGCATGAACTATTACCTTTCCTGTTAACCTTGCTTCAATTCCAGTTTTTCTTGTGCTTGCTTCTCTGTTCCACCCAGTCGTTGTTATGTTGCTGGGGAACAAATATACAGGAGGAATAAACAGTGAAGTCCCATCACTACCCTTCCCCCTGTTCTTCTGGGTGATCCTCTTCACCTTGAGTAGGAGAACAAGTGATAAAGGCATGCTGTGATCTGGTTACTCATTGGCTTACATGGGCCTCTGTTGTTGTTGCCAAAGTATGAATTTGACTAGAGTCATGGAATTGTGGAATAGTTTTGATTGGACCTTCAAAAATCATCTAGTCCAACTCCCTCTGTCATGGTTAGGGACACCATCTGGTAGATGATGTTACCTGGCTTTGAACACTTTAAATAGGTCCAAGGCTGCTCCGACCCTTCTCTTTGCTGAGATTAAGTGAGTTGATATGTTGAGTAGCATGAGAACTGTGCAAAACATCTTTCTTTTCTACCTACTTTGTCTCTTTTGCACCAAACAGAAGGAGAAGGAGCTAGTGTGCGCTCTGAGACTGGACCTCAGTTTGGTCCTTTGCTTCAACAGCAGGAGATACTGGTGTCTCTCAGTTCTGTAAATATCCGTTCCTGCTCTGCCTATTCGGATAAGCAGAGTGATTTTGGTTTGTGTTTCCAAGGAGTGCTGTTTTAAGCTTTTTTCTAAGTCATGGGGAAAGCCCTTTCCATGAAGGGCTACCCAAAATCCTGGGTAAAGGTGCATGGGGTTTTTTAAGAAGGGGAAGTGATGTTGGGTGTTGGAGTGTTATTTTTAAGACAATAAGATGGCTGAAGAACAGTTTAGATTTACCTAAATGGGCCTAATAGCACACTGTAACCATCATCGTATGATGATAACAGTGCAGAAGCACAAAGCAAGTTACAGCCTCACAACCTGATGTTTACAACAGAAATGTGTTGCAGAAAGACATTTAAACACATTGTTTAAAAAGGAGAGACATCTGGTTCAGATGACCCACCAACCCTGGAGTACACGCAGATGGTCAACCATGAGCTTATGTTTTCATAAAAACTCCTGCTATCTCCCAGTCTCATTCCTGAGCAGAAACAGCCCATTAAGATCTCATTGCTAGGCTGAATGCGTGGTTCATATTACTGTTTTCCCCATGTGCACCACATTTGTTTACACTGAATTTCACTTGCCATTTTATTGACTAATCACTCGATTTCATGAGGTTTGTCGGCAGTTCTCTTTCCCCCCAGCATAAATTGCGGGCTCCACAGTGGTCCTGTCTAGAGACAAGCTGTTTAGTATATGTGCTCAGTTTGAGCTGTCTTACTGTCTGAAATGGGACCTTCTCTTTTGGCACCTCCTTCTGAGCTTTGTTAGTTTTGCAGGTACTTGAGATCTTCCTCCTTCCTTCTCCTTATTTTGGAGAAAAGGATATTTAAAAATTCAAGGGCTAAAATGCTTCTTCACGAATTCCCTGCCCTGTGTGAAAGCATTCCTGTTTCATAGTGGACAGTTTTAGTGTTTATTTTGTTTAGGAAAATTACTTACCTGAAAATATATTTCCTCCAATTTAAGCAAACGAGGCTTGGCATGCTCATGCCTTGCTTTTCACCCTGTCAGCCTTTTATCATCCCAGCCAAGGATACTCTGCTAAGCCTCTCTTAAGAAGAGAAAAAAGTCAAAGATGAGCCCTTCCTTGACTTTGAGGAATATTTTATAGCCCATGACTGTGGAGAGATCACCCACCACCTTACACAAATCGGAGAAGGTAGGTCTCCTGGTTCCATCTTTAGTTCTGCTCAAGAAACCACAGAGCTTAGAGTGGGAACCTATGAACTTATTGGGACTACATCATCAATATCCAAAGGGGTTGTACGTGTGATGAGGTTTTTCAGTACAAACATCCTTGAAAATTGCAAAAGTTGCTGTACACCCCATTACATCACAAAGGCGTACTCAGAGTATACCTGACCGCTTGTACGCTCCTACAGTCAAAGTTAAGCACTGTCACTCAAATCGTAGAGAGTAGTGTGGAGGTAATGGAAATGTGGTCTTGCTTTCCTAACTGCAAGATAGTTTTATAGAGCTGCACGCTTCAGCAGAAGGCTTTGGCAAGATTACTACCATTTGTTTCTCAGGCTTCAGTTGCAAGGATTATATCGCTCAGTGCTATTTCTGTAGGTCACCACTTGAAGTATTACTTTTTTTAACCCACTCAGGCTCCTCTGAGCATAATGACTACAAAACCATTAAAAATTTACTCTAAAAAGATGAAAAAAATGTTGATCCAGTTTAAAGATGTTTGCAAAGCTCTGCATATTAGGTTAGATTTTCTCTGTGCAGGTATGACTTGTTTTTTCAGTCAAAGAAATTCTCAGAAATATGTAATACTGGATTATATTAAAGAAGACAACTGATGAAAGAGATGTTACGAACTTTCCAAAAAGAGCAAGGTGTTTTGGATTTGCTGTCTGGTGCAGCTGCTGCAGACAATAGCATTTAAAAATATTTCTAACTAAAAATTAAGTCCATTGGCTTTGATCTACCTGGTCATAAAAATTATTCGTCAACTGAGGATAATTGTGAAGCACTTCTGGCATGCCATAAATTTCCCAATTGCAGTGAGTTCAGGGACTTCATTGGCAATGATCATAAGAATGTAAGAAGAACTTTGGTTATTAGTTAGGTAAATGTCAGTTAAAAGGGAAGTTTTCTAATTTCCATCATATGACACATGCTTTCTGAAAGATTTAGTGCTAACACAGCAATTTTGGCTGTGCTTAGAAGTCTGGACCACCTCTCTGACAAAAACAGGCTGACAGAGTTGGGCTTTTTCAATCTGGAGAAGGTTCCAGGGAGACCTTATTGCAGCTTTACAGTACATGAAAGGGCCTACGGGAAAGTTGGAGAGGAACCTCTTACAGAGTCATGGGGTGTTAGGACAAGGGGTAATGGCCTTAAGCTGAAGGAGTGTGGATTTAGATCAGAAAAAAAGAAATTCTTCCCTGTGAGGGTGGTGAGGCCCTGGCACCGGTTGCCCAGAGAAGCTGTGGCTGCCCCCTCCCTGGAAGTGTTGAAGACCAGGTTGGATGGGGCTGTGGGCAACCCGTAAGAAACTTTCTAGCTGCTTCTTAAAGAAGCCATGTTGCAAACCCACCACAATGAACTAAAGGAAAACTGCTGTATCCCATCATCAGGGTGTAGGGAATGGCTCCCCTGGCAGTTATTAATAAGATTTGTAACATCACACATGGTTGAGCTTCATACCCTGCCTGGCGGTGGCTATTTTGGGGTGTCTCACTTCTTTTCTCTGCATGTCCCAACTGGAAGGGAGTTATATGACCAAATTAAGAGCGTTTGGGCTTTAGGTGATGAGGCCAGGAATATGTTGAGCACATTTGAAAGCTTAAGTCACATCAATAATTGAAAGCTCTTTACAAATTCTAAATCTTGTGAATTAGAAAATAAAACATAATAAAGTCTTTGGATGTGAAATAAATGAAAATTTATTTTCAAAACCAGACAAAGTCTGGTTTGCTTTAATAATTATAATTCTTTATTGTGTGCTTCAACATTATCCTATTAAGTCTTAGCTCTGAATTGCTGAGACTGACATTTTTTGGTGCCTGAATTATGGTAGATTGCACAGTAATGAAATGAATGTTTCTGAGAGTCTAATGAAAAGAAAAATTAGGAAAATGCATAATATGTTATAAAATGTTTGCTGTGCAGCATGTGGGATGCCATTTAAAATTTCCTTTTCAGTGCCTTACTTCATCTTTCCTTATCCTTTTATTTTATTTCAAGAAGGATCTTTTCATGGTAGTGTCATGGGTTTGCAACGTGGCTTCTTTAAGAAGCAGCTAGAAAGTGGTCCAACAAAACAAATCCCATCTGGACAAGTCTCTGACAGCACTTGCAGGGATAAGAGGCCCACGCCAGTGCAGGTTTTCTGGGGGGGCTTATGACTCTGTGGGGGACCAGACTAGGGCCAGCAGTCTGGGACTGAGAGACCGACAGACAGTTTATGAGTTCACAGATCTGACCCTCACTGGGGCAGTTGGTGAAGAGCTGAGGCCCTATGGGAGAGGACTTAAGTGGAGAAGTTTGTGGAGGACTGTCTCCCGTGGGTGGGACCCCATGCTGGCAAAGGGAAAGAGTGTGAGAAATGCCCCCTTCCCCCACTCTCTCCACTCAAGAAGAACAACTCATGAGGAACTGACCAAAGACTGAAGCCTCCATTACCTATTTCTCCCCCTTTTCCCTGTGTCATCCTGGAGAGGAGAAAATCATGAGTAAATTGGAGTCTGCAAGGGAGGGAGGGGATGGGGGTGGTGTTTTAAGAGCTGTTTGTACTTCTCATTATCCGACTCTGGTTTCTCTGTGTGTGTAGTGCAGTGTAATAAATTAGAGAGTTTTCTTGCCTTCCTTCTGTGTTGAGTCTGTTTTGCCCATGACACTTATTGTGGAATGATCATCCTGTCCTTATCCCAACTCCAAAGCCTCTCAACATGTATTTTCTCCCCTTTCCAGCTAAGAGGAGAGTGATAGAGTGGCTTTGGTGGGAGTCTGGCCTCCAGCCAGGGCCAAACCACCATAGACAGGTAGAAGTACTGTGAATTCAGACTTTGAGTACTGTGGTTTTTTTCAGATTTTTCTTCACATACCAGCAGGAAAATTTTGGCAGATGTGTTTTGGTTTTCTTAGAACTTGTGGAACTCTCTTCCCTGCAGCACCAGAGGATTTTGAGAGTGTCTTGATTACCTTATTGTAATCAAAATCCACTTTTTGTCCCATTTCTGAGGTGTCTGGTTTTGATGATAAGGTCATCTTACCAGCCACTCATTATCTTTAAAAGGAGGGAGGCATTCCTGGGGTGTATATCATGTTCCTAAAGGCAGATGGTTTTATCAGGTATGGGTTCACCTTGCCTGGGGGTAGTTCACTTTAGGGACTTGGCTAGATGAGACTAGTGGAGAAGAAAACAGAACTCCTACTGAGGCAGAGAAGAGGGCAGACCCTCCTTCTGCAGTGTTTATGACACTTCAAACATCTATGAGGTTAGGTGGGATTCTAGGTAATGTGCTTTCAGAGTTCTATGCTGTCCCTTGGTGTAAATCTTATGATGTGGCTTCTTTTGTCCTTGATCCTGAGTGCTCTTGTGAGAGATACAGACTCTGCATGTGGCACGTCTTTAACATCTATCCTAGGTTGCATAGCTATGGTATCTCTAGTTGCCCACCTAGCTGTTCTTGACATGGGGCTTAATCCATTGACAAGAAGGGACGTGCCATAGGTTGTTGTAGGAGGGTTGCTGTTGTAGGAGGGAACTGAATTTGAGAACCCAAGAAATCCTACTCCAGACATGTTTCCATTTCTGTTGCTTTTTTGCCTTTTTTTTTTTAAGTAACATTTCTGAAACAAGGGAACAGTGGAAACATTGCATAAACAGGGAAAACACTTTGGGGTTTTTATTTCCCCTGGTGCTGGAGGATGAGCATTTGATGAAGAGGTTTAGTGTGTCCTGTTGTCCACCCTGTCCGTCAACCCCATTGGCAGTAAGGTTTGAATTTCTGCTGCAGCTGAATCCATTTGATGATTCTTTGTTCCTTTCCTTTGGTTAGCCAGATTGATCTAGATTTCATGAGGTGTTTACTTTGGTGTCTGTCCTGCTATTAATTTCCTACTCAGGTATTCAGAGAAAAGCTATGTGTCAATGTGAAGCATTACACCTGCATCAGCATCGTATTTGTCACTTTCTGCTGGTCTGAGGAGTTATGTATTTCATTTAAAAAAAGAAAAAAAAAACAAAAAACAAAACAACCCCACACTAAAAAGACATTAAGGTAACTTTGGGGTATTGTCATAATCCATAACGTTGTTAAATTGTATTTTTGTTTTTTTTAGCAGCCTAGCTTGCAGTTTATGTTGTAGGCATGTGTTATACCTTATTAAAAAAAAAGGTCCTTTAATCAGACTTAAATGCATTAGTACTTGAATTGGGTCTTGTCTTACAGAAAGAAAATGCAAATATAAGAATAATTTATAGTTTCAGTAATTTATCTTATTTAAAGAGATGTTCTCTTGTCTTTTACCATTCTCACTGTATTTTTTGATGGCTCTGACACTTGTATATTATTTTCAAAGAGCATATTTTTCTGGAATTGAAGAAAGTGATTAAATAAATGTTTTCTGTTGATAACATAAAATGATGATTTAATATTTTAATTAATTTTCAAATGTATTCTAGCTTCTTAGCTGAGCCTTTACATGAAGCAGAGCTGTCAGTGAACTATCCACTATAAATTTAACTTTTTTTACATTGGAGTGGTTTAATGAAGAATTCATAAGTATGGGTAATTAAAATCATTTTCTGAGCATCATGCATTGTATACAATAATGCATTTTATGTTGTATTCTGATCTGAATGAAGCAATTCAAATGATTCCAAGCCTTTAAATCTTGACTGATTTTTATTTTTTTTTAATTTAAGTTGCAAACTTTGCTGCTGTATTAATGTCTCCTTGAGAATTTCTGAATTATAGAATCACTGAATGGTTTGTGTTGGAAGGGACCTCAGAGTCTGTGTAGTTCCAAACCCTCTGCCACAGGCAAGAACACCCTCCACCAGACCAGATTGCCCAGAGCCCAATCCAGCTTGTCCCTGAACATTGCCAGGGAGGGGAAAGTGTTCCACACCTTCCAGCCACAGCTTCTCTGGGAAACCGCCTCACTAACCTCACACTACAGAATTGCTTCCTAAATTCTAATCTAAGTCTACCCTCTTTTATTTTAAACCCATCACCCCTTGTCCTATCACTCCATGCTCTTGTAAACAGCCCCTCTCCAGCTTTTCTTTAGTTCCTCTTCAGGTATTGGGAGGCTGTAGTAAGGTGTTCCCAGAGCCTTCACTTCTCCATGCTGAACAATCCCAACTCTCTCAGCCTGTCCTCACTGGAGAAGTACTCCAGCCCTTTGATCATCTTTGTGGCTCTCCTTCACTCACTCCAGCAGGTCAATATCTTTCTTGTACTGGGAATGACAGAGCTGGACACAATACTCCAGGTGGGGTCTCATGGGATCTGAACAGAGGGGAGAATCACCTCCCTTGAGCTGCTCGTCATGCTTCTTTTGATATAGCCCAGGATACATTTGTCTTTCAGGTTGCAAGCATGCATTGCTGGCTTGTGTTTAGCTTTTAATCAATCAGTGCTCCCAAGACCACCTTCTCAGGTCAATCCATTCTCCACCCAGCCTTTAGTTGTGCTTGGGATTGTGTTGACCTGTGTGCAGGGCCTTGTACTTGGCCTTCATGCAATTTGCATGGGCCCACATCTCAAGCCTGTGAAGGTCCCTCGGGATGACAACCTTTCTTCTCCAGTGTGTTGATCACACCACACAGCTTGTTGTTGTCAGTAAACTTAATGAGGGTTCACTCAGTTCCACTGTCCACATCTCCAACAAAGATGATGGAACAGTGCTGGTCCCAGTAGAGAGATCTGAGGAACACTACTCGTCACTGGTCTCCACTTAAGCATTGAGCCGTTGACCATAAGTCTTTTGGTGTGACCATCCAGCCAATTCTTTATCCACGGTGTGGTCCTTCTGTCTTATCTGTGTCTCTCCAACGGCAGCGATGTCATGGACAGTGTCAGTTGCTTTGCACGAGTGCAGGTAGATGACAACTGTCACTCTTGCTTTATCCACCAATGCTGTAACCCCATTGTAGAATGCCACCAAATTTGTCAGGCACAGGTTGTTTCCTAGGTTGGTTGTGGAAGTTTTTCTATAGGAAATGTCATCAAAGTGAAGCTGCTGGCATGTTGGAGTTAATATTCTGAGATGAGTCTTCACAAACTCTTGTGCAAATTCAATTGGAATATAAGGAAAACAATGCTTATGCACTTAGATATGCCTTGTCTTATAGTGAAATCTTGATGTGGATGGTTTATTATCAAGCCTAGGGGATATTATTGCTTTAAAACTCAACAGAGATGCCATGCTATCCTTTCATTTCAACAAAATGTATATAAATGTTATTTTCCACAAGGCACCTGAGTCTGTGTTTAAGGTCCAGATGACTTCTAAGATGGGACACAGTTACATATTTTCTTAACCACAGGTAATTTTAAATGATGTCAAGGAAAATGGGAAAGTGTTTGCCTGTGACTGGGACCTGGATACGGGGATCTGCAGTACTTTTCCATTCTGCCTCTCTTCTTCCTTCAGTTCACTGTGCTGAAGCTGGAGGATCTGGGTTATCATTTTGAGGGGTGCAAGCTGTCAAATGATTGATCATGTCATTTTAGTTGACATGGTGGTATTGGACAGACAGTTGGACTTGATGATCTTAGAGATCTTTTCCAACAGATTGTATGATTCAATGATTCTATCATGTCTTTGACAGGCAGCTGCGTGGTCTTGCTCAATACTTGCTCTTAACAGCCAAACCTTCCTCTCAGCAGCAAAAATTTAAATAAATAGATAATTATCCATGTTATACAGTAATTATTCTTTGGAAAAATACATGCCACAGGATAGAAAATTCCAATTAGTGGTGAGTGTGGGGTTTTTTTTTTGGGGGGGGAGGAGGGGGGTATTTTTTTTTTTATTGCTTTAATGTTAGTTAGGCTCCTTTTGTTTACAGTACAAGGAAGTATTTCTTCTGGGAACTATCTCAACTTGCAGTGGAGGGGAGATTCTGTTCTGGGGAAGCCATTCTCATTGGTAGTCTTCATCCTGTTGTAAAGTTTGCTGTGAACATCACTGGTAGCGGTAAGCTTTATCTCATGTACACTAGAAACTAATTACATCTATTGTATCGTTTCAACATGCAGGCCAATTAATAAGTTTGGGTCACTGCTGACGTGAATTGGATTTGAATTGGTGTTTTGGAGGTGAAAGACTGGATTTTAAATTATTAATGCTTTGCAGTCTCAAGTTTCCTCACTGCAAGTGTCCTTCCCTCCCTCCTGCTTCCTGCGGGGTTTGAATAAAATACACTTGTCAGTCAGGCCTGCTCCCAACTGGCAACCTGGGATTTAGCTTCCCCTTGCCCACGCCCACTCCCTGCTCCCAAGTGGATACCAAGCCAACATATTTTCTGTTACTCTCCCTAAGTCTCCAGCCACAGTTTCCTTTTACAGTACTGATATCTTTTCTATTCTCCACAAGGTGCTGTGGCTTTATAGCTGAGGAACCAAAGTGTTCCTGTACGTTTGGAGATTTAACTTTGTCTCGCTGTATTTCTCTGTGGAGTAGTGTCTCTAGGGGAGCAAAACGTGATATGCTACAAGATGACTTTTTTTTCCCCTTCATTATTTCTTTAAGCAGTAACACTACAGGTACTCTGTTTTGTTTTTGTAGTTGCATCTTTAAAAATAATCTCTCATAACTGAGAAGGGAAACATCACACAAAAGCAAAGCCTGCCTTCACATCAGAGACAGGGAGAGAACATCTTTCAAGTTAAATTTGTATAAAGCCTGACAAACACAGTTTGCAGTGATTTGACTTTCAGGGAGAAGCCTTTTCAAATAAATAAGTACTTGCTCCAGATTCAGATGACAGTCCCTCTGTAAAAGTCAGATCTGATTTTTTGCCCTTTTCTTGACAATGATTACAGTAAGTGACCTGAATGTGGTCTGTTCCTTTGAAGTGAGCGGCCTTGAGATGCACTAAGGAGGGTCCTTCTCTTCACCCTTTGAAAATTAAACTAGCAGGATCGTTAACGTTCCCATCCCCGTAGTGGTGGGGAGTGGTGCAGGTGCCTGCTTGTGCGTGCTTTTCAAACAGTACTCCTGCTAGCACATGTAAGTACACTTAGCCATTCATCATGTAACATACTCCAGGTTTGTTTGCTGTGATTTCTGTTAATGCCTTTTCAATAACTCAACTATATGAATAAATAGATGTTTATCATGATTAAAGGAGTAACTGTGTGTGTTCGAAATTTATTGAGTGCTGACTGGAACTTTTTGGTTGGAAGTTGGTTGGGAAAAATTACTGTCAAACTCATTTACCACAATTGCAGCAGAAGTGCAGTTCCTTCTGGGAACACAGGCATTTGTATAATCTGACTCTATGGCACTGAGCTATGCTGTATGTAGTGTATTTATGATTGCACAGAAAGTTTCAAACAGCAGCCTGTGAAATTGGATTTCAGATGTAATGTACCATAAATAAGTGCTATAAAGAATGCCTTTAATGCTATAAATCAGTTTTTATTGGTTTCAGCTATCTCATTCTGGTTATTGTATTACCCACAAAATCAATGGGAATCAAAGAGCTGGAATATATTTTATTTTAATGTCCCATCTCCCATGGAAATGGCATATGAGCCCTTAGATCACCTTTTAGGTAGGTTGGGCAAGGCTGATAAATTACAGGTGATGAGAGTGTATTCACAGAAAGGTCTGTGTAAATAGTAGCTGTGTAAGACTTAAAATGCTGTGGTACAGCACTTCCTCCCTGTAAGGGGATACTTGCCTGTCTTTCTGAATGCCTTTTGCTTTGGTTGTTTTAGTAAATTTGTCAACGTGGTTTGATTCCTCTAGCTCTGGTCTCAGGAAAATGACACCGAAGTGTTACATGAACCCAATGCCACTACTATTGCATCCAGAATCGGGGATGCTTTGAGGGTAGGAGATCCAGTCTCTTCATGCCTTTAAGCATTCCCTCTAGCAGAGGCTTGCTTCATCCTGGGAAAAGAGCAAGAACACATCTAGCAGTGGTTGTGAAGAGTAAAATATACGGTGTGGGATCTGTTTAAGAACATATTATTCTAGTGGAAGGAAAGAAGGTTATGCATCATGATTCTATGAATAGACTTTAAAAACCAGAAGCAAATCTTACTATCTTGGGAGAGTGAAGAAATAGGAAGAAAACCCTTTTTCTAACTAAATATTATATCTGTTTAAAATGTTAGCAACGCTTCCTCTGTGTTTCTCCTTTGCTCAGATTAGCATCTCACAGTAGGATACAGTTAGGAGAAACCGGCATCTCTGGAGCTCAGTTTTTTAGGGCTGGAGATGAATGGTGGAAGGGAGAATGCGTGTCTTTACGTGTGTTAGAAAACTGCACTGTGTTAAAAGATGGAAGTACAAATACATCGCAGTAGGATAAGGGCACAGTGGTAGACGACTCCTGGAGTATTACGCTGCTTCCTGAGGTTACATATGCCCATCAGTAGAAAAGACTGAAGAAATAAGCTTTTTGATAGGTTAAATATGGTTATTTACATGGTTCTACACAATTTTTCCTTGTCAACCAAAGCTGGTGTTATTTATATGCCAGAATTCAGAGGGTGGAGTAGACAGAGAGGAATGAATGATCACTGTGGGGATTTGAGTAGTGTGTAATAGGTTATTCTTGGTGTAAGTCTGAACCCTGAGAGGATGGTAGGGCGTAGGAATGAGGAGAGCCGATGTACTCAACTTTGATCCCACAAACAGTGTTAAACTGCCTTGGAGTCCAACTTGCTCACGTTGACATAAGCCCACATGCCTTCGCGTTGGATTTTAAGTTGTTATCACGAGGATTGAGTGACATGGTTTATTGTTTGCAGCAGTGTAAGCAGTCATTCTCACTGGAGCACAGAGGTGCGTGGCTTCACGAGAGGGGAGTGTTAATCATCTACGTGTGGACGGATGTGGTTATCTGTGGGAGGGGGTTAAAGAGACAGGTGTCAGACCTGGCTGTTTAATGGGAATGCGAGGTGGGAATGATACCGAGGAGGCACAGTAACATGCCTGACTGCCTCAGAGACGGTTATAAAGTTCCCTAGCCCTACAGTAATTTTACAGGTGGTGATTATAGGAGACGTAATGATTTCATGCAAAATACAAGATAATTAAAATGTTTGATTTGATCTACAGACCTGTGGTCAATTTGCAAGCCAGCTGCTGACCAGGGCTGCACCACGCCACCGTGAGCATCACTCAGAATTATGCCCTATGTTAAAGCAATTCTCTGCCAGGCATAAATTTAGATGGTCTTGTTGCTGCTACTGGTTTGGGTCCAACCTAATACCTGGGCTGACTATTAAGTCCAGCAGAGACAATAAATCTAATTCTCTGATCAAGGAATGATGCAGTAAAATGTCCCACGGTCGTTGGGTGCTGCTAACATGCAAAGCAGCGAGAGCAGTGTGTTGTGCCACAGTGGGGAGAGGGAGATGAGTGAGGAATGCCCTAGGGATAAAGAGCTTGCTTAGAGGTCAGGTGTGCAATGAAGGACTTCATAAGTACTTAGAATCAGGTGGGCAGACAGCTCTGGGCACATCATCCCCCATGTGGATGCATCCCCCACTCTGTGGGGTGCTGCAGCCTTACTTCAGGCACATAATTTTAGATTTTTCCATGGATTTGGAGCAAAGACATATCCTTTACTTTTGCTTTTTGTGGCTGCAAAACCAAGAAGCGTGTCATAGAAGCGATGTAGAATGACTGTCTGAAACTGTCCTTGGGGAAGACTGTTCTGGTTTCACTGTGATTTGTGATGGTTTGTTCCCCTTCCGTCTGAAAGCTGACCTGCATCCTGATACTGGCCATCATTGTGAAATCAGTGATTTGCCCATTTACGAGACCTCATGGGCAGATGGACAAAGCCAAACCAAGGGAAACTGCAGGTGACCTTAGCCAGCCCCCCCCCCCCCCCGCGTCAAAAACAANCCCCCCAGGTTAACAAACAAACAGGTGCTGCACCTTGCTGCTCTGGCCATGCCATCTGCAGGTTCAGAGCTGGGGTGATGGGCTTCCTGGGCATTCCTGTCACGGGGCCAAGCACAACATTGCAGTTGTAACTGTATGGTGTGATGTATCCCAGCATTGCCTTGTTGGTGCTTTCTCACAAACTAGTATTGAAAATTGTGATTGCAAGGAGGGGAATGGGACCAAGTGGCATGTTTGTGCTTTTTTTAAATCTTTTTCCCCAGAAATACCGTGAGACCTCTCTAATTCATGAAATCCCAGTGTGCGAGTCCTGTCGAGTGTCAGTGTCAGCCAGATGACAGAAAGCTGTGGGTGCAAGGCTGTAGCACGAGCTCCTGCTTCCTAGAAGGGCTCCTGTCAGGATGGTGCCTGCTGGGAAGCACCCAGTTTGCAGTGCCAAGCAATCCCACCACTTCTTCCCTGCTCCAGGGTCTCATGCATCACTACAGCTGGCTCAGCTGTGTCAAACGCATGGGATTGTGAAGCAAACAGAAAGTAAATGGTATGGTAGTGGTTAATGGAGACGGAACATAGGCTGGTCTTTAGAAGAACAAGTGGGATGGTGGCAGGGTCTCCAAACAAAGTTGGCTTATGTGACTTTTGGTCTGGAGAAAAAAGAGACTGAGGGGAGACCTTCTCGCTCTCTACAAGTACGTGCAAGGAGGGTGCCGAGAGGTGGGAGTTGGCCTCTTCTTTCAGATAGCAAGTGTTAGGATGAGAGGAAACGGTTACAAACTGCACCAGGGAGATTTAGGTTGGACATCAGAAAAAATTTCTTCACTGAAAGAGTTATCAGGCATTGGAACAGGCTGCCGAGGGAAGTGGTGGAGTCACCATCCCTGGAGGTGTTTAAAAGGCGAATAGATGATGTGCTGAAGGACATGATCTAGAGGTGGACTAGGCAGGGTTAGGCTGTGGTTGGACTTGATGATCTTAAAGGTCTCTTCCAGCCCAAGTGATTCTGTGACTTGTACAGGTGTGCTGCAGAGGGACACACAGAAGAGCTGATGAGCTGTCGGAGCGGTCACAGAGCACTCAATGCACATTGATTTGAAAGTGTGGCAGGAAAAAAAAATTGCATGTTTTGTAGCCAGTAATTTTTCAAGGTGTTAGCAGCAATGTTAAATAGCTGGAGTTCAAATTGCATATCTTGAAGTCTGCAGGACCAATATTCTGCCGTTAGCTCCCACACCCTCTCTGTCTCTTGCCTGAAATTGCCTTTGCCAGCTGCCGAAACAGAACATTTTCCATACGGAGCACATACAATTTCAGCCAGCTCTACCCACAAAGCAGTTCCTGCACTTTCATGGCCCTGTGCTGTGCTGGCATGAACCCTTTTGAGGCCACACAGTCATCTCATTAGAGACCTGAGCTGGCTGAAAAGCAGCCCAGCACAACACCACAGCCTCCAAAAAACCCCAAAGTTTTTCAACAGGTTCCAATCCTGAGCCAGCACACCCTGGCACACGAATCACAGACCTGGTTTAATCTTTCGTTTATAGCTTGCCTGTCTCGACTATTTGATTCCCTCTCATCCAGTAGCTTACTGCTCTGATCTCTCCTGTATCCAGGGTGGGTGGTTGTTTCTTTTTTTTATTTTTTTTCCTGTAGAATTATTAATTTGAAGGAGAATGGGGAGTAAAAAAATCTCTTCTTTTGCAAGTCACAGAAGTGGGGTTTTCATTGTTGCCTTGCCTGTTGTTTCTCCATCTGTCTTGAGACAGTTACTTTTAATGAGCAGCGCTCCTTGGAGTTATTGTAGCAGGTCTGTTCCTGGATTCTGCAGGGTGGCATGGATCAGAGGATTTGCCTCTGAACAGGACACCCACTTCTGGTTGACAGGTTTTCCTTTTTCTCCTGTTAAGTCAGTGGTGTGCTCAATAGAGCAGGGTAACCTTTTTTTTTCTCTCTCTCTTTTTTTTTTTTCCTTTCCCCTACTTCATTCTTTTATCACCACTGACAGCGCACAAGAAAAGATGAAAAAAGGAGCTTCGCTGAATCCTCAATCAGATAAGCAGAATCCCCAAAATAGAAACACTGATGTCAAACCACAGACTCAGCAGTTTCTCCTTTCTATTTTATCCTTCTTTCTGTTCTATTTTTCTTTTTTCAATTTTTTTGTTTCTGAAAAATAGAAATATGCTAAGATATTTCTGGTTTTCCCCTTCCAGTAGAAATCCAACTTGTATTTGCATATTGACAGATGTTATCAAATTAATTATTTGCAAGTTGAAGAGGAAGTGTGGGTGTAACCAAACTAGCAAACGGGGAAAAATCGGTGAAATGACTATGGATGCTAAATTCGGATTATGGGAACAGATTTCCGGGGGGCAAGCGAAACATCCTGAGTAAACACCTTGTGCTGAGCCTGAGAAGGACCGAACTGGTGCTTTGGCAATTTCCTCATCACTGGATGTGTGTCATTGGAGTGTGTCCTTTCTTTTGTGTGTGTGCCTTGATGAATGCCAGGGAAGGGAAAGGCGAGCTTTTGCCTTCTGTAACGCTTGGGTGAATGCTGCTAAATTTGCCTATTGATGCTGGTACTGGTTTTCTTCAAAGTCAACAGAGAGGAAAGTGTAGTCCAAATGAGGTCGGCAGCTACTCTGTGTGTGTGTGATCAAATACAATGCAGAGAAAGAATAAGCCAAAGAACTCCATTGATGGTAAAACTCACAATCTTGTGTAATAAAAACAAATATCAAGCCCAGGCTAGAATTCTGCTTAGAAAGTGGAACTTTTCAGTCATGTCTTAATGAGCTCAGCTTCACAGGTAACACAGGAAACTCTCACAATCTCCATTCTTCATCTGCCTTAAGTTGCTAAGTTGCATTGACACAGAAGGAACGTGCATTCAGTGCATCCCCTTACACATAAATTATCCCTTCAGACTTCTTGCAAAAGCACCATGCCATATAATCTTCTGTCCAGTGTTGTGGTAGTTTTCTAACTGCGAAGCAGGGTCTGAAACTCTTACACTGCCTTGAAAATGAAAGAATTTTTTCTTGTTAAAGTTAGATCTTAATTGTCTCTTATCTATGTGGCACATAGACTTTGGGTTCACAAGCCTGACAGCACAGCCATGAGGTACGCACTCAGCTCACCTACTTCCACACATTTCGACGAAGTACCTGCATTAGCAGGGCAATTGCTTATACTTTCCTTCTAGTCAAGGGAGGAAGATAGGTCTCTTCAGAGTTAGGAAACTGAGATATGAAAGACACTTTGGAGGTGGTTATGGTGCTACATTAGTCACCTTAACTTAATGATTAAACTTTAGTGGTGTAAATCGGTGCATAGCTCTTTCTTTCATGTGACAAGAAAGACCAGAGCAAATGATTTTAACTCTGAAAGGAGTTTTTAAAAGAATTACTGAAGTTCAAGGAAAATACTCAAAGGAGGTGGCTACACTAGGCATGCTTTGCAACACTTTTATCAAACTGTTCTCACTCCCTCGTTTTATATATATATATATATANAGGATTGAGAGGTACTATAATCTTCTCTTTGAAAATAAATTTGTTGTGCAACCCGGGAGCAATAGGCTGCAACCACTATTTGTAATAACGGGCATGAGAGTAGTCAGTGGATAGAGGCTCTTACAGACACGCGTGCTCTATATACTAATGACATTTCAAACATCCAGAGAACTTACTGTTCAAAATTATGGAAGGATTCAATGAGTAGATAAAAATGCATCTGCTTAGTGGCTTTGGGAAGCCCAGGAGTTTCTTGTTTGGTGGCAGGAGTGGTGGGGGAAGGATTGCGTGAATAAATCAGAAGTCGTTACCAGTAGCCTAGTTAGTGCAAGGGTGTTGTGTTTTGCAGAAGATCACAGAAGATGAATTTTCATGAAGAATTTGAAGAAGGATGGGGATGCTGTTTGAAGGCTTTGGTTGCACTTTCCTTCTCTGTGTAGGGGTCAGCCACAGAGAAGGACCTCCTGGTAGAAATGGCACAGCAAGTTGTTGGGCAGAATGAAAACGTGGCTTATGCTGCACTTAGGTGGTAGGTTTGGTAGGTAAGGTCAAATAAGATGAGATCAGCAGGCATGGGGCAGTGTACTTGCTGACAATCAAGTAGTGACTTGGACATTGGGAGGTCTGAGTCAAAACCAGGTCCCGAACAAGCCAACCATATCTATATTCTCATGGGATGATGATGGACAGGACTGATGATGCAAAGATACCATATAGATTGTAAGTGGATGGTCTTACCTTAGCATTATCTATGTGTTGTGGTCACTAACAAGTGAGAAAGAGAGAAAACTTCTTCAGAGGACATTTCTTGTCTATTCTCACATGGGTTAAAGGTAATTGTGATAAATTGTCTAGTGGCACGTCTTTGCCCATCTCCACAGATGTGCCTTAAAATAGGTACCACACTTGTATGTGGTTGGGTAAAAACATGGAGTGAAATTAGTGATTTTCTACAGGGTTATGGAGGCTGGGATCATGCTTGTGTGATTTAAACACCATTGTCTGGACAAAGCTGTGTATTTTGTAATATTTAAAGGAAAACAAGTGTGACCATATTCCTCATTAAAAAAAAAAAAATCTGTCAAGGGAAAAAGATAGAAACATGAAGATAAAGAAAAGGTGAAAGCATCATACATTCACTTGAATTAGAGATTTTATCTATTGTCCTTCAAATCAGATAGAAGGAAGAGAAACAGATATCTGTATGTAATAGAGGAACTTTCTAAAATTGTACAGCAGCCTATGGTTCCTATAAAAAATAGGAAAAAAACTATTGTAATGACAGCTGTAATGGTGTATCTGTTGAAATCTAATGCATCAGTCTTCTGATTTAAGAAGTAACCCGATTTGCTCAGCATGGGTTTGAAATAAAAGGGAGTCCTTCGGGTTTGTGTAATCCCATCTCACTGAAGATAGCTGCTGTTTCATCTTTTATCTTTTCTTTCCGACTAGGACAATAGAGACTGACCTGAAACCTTTAGAATTTTCGCTTGGGAGCGTCAAATTGCTACTACATGTGTAGACCTGCTGAGAAACTGTAATAGAAATCTTGAGCGGACCTCTTGCTTTTCAGAGATCGAGGATTCATTTGTAATACCCAGTTCAAGCATTCCTTTTGCCCATATTCCTTCCTGAGGTTAAGAGCAGGTATTGAATCTTAACCTTTTAACCAAATACGTTGTTATTAGATTACCTCAACTGATTATTTTAATGACACTGCTCTTACAACTTCTGAAAATTAACTTTCTTTGCTTTTTTTTTCTCTGCGTGTGGCAAAACCCTGGTGCTGTGACTTCAGGTAGTTCAGAATTTGTACATTTTTCAATCACTGGTAGTTCTTCTGATGAGTCAACAAGTGGGTATTTTATAGCCTTTATAACTCTAGTTTGTTTTTTTTTCACAAGCTGTTGGAATAAACCTACTGCCTTTACTGTTCTTGTGCAGGTTCTTGGATTTGGGTTTTGGTGGATTTTTTTCTTTTCTTATCTTCCCCTGTCCCAGATCAACCATATATCTTAGACTGTCAACTGCTGTCTGGCCAGGAGGAGCCAAGAAGGATGTAAATCTCTAACAAACCGAATGAGTAGAAATTTCCTTTATTAAAGAGCTCCTTCTACTGGTGGGAAAAAATCCACATGCACTAAACCCAGAAGATAGTCTAGGTTGTGTGATAGGTGCAGACTGATTTCGGAGATACTTGTGGATAAGAAATGCATTGTATTTGACTACTCTTGTTAGTAGAAGGATGTGCATGCGTGCTACTCTTTCACTGTCCTGTAGCTCTTTACTGTGCCTCTGTCACACACAACTAATGTAAGAGATATTATGTTTCTTGCTATCTGTTAGTCTTTGGTAGAAGTAACATCATAACAGGCAGCCTCCTACATGTTAAAGATGTAAATATTACAGGGTTTTTTCAATAAAATGTGTTTTCTGTATGTCATGAAATAATACAATAAAAACCAACTTGCTGAAAGAAGTGCATTTCTAATTTTCTAATATGGAAAATTCATTCTGGAGAAAGGACTTCAGGTAGTGAGCTGTGAGGGGGTTCTGCTTTTTGACACATTTTCCTTCCAATATGGAAGTTGTTAGCACTGCTGTACTGATATTGTTTGATATCATCAAGCAGCATTCAGCAGAATTTGATAGTGGGGCAGGTAGTAAAGAACAATACCAGAACAAAACTAATTTTCTTCCTTGGTGGCTCAAAGTTTTTAGCTTTAGCCAAGCTTATTTTCACTTAGTGAAGCACTTTCCCATGTTTGTACTCTCTGAGGTGCCAACTTAATAATAGGACATGGCTGTGTCCTGAGACTTGCTACCTGTGGTGGGTGCTTTGTTAAAATATGGGAATATCCAAGTGGGCTACACCGTCTTCTTAGCCACCAGGAGGGAAGAACCTAAGGATTTGGTTACTAAAAATTTGGACTGTGCACTCACTTTGGGTGCACAGTCTTTCAAATAATTGTCAGGACTGCAAATGAACAATGTGCATCATCGCCACCTTTGCCGTACAATTCATAAAAAGAACAAGTCTCTTCGTCTAATTTTTGCACATATCCTCACAGGAAAGCCTCAAAGAGTTCACCTCTGGTGCTTAAGTTGTGTGGTACCAGAGTAATTTTTGTCTGAATACACAATAATTTATCTTTGTTTCCTCAGAAGTTCTCCAGAAGCAGTGTTTTCAGGCAGTGCAGCGGGACTGAGAAGCAGTTCCTTCCTTTGGTCTTCACAGCTGATTCGATGTGAGCCAGAAAAGAGCTCTTGTTCTATTTGAACACTGCTGCCATGTTTGGTTTGGCATCTTGGTCAGATGTTTACTTTGGGCAGTTAATTCTTAACTTCCCATTTCTTTAGAACTCTTGGATCCTCTTTCCTGTGGTGTTGTCCTGCTAGCTCATGAGAGAGCATAGGCACTTCTTCTGGGCCTTACAGGAGTCCTTTGGGAGGACTTTTTTCAGCCACAGAAAACTCAGAGGACTTTTCTTCAGCCACACCTACCTCCTAACTCTTGGGAAGGAAGGACTTGGTTCAGCCGAAGAGCCCAATGTAATCAGGCCACTGTAGTTTTTTATATCCACTTGGAATTGTCCGTTCTGCCGGGGACTGTTTGTCCTGTTCTGCATTGTTCTGCTGCGCTGCAGCGCTTGGGGATTTGTGTGAATTATTATTATACAAAACCAACACTACCAAAGTATCGTGCATACTTGCTTAGTCACTTTTGAATTGACTCAAAAAATAAGTTATCCATTCCTGCCACTTATATATATAACACGTTCTTTGAGATAATTTTTGTACAGGCTGAGCTTGTAGTACTCCTACATAACTTAAAAATACTTAGTTCTTGCAAAAGTACTTTGAAACCAAATATAGTGAGTAGGCCTGACTTGTTTCTTAAAACTTCCAAGACACATGCATTTAATTTCTCAGCAGACTAATACACAGGGCATGTTAAGAATTCCTGACGTTTCTGAAACAGAAACTATTTTCTTTTATACAGAAGTGCTAAATGAAACTTTTTATTGCAAAAATATTCTCCAAATTTATTTCTTATAAGGAAGCTGTGCTCCAAACCACTAAAGGGCACAATGCAACTGCTCATGTGCTGGCTATCATTATGTCTCTGCAGTTATACCCTGCCTGTCCTCCAGCTGCCACTCCACAAGGATGTGGGTCTCACATGGCTGCTGCATTGGATCTGCCACTCTGCACCAATGTCCTGGAGAAGCTGGGCTTGGGCTGTCACTGAGGGTCCATGTGGTGGCTGAAGGCCAGACTCCCACCAAAACTGGACTCCCCTCTTACCTGGACAAGGGAGAAAATATATGTTTAGAGGCTTTGGAGCCGAGATGAGGACAGGGAGAGATCATTCCGCAATCAGTGTCACAGGCAGAACAGACTCAACACAGAAGAATGGCAAGAAAACTCTTTAATTTATTACACTGCACTACACACACACAGAGACCACAATCGGACAATGAGAAGTACAAACAGCTCTTAAAACACCACCCCCTGCCCCTCCCTTCTTTGCAGACTTCACTTTATTCATGATGTTTCTCCTCACCCGGTATGGCACAGGGNCCAATGTAGGTCACAGATTCTTCCCTATTCCTCTCCCTGCTCCATGGTGGGCTCCTGCCAGGCCCAGGTGCCTCTCCATGGGTTACAAGTGGTGTGGTCTGTGGTGAGGCACCCACCCCACCATGGTATTCTCCACAGGCCACAGGGTATCTTCTCTCAGCACCTCCTCCCCCCCTTCACTGCCCTTGGTGTCTGCAAAGTTTCTTACATCTTCTCACGCCCTTTTCCAGTGGCCAAATGCAGCTGTTTGCATTTTTCTCTCTCTAAAATGTGATTCCCAGAGGCCTGTGACTGGCACTGATTGGCCCAGCCGGCCTTGTCAGTAACAGGGTTTGGGAGTTTGGCCTTTTGGGAGCGCAGCTGGGATTTGCTTTGTTGGACCTCAAAAACTTTCTGGCTGCTTTTTAAAGAAGCCACATTGCAAACCCACCACCGTCCCCAGCCATGGTTCAGCTCAGAGCAGGGAGAGCTCACTGAGCTTTCCTCCGGTGGCTTCTTCCAGCTACTTGTGAACATTTGCAGCTGTAGCTGTACTGTGTCTTCTGTAATAACGTGATATAGATACCCAAAATAGGCACCTACATTTAATAGGTATATTTGACCTTGATTTCTGTGTGCTTTGTTTTCTCATCTGTAAGTTTGGATAATACCAGCTGTTCATCTTTCAGGGATATTGTGAGGATAAATTATTAGCAAAGCCCTTAAGTACTTAAGGGATGAGTAATGTTGTAAAGTCTACAAGGAAATTAAACATTCTGTCTTTCTAGCGGGATCGGAATATTGTTTACTAAATGAGGCAGAGGGTCAGACACGAAACTCTGAACAGAGAGCTGTGCATCCAAATGAGGCAGAGCTGCTGTTTTAGACAAAAACCAAGTGTGAATCAAGACTTCTGTGCCAAGTGTGTAAGTGCACATTGGCACAGGTAGAAGAACAAAGGTAGGGCAGTCTAACCATAATTCTGGTATCTGCAACTTTCTGCTTGCTTACTTCCAGCTTTAATATTATTTTTAGAAATTTTTTTGGGGATATTATCTGTTTTATTACGTAGACAAATGCACATGCATTCCCTTGTAACTGGCTTTGTCAGTGCTGGAGTCTGTAATCAAAATATATGATACAGCTGAATCAGGGATTCACATAAATGTTAAAAAGAAGAAAAAAAAATTAGAATGTGGACTTACAGTGGATATTTTTTGTTGGTTTGTTTTTTGTTTTTTTTTTTAGTATCTGCCTTTTAACATGGCATGAAATATTTCTAAAAGGTTCACCACTCAATTAAACTTTTCTATTAAATGCTGGATGCAGAAGCTGTATATTTAACAAGTTTTCCACTCTGTTGCTTTACTGTATAAATAATACGTCTTCTGGAAATTTCTAATACATGTCAGGTATTCATGATGAAAAAGCACATTTATACTGACGGTTCAAAGATAATTACTTGCCATTAGGTTCATAAGAACATAAATTTTATTCATTTCTATCATCCAACTTGTCAACTTCTTACAGTTTGTCTACACTCTGCCCCTCACTGACAAGCAGCAAATAATTTGGTCTTCCACCAAAATGATAATGACTGGCAAATGAAAATTTCATTGGAAGAGACAGCACAACATCAGTTGCACTAAAATTATTTTTGGTTTTTTTCCTGTGATAATTCAAGTGCTGTCACTGAAATTAATTTATTTATGTCACTTCAGTTAAGGTGCTCTTACTTAAACGTCTCCTTGTTATTGAAGAGGTAAGCAATACGTGCTGGTTATTTTGTTCAAAGTGCAGTTTCGTGGTCATTTTTGTTATGAGTTGTTTGAGAAAATAATAGACCTTGCCACTGTAAGAAAGTGTCTTCTCTCAGTTACGTCGCTTATATGACACAAAAATACCTACAAATCTGATGATGGGGAATGTCTAGCGTCTTGTTAGGCAAAGGTCATCTATTTCCACATCAATTTGTTTTTGAGATGGTGTCTAGTAGTAGCACTGATGGTTTCAGTGATGTGCAGTCTGAAGCTTAATCAGACTCCCACGAAACTGTATTGTCTCATCTGTAGCAAGATCTGTGGTATACTGATACACAGATGATTAGAGGTCTTGAGACTTTTGGCAAAGCTGATTATTCAGTTTTTATTTTTGAAAAAAAAAACAACCCATGATATCTGCATACCTCTGTCCATCCAAAGAAATTACCCATTTTGTCCTAGAGTGATAGAAAGGAATTCCCACTTTGCCCTCACCCCTCCACCTCGATTTTTTTGTGTTCTTTATGTGGAACTCTTTCTTTCCTCAGTGATTGACTACAAAAAACCCTTAAAGAATCATAACTAAAGTGAGAGAAAATACATGTTGACAAAATTTATATTCCTGAAAATTATTTGGGATAGTTACGGTATTAGAAATACATATTTCAAACATTGAAAAGAGTCATACAGAACAAAGCTTAATATATGTAATTTGAAAGCAGAAAAGCTAAAGTCATTCTTGGCCATGTCTGTCATGTTTGTGTATTAATCTGCCACCGGAGACAATCAAATGCTATTCAGGGGGAAAAAGAGCTAGCACTAGAGAAGCAATTTTCCAGTGAATTAGTCTCTGGCAAAGGTTGCTTAACAGGGGAGCCTTGACTTTCCATCAAAGAAAAACCAAAAAGTAACATCACCTTTTCTGCCATTTGGTGGTAAAAGTTTAGAAAAGTATGATCCAGTTAGTCCTGCGATACCTCCCAGCAGGAGTGCTAATGGTTTGGAAAACAAAGAACGTCCTGTCTATGTGTGTGTTAGACTCTGGTGATGTAGGCTTGCCTTCATGCTAGCAGGGAAGTATACCCGTCTTGTTGCGATGAAATGGTTTGTGAAATGTTCATGCCATGCATGGAGTACTGGAGAATACTTTAGTAAACATACAGTTGGAGGCTATTAATGTATATTATTGACTGCAATTGTAACAGAACAAATGTAAATGCTCGAGGGGACAAAATGACATCTGACTCCCTAAAATATTTTACTTTTCAGGTCAACATAGCTGCAAAGATTTTGTTAATAGAGTGTTAGCACTGATATAAACTAACAAAGGTGAACAAAGTAGATATCCCATATCCCAGGGATAGATGATTCTGTCCTCTTCTGCCTCTCTCGCATTTCAAATAACTCCAATGCTTGCATACATATTCATGATGGTATGTTTGATATTTTGTTCTACAACACTGCTAGGTGACAATGACAACTCAAAATACAATATAACCCTGGACTTTTTTTTTCTTTTTGTCTGTTTTTATTTTGTGAATTCTTTTGGAAACCTTAAGGTCTGGGAGAGATGTGGATCACTGAACACTGGACTCTGAGGAACAGAAAGCTGGTTTAGGTTGTTTGTGGAGAATGCATGTAAATGTAGCCAGACTATAATCTAATGCATTTGCTACAGTTTTGTTGTTAACAGCCAGCTTTCATAGTAGGACGATGTATTTTATTCAGCCATTTTCAATTTCCTTTTTCTGGCTGCAAAATTGAAAATCATCCTTTGAAGAAAACTTCTGGCAAGAAGTATTTCAAAAGAATGAAAATATTAATTTAAAAAATCATTACAAGTGTGAACTGACAGTCAATTTCTGTACTTCTGGTTTATCAGAGACCTAGCTTCTCCTAGTGCCTGTGACCCAGGCGAGTCCTGGTAGCAGCTGTGGCTCAAGAGGTGTTAGGATCCCCACTGGAAAGTCATTCTCCTGTATCCTCACCTTCTTGCAAGGAGCTGAAAGACCCCAGAATCTTGAATACCAAGGCAAAGTTTGGCTTCCGCAAAATTGGGGGTTTTCAGCATCTCATCAGATGAGTTTGCTGGAAACCAGTTGAGTTTCTACCTTCTTGCTTCCACTTAGAAGTTATTTTGAGGCACTTCCATTTCAGTGAATCTTTTTTCCCAAGGAAAAAAAAAAGCCTTAGCAATGTTTACAGCAAGAGAGACTTCTGGCATGTTCTCCTATCAATTTTGACCATCAAGTCAATGTGAGATTTAGGGTTTTTGAATTATATTTTTTTAAGCTGATCCCAAGGTACCTACGTTACTTTCCTACTTGTTCATCTTGTTACCACATGGAAGCTGCAGCTTAGATGAGAATTTCCTACTTAGTTTACTAAGCAGAACTAGCCAAAGACACTGATGCTGCTTCCTTTTACTCCCAGTTAAGCAGAGGAGCAGCTTACCATCGGACACGTAAGTTGTTTTGTTGTTGCTAGAAGCACTGTGTGTGAAACACAACACTTCTATAGATCATTTAGTTCAAGGTTCTTTCAAAGGCTGCTTACTTTAAGCAGGCAGTTGGTTTGTAAATTATTGGAGAACTGTTTACCTATTTTCCTGCAAGGATTTGGAATAACGTGCTGGAAGTAACCGCTCTGCTTTGTAAGGTGTCTTCCAGTCCAGTGGCAACATCTAACACCTGTGTGGTTCAGTGTGTAAAGAGAGGAGAGGTGGAAAGGATTGGAGAAGTGAGAGGGAAAAGATACCACAAAGAATATCAGGTCATCCAAACCCTCACAACTTAATATTCAGGCATCGCTCTTCTGAGCCTGTGATTCTTGGCTCCAGAGGGCTGTACTCAGGGTTTCAGCAATGGAGTCACTTTCCTTCTCTGCACTGAGGCAACAAGCATATGTCAAACCATTTGTACCATCTGCCACACGAGTGTCAGGAGAAACGAGAGGAGCACAAGAGGGACAGACACTTGAGGACATTAGTGGTAAATTATTTAAATGAGAGACACCAGGTTTGGTGTAGCAAAGCTGCATAATCTTAGCAGCCTGGCTTTTCGGTAGGCAGTCGGTAAAGTGAAGCACAACTGACCGTTCTCCCCAAACTGTCGGGATACTGGGTAGGCTGAGTGTCCTCAATCTGTTCATGGACCCCCACTGCTGAAAAGGAAATGGTGAAATAAACATGATTCGAGTGCATATTGTTTGATGGCTAATCTACAACGTGTTTTGCTCTATAAGTATTAGGAGCCTTAATAAAAACATTTCCAAAAAGCAGCTTGAGGGCTTTGTAAGTGCGCTGATTAAAAGTTTACCGGCAAGAACTTTTTTTTCAGCTTCTCCATGACTAAGGACCTGACTTTGGCAAACTTTCAAGCTGTATCTCTGAACTTCTTTGTTGTGGTTTCAGGGTTTTAATTTTTACTTTTCAGAGACAGGCTTAGCAGGGAGGCACTCAAGTGTGGGGTGAATCCATATGTTGGGAAAACATGGGAGTTCATTACCCGTGTGGCTTGCTTGGCTGGCAACTGCAAGTTTAAGCATTTTACTTGGTGATATTATTGGAGATTCTTACCAATTCTTAATAATTATTAATAGTAGGAATTACAATAATTTTAAGACTCCAGTTCTGCTCGCCACTTTGCAAAACTTGCAGTTTCCCTGTGCTCCTACTGCTTGCCGGGAGAGGAGCAAAGAGACGACCCAAGAAACAAGTCCATTGTGTTTGAAGAAAAATATGGTGGTTAAGGGAGGCTTCTGGAAACTTCTGATGTTACAGCCCTGCACCATATTTTTCTTGGTGTAGGGTAAGAAGATTCACACTAAAAAATTTTAGGTTTGAAAGAAAGAATGGAAATGGCCTCAGACTGTGCCAGGGCAGGTTCAGATTAGATGTCAGGAAGAAATTCTTCACCGAAACAGTTGCTGGGATGTGGCAGAGTCTGCCCAGGGAGGTGGTTGAGTCACCATCCCTGGGTGTATTTAACAGACGGGTAGATGAGGTGCTTGGGGATATGGTTTAGGAGAGGACAGGCACGGTTGGGCTCCATGATCCGAATGGTCTTTTCCAACCTGGTGATTCAGTGAGGAAAAATATCAAGGCCTATCAGGGGTCTGATTTATAGGGGTGATAGCAGCACACAAGGCTGCTATCACCCCTATAAATCAGACCCCTATAAATCAGCCTCCCCTCCCAAAAATCCAACAGAAATTGATGCAAACCCACTTGCTGGTGCAGGATGGTGGGGCTGTTGCCTGCCCTTGAGCACAAATTACCTTTGCCTTATTGGTAATGGATGTATGTTTCATGTGTTGCTGTACTCGCACAACTTTGATCCTAATGAAAGCCGGAAGAAAATATATATATATGTGGCATGTGTATGCGTGTATTGAAATAAGGTCTGAGATTCTCTATTTGTCTTTAGAAACTGGAATTTAAGAAAACTGTCCTCCGCGATAGGTTTTGTGACCTAAAAATAGGAGAATTTCCTATGATGTTTCTACAAGGTCAGTGGGTTTAGATATGTGTGCAGCAATTTCCCTGCTTGCTTCCTCTCACCTGGCTCTTGCTTTCCCACTCCGAAAAGTGAAGAAAAAGAATTCAAGTGCAAATTCTCCTCGAGCCCAACAGATAGGCTGTTACACGATGGGACTGCTTGCTTGGTTGGTTTTGTGCCTTCGCTTTGCTTTGTTGCGAGTCTCCTGCGTAGAAAGCTATTTGTGCCTTAAGAAACAGAAAATGACAAGTGCTGGCGAACCTGATGGGCCCTGAAATGGAGGAAAGTGGGAGGTTTGTACCAAGCCCTGCACGCCGACCTCGGTGTGTCATTTAAGTGTTTTAAGTGCTCTTTAGCTCCTGTCAGTACAAAACATTCAGGTGTTCACATATAAAGTTCTGGGAATGGTGTTACGGAGATGGAAAGAATAGGACAGTATTTTATTTTTCATCAGTGTACTCAGAGCAGATTTGTTGAAAGAACCAGCACCAGCAGCAGAGCTACAGCAAGGTTTTCCAAACTGTTAGTTTTGAATAAAAAGTTTTGATCGTGTTAAAATTTTGCATGAACTTATGAAATAAACAACCAACTCCTCCACAGTTATCAAAACTTCTAACTTAATTTACTTGATAATGAGGAAAAGAAATGCCCTTTTGGAAAAATATAAAAAAGAATGATACTCATTTCCTTATGTAACCTAAAAGTATTAATAGATCACTTCAATGACTTTCCTGTGATTTCATTCTACTGTAGGGCATTGTAAATGAAAGCACCATTATGTTATGAATTGTCTGTTTTGTAAAACACAGAGCAACCCACTTGCTTTCCTTTAAAATGCTCTTTATTCCTTACTGATGGCCTATTCATGACTAGTGCACCGTAGCTCGCAGTTCCAAGGGTTGCGCTCTTCTTTTGAGGCCTGCATTTTAGTTTAACATGGAGTATCCTTACACAGAGGAGCTAGAAACAGTTACAGAAACCTACTTGGAAAATAGTGTGACAGTAATTACCTCTTAAGTGTGTGTGCCCTTAAAAATGTCATCAGGCCTTCCTTCTTCCTTGGAAGAACCTTGCTGGGTGAATAAAGTCTCCAAAGCACCATTCTTCCATGTTTTCTGCTCACCTTGTCTGAAGCAGCATGAGCACATTTTCACATGTAAATGTAACTACACACCTTCTGTTTCCAGACTGTGTCTAATTAGAAGATAGTTGTATTTTTAATAGATGCCAGTATGAAGTTCTGAGGGAGACTAAAAAATCCAACTCTCTTTCTGTAACCTGGTATCTAAAGCCAAAAAAAAAGGCATATGAAGGAGCGGTTATCAGTGATCAGATTGCTTTGGGTTGGGGGTTGGGGCGGAGGTTAGGAGATAGGATGTGACTGAATATAGCAATGTGTTGCTGTTTGCTCATGATAAATCACATTGATGACTAACCTCCTATGTTGGGACTAATTCCAGGGGCATTGCCATGAACTATTGGCTTTTCAGGCAGAGACTTCAAAAAATAATAATTTAAAACTTGGAAACAAATAATCTAATCTTTTGCTAACAGATGAGAAGTGGGTTTCTTTTAGTGCAGATTTTAATAGTGCTAGACTGAGCTATATGGCTTGAGTTATGTTACCACTGGCAGTGGAAGCTGTTCCAATTGGACATTGATATGTTGGCACAAAAATATTTTAATTACTCTCCAGTGTCTTTGGCCCTGTAATAACATTGAATGTTTGCTTAATTTCCAGCACAAATATAAACATTCATTAAAATCCTATGTAAAAAGATCACAAGAGTAAGGTTTGGGGTGAACAAAACCAAACCAACCCCAAAGCCACATTCAATCAACCAGAAAAGTAATGCTGCATGCTTAACATGACATAAAGGAACATGCACCTAAGGAACATCTTCTGATGAGAGTTTTACACAAACCTGCCCTTACTCAAGAACAGAAAGTACATTTAGAAGGTGATGGTGACATACAGCAGAACGTATTTTCTCTCCATGTTTTCTTCCAGTAGATTTTCCTGCAGACCCTCATTTTATATCTGAATATTTTTCCATGCGTTTTTAAGTTTTCATTTTCAGTGGGTGATATCTTTTATTAGCTCACCTGACGGAAAAAAAAAATAAAAAGATAAGCTTCTGAAAACCATCTCTTGCCAAGCTCTTCTCAATTATTGAGTTACTTTTTTTCACCCATGTTGCTTCTACATTGGATCAGCGGACGGCAGTCTCTTGCCAGAGTGCTTTATCCTCTGCAAACATTTTTGGGATGCTTCGCTACTCTGGGATTCTCTGAAACATATTGTGAAATTCTCTGTAATCCTTGGCAAAACAGAAGTGAACATGTACTTTTTCAGTAATTTCTCTGGGGTTGGAATAATGAGGAAGAGAGATATTTGTACTGATCTCAACATTTATGACTGTTTAATTTGGAAACCAGTCTTAGGTAGTAAAATTGGATCATTTTGTTTAAGAACCAGCATTCTTTTATGTGACTTTATTAAAGGAGAAACATAATGATTACTTCACCTGTAAAAATTAATGACACTGTAGCTGGAAGGTGTGCTGCTCCAGACTTTTGGGTGCAAAAGTTTTGAAATCATACTGTAACAGAATAGCTGCAGTGTTTTTATATTAGTTTTGTCACAGAATAACAGAACGTTAGGAGTTGGAAGGGACCTTGGAAAGATCATCTAGTCCAACCCCCCTGCCTGACCAGGGTCACCTAGATTGGATCACACAGGAACAGGTCCATATTGGTCTTGAATGTCCCTAATGAAGGAGACACCACAACCTCTCTGGGCAGCCTGTGCCAGTGCTCTGTCACCCTCACTCTGGAAAAGTTCGTCCTTATATTAAGATGGAACTTTCTATGTTCCAGCTTGGAACAATTTCCCCTTGTTCTATTACTCCTCTTCTCCAAGCTGAAGAGACCCAGCTCCCTCAGCCTTTCCTCATAGGGAAGGTGTTCCACTCCTTTCATCATCTTGGTGGCCCTGTGCTGGACTCTTTCAAAGAGTTCTGTGTCCTCCTGGAACTGAGGGGCCCAGAACTGGACACAATATTCCAGGTGTGGTCTCACCAGGGAAGAATAAATGGGGAGAAGAACTTCTCTACCTGCTAGCCACCCCACAACTGGTGGGGTTTATCCAGTGCCAAATAACTGCATAAGTTGAAATTAGCCCTATGACTCTTCAACCTCTTTCATTGGGACTGAAAACTTGTAATGTGTATGCTTTGGATATATATATTAAAAAAAAAAAAAAAAAGGCAAAAAAACCTGAAAAGGAAAGGAGCTCTGTGAATCAGACACTACGGTGATGACTTATTTATAGCCTGGATCACTTACAATTGTAAGTAAACTTGACTTCCAGACACAGCAAAGTGTGAAATACCCAAATTAATCATAGGCATAAGTGCCTACATAAAATAGATTGTGAGAGGATCAAAGGTATGAAATGAGAAACAGAAAGGAATGGGGAACAGGGCATTTATGGATTAACAGGTTAAAGGGTCACTTAGCCCTGAGAAACAAGTCTCAAAGGCAGAGCAGCTATTGTTTTTTTTCTTTACAGAAATCCCATTTATAGTGCAAAGAATTAAAGCCTAGACACACTAAAGAGATTAAAATCTTCTGGATTCTACTTGCGTGTGGCCTCTGAATTTATCTAGGTAGCTGTAAAATGCTAGTGCTGTGGTCATCCCATCATGAAATGGGTGAGGGTGTCATAAGCCAGTGTGGATCTTGTCCCACTGTGTGGTTCCCACAAGTTCAACATAGCTCTAAGTGGCAGGTGTCAGCTCAAACTCAGCCTGTGAAATACCTTTCATGTTTTTAGATGGCAGTGACAAATTCTCTACTCAGGCTCTACAAAAAACATGGATTTTGGACAGACCAAACAGTGAGACAGTGAGAAACTATGATCATTGGCATGTTTTCTGTGAAGTAGCTGAACAGTGAAGACCCTTTTTCTGGACCTGCCATAAACTCTGTTGCCTATAGCGGAGTTGTAGAGAACATGATGTCTGACAGATGTCATGGTGACTAGCATGTCTCAGAAAACCAACATGACCATGAGATAATCCACTCCTCAAAGGAATCCATTTGTTCAGTGCTAGTGATAAAGGCCTTGGTAATATATTTGGGCATATGCTTCCTACTTCTTTAACTGTATGGGAGAACAGCTAAGGAAAGAGTAGTGTCAGTGATATAGTGTCATGTACAGTGGAAGTCTGTGCCTCAGTGAACCACAACAGCCACCCATGCCCTGTGGCCCTGTTCTCTTCCTAGCAGGCACCTTACAGCTGGAGGTGAATAAAGCATGACTGAAGTATCTGACTTAGTGATGTGCGTTGCTCTACTGTGATTCCAAAAGGTGCTGGGATTTTCCATCTGATTCAGTTTGGAAGAGTACAATTATATTATTGTCTGTTGGGGACTTAATGGTCTAGACAAGTGAGTGTTTAGGGGAACTGCAAACTGGCTGAACTGCTACACTCAGAGAGTTGTGATCAGCGGCACACCACTGGTTGCTGGCCTCTAGTTGGACTTTGTGCCAGTTTGGGCCACTGCTGTTTAATGTCTTCATTAATGACGTGGACTATGTGTACACCCTTAGCAGGTTTATAGGCAATATAAAATGGGAGGAGTGGTGGATACACCAGAGAGTTTGGTTGCCACTGGGACCTTGACGGGCTGAAGAATTGGATTGACAGGAGCCTTATGAAGTTTAACTAAGGGAAATGCAAAGCCCTGTAGTGCCCTGAGTTTGGCTGTGGTTTCCGGGTGACTTTGGATTAGCAAGTAGATGAGGATTTTCTGTCTCATGACATAGGTGCTCTATTGTAACCAATATGCCATACCCTTCCTGAGCTCAGTGTTCATTCTCAAGCACACCAAATGCATAGGTGTGCAATGCAGCTTACCTGGTTTTCATCTGTCCCAAGGCAAGTACTTTATACGGTGCCCATCAGTATTTTCACAGCCAAGAGATGAGAAAAAAGCTTGTGTCTGTCAATGTTTCCAACTGTTTCAAGTAATTAACTCTTGAGGCTTTTGACCTCAAGTGCAGTATGTCTTTTCTTTTGGCTCCCCATGACTTAAATTGCTCTCTCTCTCTCTCTCTCTCTCTCTCTCTCTCTCCCTGCTTTTTTTAAAATCTTGTGCACGCAAATCCCATATGGAGTACAGATGTTGAAGAACATTTTGTGCCTTCACCAAGCAGGCTGGAAAGTTTCCCTAGTCATTCCTATTAGGTTACATTGATGTGAAACAGGAAGGAATGATAAACTGCTGTTCCGTGTCAGAAGTTTCATGGCTCACTTCGTGGAGGAGCAGATTTTTAGAATTGGATAGTCTTCTTATTTTAGAGTTTGTTTTGAATAGGATGAGAAAATCTTGTCAACAGTTGTAAGTGTGGAGATAGATGACAAAAATGAGCAGAAGTCTGAAAGAGTAATGCATCTACATGCAATGTTTATTTGAGCTACAGAATTATTTGCCCTTGGTACAATGAATAGATAGATGCTGTAAGATTTTAGAGGTTCAAAAAAGCACTAAACTAATTAATGAAAGAAAAATCCACTGAAGTCAAACATTGCCCCACCTGTATACACAGTGCATGAATCAGAAGTTGGTGCATGGTAGGAGTATATCCATGCCTTCACTTAAACATCTCCATTTGTGGCCTCCTGATACTGAGCTCTGTGGTGAGCTCACCTGTACCTCTATCCCTGTGCTCTTCTGGGAATTTGGCCCACTCAAAACCCGAGTCCTAGCTACTGCTTACAAGGGGATGGCATGGCAAAAGGTGCTGCCACTTGCTCTCGACCATTAATGCAGGGCCCCAGACATCAGGGACGGGGGGAGAAGTTGTGAACACACTAGAGACTTCTCCAGGTGCTTGCTGGGCACTGTCTGATTCATACGGAGGGGGAATGGGCTGTATCAAGTCAAGTGTAGGTGCCACTTGTCAGCATCTAGCATTTTCAGGTCAACAGGGTGCAGGGTTTTCAGATGATGATCAATTGATTGAAAATAAGACAGTTCCAAATAACTTTTCAGATATGCCAGCTTTTATGGAGGCCATAAGCTTAAATCTGGAAGGGTAATTTTTAGCACCACAATTGAAAACATTGGCCGCTATAACTTCAGTTTTTCACAGAATCAACAGAAGAGAAATTGCAAGCAAAAAACCATGTTTTATGTAAATACCAAAACATCTCAGTAGAGCCAACACAACATAGGTAAAAATAATTTTCTGGTATTGTTCCAGGTCTGCATTTGCATTTTGAATCAATCTGTACACATTAGAAACAAAGTAAAATTAGAAGATCAGAAGTGTGAAGCAAGGTTTGAGAGGTTTAGACTGGATAACTGTGTGTAGATACAACTCTTTCAAAGGGCAATCAACTCCTGTTGTACTGCCAGTGCAATATTTGACTATACACAAAGACTGCTGCAATGACAGTTTTATACCCTATTGTACAACTCGAATCAGCCCCAGTGTTTCAAAACAAGACAATTTGTCTTGCTGTAAATACAAAAGGAATTATACAAATGTAGCTTTCTGCTTTATTATCCTGGAAACCTCATAGATCATGTGAAATGTTTGGTGTGTGGCACTCCAAGGAGAAAAACAGAAAAAAAGATGGCATTTAATTTGGCTTCTTGCTATGTTTACCTCTATCTGATGTGGGATTAAGTTGTCATTTATGCAGCTTTAACAACATTTTTATTCCTTTTGAAGTTTGTGAAACGCAGGTTGGATAAATTGCACTGTATTTCCTGGGTTTTCTCAGTGTTAGAAGTCATTAAAAGGAGCACAGTAACTACTTGGGAGAGGAGATGCAAGAAAAATGATGCAGGTTTCTCAGGAAATGAAAACTCCCCTTGCTGAACGTGACGTAGAAAATATCACAAAAACGTGTTTAACAATCGTGTTCACTTGCAAAGGCTTACGGCATTTTGTTTTTCTCTGTTGGCAGTCCAAAACATTCGACCGACAGGACGCAGTGTACAAAGACTTGTTCAAGTGGGGAGCGGCAGTTTAGTCTCAGCTCACAGAGCACGTGCCCGTCCTTTGGGAAGATGTCTTAGCAGCGAGCTTCAGGCAGGTGGAAGGCTGAGATGGAAGTACCACTGCAGAACTCTTTGGAGTCAGGTGTTTATTCATCAGGGAATAAATGGCTTGAATGAGGAATAAAAGATGGAGTAGGAAATGGACAGTGATAGAACAAGGGGAAATGGTTCCAAATTGGAACATAGAAAGTTCCATCTTAATATAAGGAGGAACTTTTCCACAGTGAGAGTGACAGATTACTGGAACAGGCTGCCCAGAGAGGTTGTGGAGTCTCCTTCTCTGGAGACATTCAAGACCAATCTGGACACGTTCCTATGTGATCTAGTCTAGATGATCCTGCTTGGGCGGCGGGGTTGGACTAGATGATCTTTCCAAGGTCCCTTCCAACTCCTAACGTTCTGTGATTCTGATTTTTTTTCAGTTCTGTTTGACATTATGCTGTATTGCATCTTTTGCCTGCAGCATTGCCTTCTATTTTGCTGTGGCTCAACACAGACCATACCTGTGTCACCAGCTGCTTAGATGCTAGAGAGGCATTTGGCCTCCAAAGAGTCGAGAAAGGGGGTGTCTTCCTGCCTGTTGGTGCAGAGAGCAGAGGCAGCTCGAGGACGTGTTGCTGTTGGCCACAGAAACAGAAAGCCCACTCCAAAGCAAAGAGGGGTGAGCAGTTATCACAATGGAATAGAGCTTTGTTTTCCTCAGCTGAAGAGCTCATCACTGAAAAGCGTGTCTCAGTTCTACACAGGACAATGTATCCAAGTCCTGATGGTTCGCTGGCTTTTCCTTACACTGAGAAGAGTTTGTTTCCAGATAACCGCTCATTTTTAAAAGTGTATTTATTCTGCAGAATTCTTACTTGCACTCTCCTATTATTTGCAAGTTTCATGTAATTCTCTAGCATTTGGAATGTGTGCATAACTGTAATTATTTTAGTACTATAGAATTTCCCTATCATAACTACTCATTTTCCTATCAGTCTTTAGAAGATCTTTAGCAATCTTTACACACATCATCAACAGTAAAATACAGAGATTCTTTTTTTGCCCTGATAGCTTTTTGTGTCAGTCCTTTCTGACTTGGGCTATGGATAGCTCTTCGTTAATAGGTTAAACAGAGTAACAATGATAATTTCGCTCAAATTGTATGGTTTGTAAAATGTATTTCAGCCAGCTTTTGGTTCATTCTTGCACAAAAGCCAAATGGTGAACAACTTGAAAAGGAAAAACCTTATGTCCTATAACCAATGTTGGAATCTCTCATGTTTTAGGCAGGATGTGTTAAAGCTTTTTCCCTTTGACTGTGGCTGGCTCTTTTCTGCATTTGTATTACGTTACTGGAATCCAAGTGAACTTCCAGCTACACTTTATATTACACAAATAAATGAAGAACTAGGAAGTGTGGGAACTAGGAAGACTGAATGATTGAACTTAAAGGTCCTTTCCAATCTTCATGACTCTATGATTCTATAACCTAGCAGCTATATAATTAAATATGGCAACGCTTAATGGAGTTGTGTGCTCCGTTCGTATCTTCATGCTTCTTCAACATTAAGGTAATGATTATTTCTTTCTTGGAAGAGGGAAATTCCTGTTACTGTAGTAGGATTGATTGTAAGCAGAACTGTAAAATAGATCTTAAACCACTTGAGGTTACAGCAGTGCCTTTGCTTAGTCTTTTGCCTGTCAGAAGGCAGCTTCTGATTTTTGATTGATGGCTGGGAATAACTAAATAACCTCTTACAAATGGAAAGAGTTGTTCTTAAAACCTTACCTTTGAAAACTTGGAAAGGTTTACAGTTGCAGAATATCAAAATAAGTAGGACATTCTTGTAATATTTTTCCTAGAGGCAGATGAATTTGTGAAAAACACTTTGACTGTAGGCTTGCTTTATTTTTATAGTGCTGTCAAGTCCATCAACTGTGTGAGCTACTGCAAAGGGAGAAAACTAAAACTGAGTCAGGAAAAAGAGAGGAAAGGAAATGTACAGAAGCATTCAGAACCTGAAAAATTAGCAATACAGTAGACATCGTTATATCTGTGCTGGTTTATCCTTTTGTAATTCTGTTGTGGTTTTTTTCTATTGTTATATGGCATTTCTAATATAAGGAAATATTATAATGGGTGTGTGTGTGTCTCACAGAGGCATTTACAGAGGCTCGGTCTAATTTTTCTTTTGCTTAATACCCAAGCAACATCACACAGCTGTAAGCAAACACAAAATGTAATTGTGTTTTTGTGTGTGTGTTTCTTATTTATCTATTTATAATACCTCAAAGGCATAGTCATGATACTGTATCCTACTGCAAGAAGCGCTGGATAAATGCAGAACAGAAATTTTAGCCACGCCCCCTAAGACTTTGTGTTCTAAATTTAAGATGAGAAGAAACTATTTCAGGAGAAGGAAGAAAAGAACAATACAATAATGGCTTTTTTAAAGTTGAGGGCAATGGAAAACCATAGGAGGGGATTTGAAGGGCAGTTTTGCATTAAATTGAAAGTATCTGCCAGACTTAGTGACCTCCTGAATAATCAGATCTTGGAGGGATGGAAGTTATTGCTAAGTCTTATGAGCATGTTGCAGGTCCAGGATACCAGAAAGGTGGCATGACATGCTTGCTTAGTCATGTTGAACCTTCGATGGCAGTAGTAGTGTAGACAGACACTCAAGTCAGGTGGTTTTATTGCTTGACTTTAGCCAGGTACATCTTGAGTTTGCTGTTGAGGTTCCTGTTACAGGTGGTGCAGAGAAGCACATGCTTTGGGTTCACAGCATGTCTGTGCTCTTAAAAGCTGGCTCGGGGGGATGTGAATTATGCCCTAAGAGGACATACTTCTCTGTTGATGAAAATGAAAAAATATCTAAGTCTAATTGGCTGCATTGTAGACATTGATAGTGAAGCTGTGTCTAGAGGGAGGTGAGGTGAATCCCAGCTGATGACACAGGTAGGAAGCATAGGCTTTGTTGGAGAAAGAGAGAGGGATCGTGTCAGAGCCAGCTTGACCCATTTCACTCCATGGAAAGTGGGACTGAAAGGAAGAGAAAGGCCCAAATAATTTTTCTTTTGGGATTTTTTCAAAGAAATGCACAAGATTCAGTGTAGAGAAAGTAGAGGAAGGAAATGCTTTGGGATTTTGAGGAACAAATCCTGGACATCAGAAAGCAATCTGGATTGACCAATGTGGGATTTCTTAAAGTTAAAATGAAGGTATTGTTTGAGTAGAAGATGTCTGGGCTAAAGGAAGACTTGATGAATCGGTAATGTGAATGTCACTAGGGATACTTTGCAGTGTATCCTAAACGTACCTTGTAAGGTAATTGTAGGCACAGGGGAAGCAAATACTGAAATGATTCACACACAGGTGGCACAGACTACATAAAGGGAACAAGAAAAATATGTTTTGGAAGATGAACAGTTTTAGCAGAGCTATCAATGCAGAAGCATGAAGACTTGAATTCTGCTAAAGAATCATCAGACCCAACGCACAGAAAATCACATGCAAGTTGAATGCCAGGACACAAGTAGGAATGGGTTGAGGAGGACCACTGGTGGTGCCTGGAAAGGGGACAGTGCAGCAGCAGAGACTCCTGAGAGCAAAGCAGCAATGTGTGTGGTGAAGATGAATGGGCTTTTGTAAATGGAGAAGATAAACAATAGCTGCAGGTCAAATAAAAATCTCATGGTGATGGGAACAAGGAACTAAAACAGGTTGGGCACAAGGAAGCTGAAGACACTAGGAAGAGTGCGAGGCAGCTTCATAATGCTTCAGGTAGACAAACTGTCTCATTGCTAAATTTTTACTGTGAAATCTGCTTTGTAGTCATTAGTGATCACAGTCTTTGGATTGCAAGAGGTTTCCAAGATTTATGTAACTAATAACATTTACACAGCTTTTTGGTTTGAAAGAATTCTAGGAACAACACAGATGAACCTTATTTTCTTTCTATGTCAAGATGAAATGAAAAATAGTTTTCTGTAACATGGTTTATTTTTGGTTACAATAACTGAAGGCAGTCAGGAAAGCTTGCTCACTCTCTCAGTTTTAAATGAGGTATTCCACAGATATAAACTTAGCAAAATCATACACAACAAAATTTACGGGTTTTTTTCCAGCATATCAGGGTCTTCTTAGTTGTCCTTACTACTTTTGTATATATTTTCTGGCATATTTTTCTTTTGTTACTGGTAGTAGATCCTATCCTGTGCAGAAGCTGTCCACCAACTTCTGAAGGCAAGCCTTTAGATTTTAGGAGCAGAGGCCTGGGGGTGGGGGGGAAATTACATCCAGAATGAAAGCAAGAAAGATTGACAAGTACTTATTTCATAATTAAAGTGAAGATTTTAATAATACAGCGTTAACTACTAAGATTAGAGCTGAACCTTTAAAACATGTTAAGCAAACATATCTGGTAACAAAAAGGCCTAAAGGTGGGCAGAGCGGTTTTCTTTCTGGAAGCCTTCAGGTGCCTCTGCCTCTCATTGCTTTGAGAAGTGCCTTTTTGAGGCACTGAAGATGAAGGTGCAGGTTGGGCATTATGGATCCTGAGAGGTTCCTTTGGTTTCTTGAACTAGTTGAAGCTGAGAGCAACTTTCATGAAAACAAATTATTGTCTCCATTGTATTAATTGCTATTACAGCTGGCTGGAGATTTTTCATTTCCCGTAGGTGATATTAATCATGGGGTGCCTGCAATGTGCTGCTGCTTATCCTGAACAAATACAATTAAACGATATTAAAATTCCATAAGGAATTATTTGAATACATCTATTCCTATGTGAATATTAATATTTTTCCCCCACTTAGGAGCAGATGTTCACTCTTCCTGTTTGAATTCCTTTCTCTAGCACACACCGTGTGACATTGAGGTGCAAGTCGTATCACGTAGCACATGCATTTGCCGTGAGTTCGAGCTATTTAGTGGATTGTCACTCGAGCCCCTCAGGTTTTGCTTGATTCCTTGATGTATAGGACTAGGGTTGCATAGGTTCATATAGTCATATATTGCTAGTTCCCGTGTCACTATCACCAACACTTTTGTCTTGAGAAGGCTCATCATGTGGCTTTGCTGTGTGCAAAAGGCAACTTTTCAGAATGGTGCATCACGTAATGCTTGAACTGGAAGCGAATAGTGTAGCTTGTGCTTTGCTAAGCCAGTCTTTTCCTGTTGGGAAAAGGCCACTCAGGGCCTGAAGTATACTGAGGCTGCTCTTTAGAGAAGCTCATTTGCACATTTATCCAAGGTGACATGCAGTGAGTGAAAACTCTGGACTACTGCTCAGGGAACCTTACTTCTTTTATCAAAAATATGGATTTGCCATAGTGGTAAATAGGAGATTGAGTGGCTTCGGTATTTTGTATGTCGAACAGTTGCATAACCTCATAGGGCTGGGTTTGTTTTCCATTATTCTAATAGAGGATGGCTGTAAACCTCCTTGGAAAGTGCAGTAGAGCTATGAAGAGTTTGATAGCACTTGTGATAAATTTTTTTGTCACGTAATCAGACTGGTGGGCTCATAATATCATTTAAATTTATAAGGAATAATTGCCTGGAGGGGGGAGACACAAAAACCCTTTCAAACCTTTCAAACCCTTTTGAACCTAAAGGGAAGCTGCAGTGTATCCATAAGCGATCGGTCAGTAAAAATGTGACCATTCAGATTCTTTGTTAAAATGTGTGTGTGTGGGGGGGTTAATCAAACACAAGGCCAAATATAACTGCATGCAGCAAAAATGTTTGGTGTTAAAGAGAAAATACAAAATTCCTGATGCAACGATATCCAATTAGCAGTTTAAAACGATAGCTTGGTAACAGTGATTTCCTCATGCAAAACTACGAAGAAGGTGGAGAAAAGCTAGCTCCATCTTCTTAAGGAAAGGGCATGGTAATGGCTTTGGTAACTTATTCTGTAGCCACAGAAAAAGGGCAGACAAACTGTCAGTTCTTGAACGGTTGGCTTCAATCCCCTGCAGTATGTGGATGGCTAGCATTCAGGAGGGGTGATGGTAAAGTCCAGATCTGATGAGCAGCTCCACTCCTTTCCCCAGACCTTTTCTCTGAGTTAAATGTGGCTCCATTCTCCTCCCTCCATAAGCATTTACTGTGAAGATGATGTGAATGGTACCGTTGGTGTCTGGATGTTGTATTACTCCTGGAGCAACAGTCTGGGCAAAATTGCTGACTCTGGTGTCACTGGATGAAAGGAGATAATGTATGCATGAAGAACACATGGTTTCAGGGATTAGCTGATATGCTGTTCTCACCCTTTGTTGCCAATTAGTTTTCTACATATGCCTTATATAAGGAAGGCTGAATAATAACTCCGTTATTTTTGCAAATGTGAAGATGAGAAGGGGGACAAGCAAGCGAGAACTCTGAGTGAGAACAGTGGTAGCAGCATATGGAGCTTAAAAACATGTCTTATGAAAAATATGCTCTAATTCTCTGTATTTATTCGATGTAAGTGGTATTGCAATGAAGTAGCTGCTGCTGCTCTGCAGTTTTGCCATGTCATGTGGTAAGCACAGTGCTTTCCCAAGTGGCAGCACCAGCAGAGAGCGTCCACCAGAAGAAGCTGGCGTGAAGGGGGATGGCTGGCATGAAGACCATAGCTGCCAGCTTGAACACTTCATCTGAAAGTTGTATCCTTGCTCAACTAATTATAACTTTCATTCCCTTCTTTGTTCACCTTCAGGCAATAATCATTAGGGCTGTATGAGTGTGTTTATATTTACTGAGAAACAGCAAATTTGCTGAACAGTGTGATTTAAAGTCTCAGAAGCATTTGAATGCATCAAATAATTGTGGCTGGAAAAAATCCAAGGCTTAATTGGAAGTTTTCTCTTTGTTAATCCCATAACTAATTTGGTGATTAGGGCATTCACCCTTGATGAGGGAGAACTTTATTCCATTCCTCTCTCTACCTCTGGGGCACAAACCCAAACTTTCCGAATCTGAAATACACCTCAGCACCAGGTTTCATCCCCCGCCATTCCTACCAACATGCTTTCGCCTTGGATAAGAGAACAGTCATCGGGACAAGGACTAGGGCCCAGGCGCCTGCAGTCTAATTGCCTGAATTAGAGAGTACATCGCATCTTGCTGTCTGTTTCATTTGCTGTTAAAGTTTTTTGTGCGAAAGGGAACAGCTCCAACAAAATATTAAGGGCACTATTTTAGGCTCTCATGTAATATTCTACTCCAGGAGAGTTACTGAGAAGGGAGGCTGGCAGAAATCCTTGCTCTGAACTAGTTAGAGGGGGGATTTCAGTCCAGCCCTTTTGCCTTAAAACAAATTCAGGTTGTTGACGGCATTTTGACATGGATAAGGTTCAGAGACATCTTCAGCTGTTTCTGAGATGAGTGTAAGGGGCAGTTCAGAGGCTGTCCTGGCTTACTCATTAATTCCTAGCAGTTTCCTTCACAGTCCTGTCTGTCTGTTAAAACTGGGTTAATTAATTTGGGGTGGGGGAGAATGACTGACTGAAAGAAGACAGGCATTCAATACGTAAGACTTCCCCGCATCAGCCATTACGTGTCCTCTTTTCCCATTGCAGAAATAAACTCCATTTCCCTCTTTCCCCTCTCTATTTCTCCTGTTCACCGTTTTTGTTGCCTCTTATGTCCCTTACAAACTATAACTTGTACTGTGTCATAACCTTTCTAGTGTTACTCCCACATGCTGGTGCTGTTCCTCTGTGCTTGTCTTTAAATAGGTGTCCTTATTGAAGCTTTCTGTATAGGGTGGGTTGGGCTTCTTTAAAATTCTGAGGTCACTGAAGAGTTCTAAATGCAGTCATATTGTTTTATCTCTATTCTTTGTACTCTTCATTGCTGTTGTATTCAATAAGACTCTTTCAGCTCTCCAGAACACTTTCAGCCTTTATGTTTCTCTCCCAGAAGGTTGAAAGGACCTGTTCCCTGGGTAGGTTGAATTCCACTTTTCAAGACAGTTGCCCTTCTCTTCTGTTCGCAATGATCCTTTTCCTTAAAATAGCAAATCCTTTGGCATTATTCTCAGCTTCACTGAGATTACTTCCACTTAGTTTGCCCAATTCTTTCCCATTAGTATCGGTCAAATCTGAAATATTTGCTCTTCTAGTACCTTCCTTCATCTGTAGGAGCAGTATCCAGCTGTACATCACAAACCGTCAACTGTCCACTGCACATCTCCACTGATGGCAGAAATCTTGCCCTCTCCTGAAATTGTAGCTCCCCACTGTGATTTTAGCCATGTTCTTCATGGCCTTTGCCTTCAAACAAAATCACAGAATCACAGAATAGTCTGGATTGGAAGGGATGCCAAGGATCATAGCGTTCCAACCTCCTTGCCACAGGCAGGGCCACCAACCTCCAGGCCTGGATTTAGACAAGGTTGCCCAGGGCCCCATCCAACCTGGCCTTGAACACCTCCAAGGTTGGGGCATCCACCACCTCTCTGGGCAGCCCGTTCCAGCACCTCACCACTTTCTCCATAAAGAATTTCTCCCTGATATCCAATCTACACCTTCCCCCCTCCAGCTTCAATCCATTCCCCCTTGTCCTACCACTATCTGCCCTTGTGAAAATCCGATTTCCCTCCTGTTTATATGCTCCCTTCAAGTACTGGAAGGCTGCAATGAGGTCCCCCTGAAGCCTTCTCTTCTCCAGGCTGAACAAGCCCAGCTCCCTCAGCCTGTCCTCATAGGGGAAGTGCTCCAGCCTTCTGATCATCGTTGTGGCCTCCACTGAAACCTCTCCAACAGCTCCACATCTCTCTTGAATTGGGGCCCCCAGATCTGGACTCAGTACTCTGGATGGGGCCTCACAATGGCAGAGTAGAGAGGGACAATCATCTCCCTGTCCCTACTGGCTACCCCACATCTCAGAAGATGTGGAGTAGCTCCTGCATCTCAGAAGACCACATTGGTCTTCTAAGATGCAGGAGCACACTGCTGGCTCATGCTCAGTTTCTCATTCATCAGGACCCCCATCAGGCCCTTCTCAGCAGGGCTACTCTCAAGGAGCTCTTCTTCTAGCCTTTATATATGTCTGGGATTCTTCCAGCCCAAGCGCAAGACCTTACACTTTGCACTGTTAAACCTCATGAGGTTCACCTATTTTCACCTTTCCAGTCTGTCCAGATCCCTCTGGATGGCTTCCTTTCCTTCTACTGTGTCAACTGCACTACTCAGCTTGGTATCATCAGCAAACTTGCTGAGGGTGCACTCAATTACATCGTTGATGTCAATGTCATTGATAAAGATGTTGAAGAGCACTGGTCCCAAGACAGACCCCTGAGGTACACCGCTTGTTACCAACCTCCATCTGGACATAGAGCCATTGACCAATACCCTTTCCCTGCATCCTTTCAACCAATTCCTTATCAGCTGGATGGTCCACTCATCAAATCCACATCTCTCCAATTTAGAGATAAGGATGTGGTGGGGGACCATGTCAAAGGCCTTGCACAAGTCCAGGTAGATGACATCAGTCGCCTTCTCTTTATCCACCAATGCTGTCACTCCATCAGGCCAAAACTCTCCCTTCCACCTCTGCCAGAAACTGAAAGTGAGAACGGGCATCTTTTTACATAGAGTGTAGAGTATCCTCCTTTCCTATACAGTTACTCCAGTTTCTGAAACAGGGACAGCTGTGCTGGGGCTTTTTACCTCACTTTTATGTTTACTTTTCTGTGCATAGAAAGGTTGTGGTGGTGCTGTTGGATTGTTGATCTAGTTCTGCCTTTGAAATAGGTAACGCTCAATTAATCAACCTGGTATTTCCTTACAGTTTCCAGAATAGCAGTTTATTAAAAGGTTCAATTTTAGTTTGGATTTCATGTGAGCTGCTAGTAATTACGGTAAGTTTAAAAGCAATGAAATGTAATTAAAAATCTGAATTGTAGGAGAAATTAGGAGAAACTGGCTAATTAAACAATATGATCATTTGTAATGGTTCCAGTTGCCCAGTAATGTAATTTAGAAAATAAATTGTTTGAGAACTATTTTAAATAATAATGGGAGATAATTATGTGCTGGTGTTTACTTTGCAAGATATGCACCACGTAGTGAACTATCTTTGAAACTGCTGCACCTAAAGCATACATGAATGGAAAGAACTGTTTGTGGCTTATAAATCTGTTTGGAGTGGCTATCCAATATTAAGTAAAACACTCTATCTTTCCCCTAGATTAAATTGTATTCCTGAAGTCATACCTTCACCCTTGACTTGTCTTACAAACTATTCTTGCAGAAGACAATGACCCCCTCCCCAGGAAAGGGCAGGCAGGAGAAAGATACTGTAGGTAATATGACTGCCTCCAGATCTGCCCTTTGTGTCTTGAAATGGTGCTGTGAGGGGGAAACAAAGAGCCTGGAAATCTCAACTGTGAATTATGCTGTTAATAATCATATTTCATTATTAAGTTTTACATATCTTCTGGGAGGTGCAACAACTCTGAAAATATGTGAAGACACTATTTTACAAACTCTTGTACCAAAATAATATTTTATATTTATTACTGTGGGTAACATAATAGATTAAACACTTCATTTAGCAGTGGATCCTTTTCCAAGAGGATGAGCACTGAGACGTTGTTTACTTCATGTAGGAACAAGGTCCATTCTGGAAATCCTGTCCTTTTCATAGGTTTGACAAACGCTTCTGACTGCTTCTTGAAAATAGGGAAACCAAAATATTTTGCACTGCATAGAAGCTAGTAGTGTTTTCTTCTGATACCGAGCCAAGAGCAGGTGTACAGGCTACCACGGAAGGCATCAAAACTGTGCTGGCATGAATTAGTCTGAAGAGAGGTTAGGCACATGCCACATGAATTGTCTTCTCCCTGAAAGACTATAATCTGTGATGACTGATAGAAGTGTTCTGAGTAAAGTATTTTGGATAACAAAGCACTAAGGAGTACTGATGAGAAGGTATTTCACCTTCCGCTTGATACTGTGATTTCATGCTTCTGTCTTACAGTGTCATGGGCCACCCTTTGGTACCTTAGCAGATACTTTCTTCTTAAGCAAAATTGTCTGTAGCTCATTTATGACAAGACTGATCCTTGAAGGATAAGGAATATGCCCTTTCCAATTCTACTCTCCCAGAGTATGACGATCCTTGGGCTTCTCTGTACTACAGGGTGTTTCTTCTGCAGTCCTGGTTCTCGTTTGCATTGCTTGGGCTTTTAGATTAGGGAGTTCACCCTGAAGCTGGGAGTTGCTTGAGAGAGAAAATGATTGCTGTTTGCTCATGAGTTTTAATTGAAAATGAAAATAACATTTTGAGAGAACAGTCAAAAAGGATAAAATCTGAGACACTTCCTAGTAAAAAAGGATGGGATCAAAGGACGCAGTACTCAAAGACTCTCGATTAAATAGCACTTCATGAGAGAGACACAGGAATGGGTTAATTGGTATTTATTTCTACTACTGACACGGGAAAACAGGTGTCAAACAGTTGATCCCCCTACCAGGGCAAAATAATTTGGGACTCTTCTGCCTCTTGTTCTCTCTCTCCCTGAATCCCTCCTGTCCCGCACGTGGGGGTGACTGCGTGCCTGCCTGCCAGAATTTTGTCTGTTGTGATTTAAATCAAAGTTTGGGGATTTGAGTTACCTGAATTTTAAGGCAATTTATTTGAAATTTCTGAAGTTATTTTGCTGTGGACTCTGGCTTGATAGCAGATGCCAAGTTCCTGCCCAGAACAAATTTTACAGCTCAATTTCTTTTTCTCTAGCTATCGGAAAGTAAGTGAGCAAAGGGTCAGACTTGATTAAATTTATAGGCACTTCTTCTGTACCGCATGTTTTGGTTTGGTCTTTGTTTTCAATTTAAGGCAGATGCACTCAAGATGCAAGGTACACAGCTATGCTTCTTTTACATAAGGTACGTTGTAGTAATTTAAAATAAGGGAGACAATGTAATGATCAGAAGCTCTGATTAATTAAGGATTAATTAAGGATCTTAATAAGAGGAAACAGGATTTTTGTGTCTTGCGTGCTTTCCCCCAGGTTACAGTAGAGACTGTTTCTCTCTGGAAAGTAATCACCTTTTGCACAGTTGTTTGATGTTAATTTAGGCTTTGAGAAAGTGGCAGGGAAAGTCAGTAATTCCTGACCTCCAGTTTCAGTTCAGGCAAACCAGCAAAGGGGACAAAGTGTCCTGTGAGTGAGAAGTCCAACCACCCTCAGTCTTTTAGTCTCTTCCAAGAGGCTTCCGTAACTGGTACATTTTATGATGGGGTTACTGGTCTGGAGAACTGAACAGCAACCTTCAAATACCTCAGTATGGTCACAGTGCTTTCAGGTAGAGAAGATAAAAGCTAATTGCATTTGGTAACTTTTTTGGATCGTGCTGGTGCACTTAGTTGGATGGGTGTAATTCAGGCTTGTTCAAATGACTGTAATTACGCTGTCTGAGTTAATGAAACAGCTATTACACTTTATGAAGCAGAGATTTATAATTTTGGCATCAGTGATACTTGGGGAAACTTAAGAAGAGCTGTTCAGTGAGTTAAGGAATTTTTTTTTATAAAAATATAGTTTTTATATATAAATGCTTCTGTATAGTGGAAGGGACAGAGTAACAAAAGTACAAACTTCATTACCAATAAAAAAAGATGTGGTTCAGATTGTAGGAATATCTTTTAATGGTGGAGGTAATGAAATGCTGGAGTGCAGGAGATAGCACCACAAATCCCATAGGCAGTGCTGGAAGTTTGTTAAGATACCTGTCAGGAAGGTAGTTGTGTGTTTTCATGGCTAGGTGATCTTTTGAATTACTTACTGGTTTCACTCAACACAGATTAGGTTCAGCGCTGTGTAGGCAGACCCCCAGACCCTGATGATTTTTCCAGGGCTGCCTAATTGCATTCTTGAACTCATTACTTATTCTCTAAGATGTCTACATGATTTACTCCAGTGGCCTGGGCAAGTTCAGGCCCTGTAAGCATTGCCAGAATAATTTAAGAAGGTGGTGTATAAACCTTCAAGAGATGGTTGGGTCTGAAATGGATTTTGATGGTAAGAACTTTTACGTTACTCTTCGTGGTTAGAGCTGTTGGCCATGGGGTGGGGATCACAGATTCTGGATGCTTATCAGCCTGGAGAAAAAATGACCTAACCTGCTGGTAAGGGAATTGTCCTGACTGTGAGTTAGATCTTGAGCTGTTCTCAGCAAGAGCTTTCACCTTCTGGGCTGTTGAAGCTCAGCTCAGAAAGAATGCAGGTAAGAAAAATGCTGGTTTAATGGGAGAGGATGATGGTGAACTGATCTTCCCAGCTCAGGCGTCCCCAGAATATGGATGTAAATTACACTATTATGGATAAAAGCTAAATCCAGAGTGACTGAAGGTGCCTCACATTTCCAGTTGGTACACTGCTCTCTCACTGAAGGCAATAGATGCACAATTTGAGCAGGTTTACCCTGTCTGTGGAAGTGCACAAGTTCCTTGTGAATTAATAGAAGAGAGAAAATACTCCTGTTAGGTGGACTTTCAGCAGAACATACTTTTCCAGAGAAGAATTGTAAGTAGTGGGCAGACAGTATACTCCCCACTCCCCTGCTCTGGTCCACGAGTGAGTTAGACACATAATTATCGTGAGTTGGATTCAGACCTTCTCTTTCTTCAGAGAATATTGGTATTTTCTTTTCTAAAGCTGGAAGGCAGAAGATGTAAAATCTGATGTAAAAATATGAATTAAATACATTTCCAGTATGTGCAGAATTTTAGGTCTTCACTAGGAAAGACAGCATTGTGCTAGTGAGAGACAAAAGGCAAACTCCTCAATTTTTTTTTAATATATGAAAGTGTTGTCTACTTGGTCTTCAGTTGGCCAACTTGAAAACAAGCTAGGTAAAGAGCATTTGGCTTCTCTAGGCCATGTCCTGTTGGGCGGGAGGTAGGCACCAGAGAGACAGCATCCAGCCATGTGGGAAGCGGTTGGGTGGTGGTGCAGAATGATGCCTCAGGGATCTGGAAATGTCATGTACCTTCTGTTTCTCAAATATCTGTCTGTGTGACCTGGTTTCCATTTGCAGTCCTTGCTCCATTGAGGCTTGAATGGTGCAGAGAACCACTCACAAACTTTCTCAAAATCTCCCGACGGCTTGTAAGTAGGGCCCTCACTGCTGCTTGGGCAAGTGTGTTTGCAGACACATTGGAAGCAGCACAGTGCGTGTCTGGTCTCTTGACTTTTCAGCTATGTGACAGTAAGATAAATTTTTAACCAATACAGCTCCTATTAAGAATATTTTTGTTCCATTCTGCAAGGAATAATGTCTTTAAATATCAGCAAAGTTTAAGGTCTCAGGCACGCACTATAAAGCAATGTGCAGACTGGCTCAAGTTCAGACAATTTTGACTAGGCAACAGATGAGTAAAAGGACAGAATGTAGAGAGGCATCGGCACTAAAAACAGAAGTCAGTTTTCATAAATTCAACGTCAGAGTAGTCATATTTAGTAATGCATGTGTGTCGCAGCAGAAGACTTGCTGTTAAAGAAGGAACCGAAAGAGAACAGGAGCTGGCAGTTTCCATAGTGGGTTCTTCCCAAGCCTGAGAAGAATGGAGGAAACCGAAGAGAAGGCTTAAAGAATAAAAATGTAATTTGGAAAAATGGGCAGCTAAGGCTGCTGTAGTAGAAAGAAAGTGAGAGCTCACAGTAAGAAGACAAATTGAATTTGGTTGTTGTGTTGGGTTTTTTTCCAAACAAAAATACTTAAACCATTTTAACACGTTTTTTGGCTCTCTCTTAAAATATTTATAACAGCAAAAGATGAACTCACAAACCACATAAAGAAAAAGCAAAGTTAGTTTTCATAACTTTTTTCACTGCCTTGTTTCAGTCATTGTCATGTAAGATTTCAGTTGTTACAATGTCTAATATTTTCACACAGCTTTATTTATTTTAAGTTGACTGAGCCTATTGAGCACTGAAATTCTGTAAGCAGATCTCTGATACTATTAAGTTTGGCTATTACATATGTGCATCTAAACAAGGACAGTACACACCTTTATTAAATTTGGGTTGAGTCGTGCATGATTCCTCCGAACTTCACATGGAAATGCCGTACCCTTTTCTCTTCCCTCTCCATAAACAAGGCACTGCAGCACCTGTAGTTCTTTGGCATGAATCAGTACATCAGAGCAACTCTGCCTGTGATACCTCGGGGTGAAAAATTAACACGTATTTGAGTGTCGCATCCGGAATTGAATGGTATACAAGTTATGTTAATGAAACTGAGGTTTACTTAGCAGGCTTTAGGTATGAAGGTGCTCTAGAAAGTGTGCTGTGCAGGGCAGTATAACATACTGTAAATATTACAAAGATCTATTTTGGTATTTGTTTTTTAGGGAGCAAAGTTGAATTCAGTAGCATTCAGGGTGATGCCATGAAGTCTAGGAAAGACAAGGATTTAGGTTTCTCCACATTTGTGGATGATGCTGGCTCCTCTGTGAGATGAGTGAGAACTGCTCTAAGTATTAAGATAATTTTATTAAACCAATGAAAGGTAATAAACATATCCATTTGGTTTAGTAGAGAAGAAACCTAATGAGGTTGTTCTGTATTATTCCTACTGTGGTCCAATTACCTAGTTGTTCTTTGGTCAGGATAGACTTTCATGCCTGCTGGTACTAAAAACTGGTGTTGACCACAATACTTCTGGTAAAAGCTCTGAAATTTTCTGCAGTTTCCAAGCAACCGATCAGTGAGATGACGCACAGGGCTTTGGAGAACCATTTTTATTGAAAATGGAAATGAAGTGGTGGAAGACAAAGCATCTGAACTATTTAGAGTTGGAATGATGTGTAGGCTCCTACCAGTGATGCTCTCATGGCGTGGGACATATTTTGAGTGCTTATCGTGTTCAACTGGGGCACTGACAGCAAAATGTTGGGGTAAATACAAGCTCTTTTCTGGAGCATCTTTTTAATTTGGCGCAGTCAGTGTAACTAGGACCTGTGTGTACTTGCATGAAACCTCTCAAAACCATTTCAGGTTCCCCAGGGACCACCCTGAACCTGGATGATGGAGCCTTTTGATAACAGAGCTTTGCTTTGAAACCACAAGATAATACTACTATTGTTTGGGGAAATGATGCATGTAACAACTGCAGACAAAACTGTATAGAAGCTCTTTCAGGAAGTGCTTTTTCAGAACACTCAGAAAGGATCAAAACCAAAATCATTGTAAAACACAACTGAACCATGTAGAAAATAGCACAGAAAAGAGACGGGTGAGCTGGCTGAAACAGGGAAGATTTCAAGTGTTTAATGACAGCTTAATGCAGCAGCGGTAGTGATAAAATAAGCAAGAATGTTCTAAATGGTTTGGTTTAATCTTCTTTTGTATTTGTTTCCACAAGAAAGACCAAAGAACAGGAAAAACTGTAACCACTTATATACAGTTTTGTCTGATCGAAACAGTCTTTCATACTTAATTTTGGGTCCTCTCTTGGCAAACCCGGCATACTGTTTATGCAGAACATTAATTCAGGTGGTTTTATCATTAGCAAGTTCCAATCAAATTATTCTGTTTAATTTTTACTATGCAGAAGATGCTGTTTGCTGTATTTCTTATTTGGTTATTATTTCACTTGCGATTTGTGCCCTTCCCATTTAGATGGAAATGGGTGCTTAAAGATTAAAGGAAATCTAGAATTTGAAATAATATTTTTGATGATTGCATTTATTTTATCTTTATTACTGCAGTTCTGTCAATGTCTATTTTTCACTTTGAAATAACAGATTTACTCAATTTCAGTACTGTTTCTAGTCACTGTTGGACTGAGCTTTCTGGGTATCTGAGCAACAATAAATGTGGTGATTTCAACTGCATGTCCCAGCAGGTAAGGTTTCAGGGTTATGCTTGCATCCACCCAAAGGAGACAATGCTCTGTACATCTTGTGTCTTTGGTAGCCTTGTTGTTATAGTTATCAGCAGAGCTAATAAAACTGGGTAGCAGGGAGAGCTCAGCCTCTTCAAGCTGTAGCCTGCAAGAGCCTTCATGTACTACTGTCAGAGAGGCAAAGAGTATCGACGACTGGAAAAGAGCTCAGCACACTCAGATGGGCTTTGGAGAACCTTTACTTCAGCTCAGCATCCATCTTGTTGTGTGTCCCATCTTTCAGGAAGGCTCCTCTTTTATTGTACGTCTCATGAGAAAGCTCGCTGCATACACACCTGTCCTTGTTTTCATTAAGCAGGACTGTTTTTCAGAAGCCAATTAAATTCTCAAAACATCTCTTTTGGTTCTCATACTCCTAGCTCCTATCTGTGACCTTCAGTTTTGAACATTCATCAAAACACACATGCCTTACCAAGAGCATGGGCTTTCCTAGCTAAATCCCAATTATTCATATGTGGATGCAGCAAAGCTGAGAAGTTCCCACATCCTACATTTTTGTTTCTCCTCTCGGGAATGCTCTGACATCAAGCACCAAACAAACCAAGAACTATAATTGCTTTACAGCTCAGAGCCTGCTAAGATGCGTCTGGAAGGTCTATCAGCTGCCCACCTGTGTGGTTGCACAGCCAAGAATACCTGCGTGTGTCCTTCAAGTTTTTGTAATGACTAGGTCTCCCTTTTTTCCATGTGATTTGGTATGCTTTTCAGCATTTGCAATTCAGAGTTGGTGCTTTAACTTTTAGTGAACTTGGGGAATCAAAGAAAATATTCTCTTGACACCTGCTAGTTGTGATGAAACCAAAAGTAATTAACAGAAAAAGCTCTAAATAAAAACCAGAAAATTGTAAGTAACAGCTCCTCTCCATTGTAAACACTTAAGTTAGTTTAGCCAGCTGTGAAACTTTATTGAACCCCCGAATTTTAGATTTCTCATAAATGTTGACTTTTTAAATCAGTGTTATGATTTACTAATTTGTACTGATTCAGCAACATATGCTAGCTTTTCAAACTCATTTGTGTTAGTTTAATAGAAGACTCTGAGTTTAAACTTGAGTAGTTTGTCAGAACTACCCATTTGTCTGTCAACAGCTATATTTTAAAGAGAGAATATGTTTTTCTGGGAGGTGGTTTTTTTTTTTTTTAGGTTACATATTTTTGTCCATCCTGACATCAGGCTGATTTGTGGAGTGACTGTTGTGCTTTGGGCACTTTTACAACACTTTTCAGTTTATGGGCTGTGCAGTGTTTGTTTGTGACTTCAAACAGTGTTATGATTTCTGTAAGCATTTTGTCTTCGTGGACATAATATAATCAAATTTGTATTTCAAAGCCTATAATGTGATTACGAGAAGAAAAATGTTCCGTGACTGCAATGGAAAGGCAGCTGTCTCTGATAGATGGCTTACTGAAACATATTAGTTTGATTTTGGAATAATTTAGTGTCCTCGTAGAACACTCCTTTCCATGCACATTGAGCATTCAGGTTGGTGGGTTTTATTTACTTAGAATCTTCTTTCAGTTGGCTGTGTTCTAATAGATGTTTAAAGTTAACTTCATGTGTCCTGTACTTCCCTTGGTTTTCTGAAGAGGGATTTTTTTTTCAATAGCTCCAATTTATGATCTGTGACCTGCTTTTTTAGATGTTCAGAGTTGCTTTGAATACATACTTAAGTTTAACAGTTGCGATCCTCAAGGTCTTCGAGCATTTGGTCTTGTGTTAATTTACCTGCAGGGGACTATTAACTTGTCTTATTAGCTTGAGGTCATTATTTCCTGTCTGAGTGAAGTGAAACCCAATTAGCATCCTCAAGTGTTTCAAATGTTAACTTGGAGAAAAGGAGAAGGAAAGGGAAAGGAAGGAAAAACACAATAATGAGAGAACAAAGGAATAGAAGGGTCTAGCCTTAAAAACACAGAGCTGTAGTTCCATTTGTAGTTACAGCAGTGGAAAGCTACCAGAGAAAGTTTTGTCTTACAGGGTTGCTTTGGGTTCCCTTACTCCTTACTTCATCTGAGAAGAGAACCTGCAAGTAGATGCCTGTTATCCAAGGGGGTTTCTCTGATTCTGCTGTCAGTTGAAGTCAGCGCTGTATTTTTGATTGGTTTCAGGGGAGTCAGGAAAAAAATATCCAAGTGCTGCATTTGCATTCTACCCATCAACATTTGTTCTTAGTAGTACTCGCTATTTCCAGGCCCCCAGAAGATTATCCATAACTGTGATCTTGGTGACAGACTTCTGCTTACAGGACATTGGGAGAGATACTTTGCAAAGATCCACAGTGCAACACTTTAAATTAAGAAACTGAAGTGCTGTGTTTCAGGCTGTCTCTTGAATTCTGACCCTGTCATGGAATCATGGAATGATTTCGGTTGGAAGGGACCTTCACAGATCACCTAGTCCAATCCCCCTGCCATGGGCAGGGAAACCTTTGGCTACAATAAGATTGCCAAAAGTCCCATCCAACACAGCCTGGAGCTCCTACAGGAATGGGGCTTCCACAGTTTTTCTGAGCAACCTGTTCCACTGAGACACCTCTGGTGTCTCACCACCCTCTGTTCTTCATATCCCAAAAAATTAAGGGCAAGTGTAGGGTCTTGCATCTGGGGAGAAACAACCCCAGGTACCAGTATAGGTTGGGGTCTGGCCGGTTGGAGAGCAGTGCAGGTGAAAAGAACCTTGTCCTGGTAGGACGACCATGAGCCAGCAATGTGCCCTTGTGGCCAAGAGCGCCAATGGCATCCTGGGGTGTTGTTAGTAGGTCAAGAGAGGTCCTTCTCTCCATCAATTCTGCCCTGGTGAGACCTCACCTGGAGTATTGTGTCCAGTTCTGGGCCCCTCGGTTACCAAAGGACATAGAACTCCTTGAGAGAGTCCAGCGCAGAGCCACCAAGATGATGAAGGGTGTGGAACACCTTCCTTATGAGGAAAAGCTGAGGAAGCTGGGTCTCTTTAGTTTGGAGGGGACTGACGGGTGATCTCATTAATGTCTATAAATATGTAAAGGATGAGTGTCAGGTGGATTGAGCCAGGCTCTTCTCAGTGGTGGTCAGGGATAGGACAAGGGATAATGGGTCCAATCTGGAGCATAGGAAGTTCCACGTGAATGTAAGGAGAAACTTATTCACTGTGAGGGTGGTGGAGCACTGGAACAGACTGCCCAGAGGGGTTGTAGAGTCTCCTTCTCTGGAGACATTCAAGACCAATCTG
>VXBZ01006315.1:482236-513097 GCA_013399135.1 Heliornis fulica | reverse complement strand
TGGTCTTCTTCTATGACAAGGTGTCCCATTTAGTGAATGAGGGGAAGGCTGTGAATGTTGTCTACTTAGACTTCAGCAAGGCCTTTGACACCGTCTCCCACAGCATTCTCCTGCAGAAGCTGGCTGCTCACGGCTTGGACAAGTGCACTCTGCGCTGGGTTAAAAACTGGCTGGATGGCCGAGCCCAGAGAGTGGTGGTGAATGGAGCCAAATCCAGCTGGCGACCAGTCACCAGTGGTGTTCCCCAGGGCTCGGTGTTGGGACCAGTTCTGTTCAACATCTTCACAGATGATCTGGATGAGGGGATTGAATGCACCCTCAGCAAGTTTGCAGATGACGCCAAATTGACAGGTATAGGTCACTTACAAGTTATGTAAAATATAGATACACCTAAATAATTCACAGATTCACAGCACTGTAGGGGTTGGAAGGGACCTCCAGAGACCATCGAGTCCAACCCCCGAAATATTAATCTTTCCTTTTAGCCTGGGAAATTAAGCTGAGTCGGTGATAAAGTCTGTTTTTGGAATCATGGCATCAATACTTCCCTCTCAGTCTATTTTATCAGCTGTGGTATTCCTTAGCCTTGTCATCTTCCTCTTTATGTAGCTACTGCACATCTACAGGGATTTACACACATCGAAACAGTCTCCCACTACCAGATTCCTCTGCGTTAGTTATGGCTGGCATTTCAAGGTGTTTTGACCAGCAGTATTTTAGCTAATTCAAATATCAAGCAGGGAACTCTAAATAAAAGGGACATTAGTTAGATACAGAGTGAAGGTAAGGGCTGATTTTTAGATTGTGGTCCTGGTGGATTATCTGCTAAAGGCTGCTGCTGTTCCATAGTGTATGGAATTTTGTGTGAAATCATGTTCCCTGGATAAAGAAAGAGAGCTGCTGTTTTCCAAGCAGTATCGTATTGCCAGAAAGATTTTGTCAGGTAAGAGGTTTAACAGTACCCTTCCTCCACACATTTAAATAGTTTAGTGTTTAGTTTTTAATATCTTCTATACATCCAGTTTGTGGGAAATAAAGAAACACTGGCTGAGGTTATTTTCTCTATGATGGGAGGAGATGAGTGTTAAAGGTCTTAATTTCTATGTAGCTGCTCTCAAAATGTTGGATCTGATTTTCATTACGAACTCAACTGTTTTCACCTCTTCAGGCAATGGAAAGTTTCCCATCAAGTAGGAGTGATTTAAGGCAACATTCGGCATCCTGATGGTTGAGAATCAGTTGATTGTGTGTAATTAGTTAGACTCAGGAGTGCATCAGCAACACTTCAGTGAACAGTTTCTCCCTGTCATCAGCTGTGACTTCCATGTTCAAAACTGATGCGTGATTTTGAGGCAGAAGTGAGAGTTCTGGAGAACTGAGTAACAAATAGGATACGTAACTTCCCATCTTAAGGTTACTGATTTGAATCCAGACTTAATAGTGAAGAGTGTTATAATGTTATCTAAATATCAAATGGGAAACTGTAAATGAGAATGAAGATATAGGCTGAAAAGGTATGTTCTCTAACTATCTGGCAGGAACCATAATTGCAAAAGTATTTCATTGTGCTCTATTTTGTTTAAAACTTCAGTACTGGGGTTGAAAAGATCCTAGAAGTCATTTTCTTGGGGTTAGTCTAAATACTTCATTTTCCCGTTTTCCAAACTTACAAGAAACTACTCAGCATATGCTTCATTTCTGTCTTAGTATGGGTATGGTGTGAGGCTGAGATCCTGTGAGGAAAACAAAAAGGATGAATATTTACTCTGAAGAAGTAGAAAACAGCATGATGTGAAACCAGAGCAAAGCGTCTCCATGGTCTGAGGGATTAGAAGAGGCTTTGGTATTTCTGTAGTAGTGCCACAGATGTTCTTTGGTATTACCTTGCACTCTCGGTGCATTTACATCGATGACTATCAAGATACTCACTGTGCAAAATTCTCAAATTCTGGAAATTGCTTTTTCACAGGGTGCCTTTGTCTTTGTGAATTTCCTCCCAGTTCTTCCATGTTGCTAGCAGATGAGTACTGACAAGACATTAAGTTTAATGAAGTTAACAGTGAGCAGGAAGCATGTTAGGAGGATACACAAAGAAGGGGGTTGGGAGCAGTGTAAGTATCTAATTGTAGAACAAGAGAAATGGTGTCTGGAAATATTAGTGCTCAAGACTTGTGGAGAATGGTCAGAAGACCTAAGCAAAAGAGTGTGCAACAGTAGTGTGTTTTGTCTGCGCAGAGTTGAGGAGGAGGAGTAGTAAGGAGGGTAATGGTGTCCTGGCTGGAAGATGGAAGCAATCTCGACCATTGGAGAAGCTCCTGCCTGTCAGCAGAATGCTTCCAAGCAGTATAGGGAGTGTAAGAGAGTGAATGACATGTGTTTCAGCATCCTGCACCAGGTTTGTGTGTGCAGTGACCTTCATAGGGCACTACGGGTGTTATACTCTCAATCAGGAGAGACAAAGATGTTCACATTGAAGAAGAAAAGTGTGTTTGTCAGAATTGTTGGGTGGAGGGCAAAGGAGGGCAGAACAAATCCTGAAGATACAACCGGATATGGTTTTTTTTTCAAAGTAATCATAGGATGGGAACCTGCTCACCAGAGGTACACCAGAGGCCCTGGGAAAGACCAAATGCTAGAGTTTATCCATACCAAAGAAATCTCTTGAGCCCGTTGGCACAGGAGACAACTACATGAATACATTCAGATAAGGTGCAGCTGTCAAGGCCCCATGACTGTGACATTCAATGACTGTATCTGTGCATGCTGGAAATTAAAGATCTGTTCTTATTCTGCCTTTGTTTGGGCTCTCTGATCTGCAACGAGGTTTGCTCCTGTAGTCAACATTGGGAATAAAGGAAAAGTAACATCTGAACCCTTCTTTTACAGTGGAAACTGTTTCACATGTGTCACAAAAGAGTCATTGAAAAGGGGAAAATACCTAGTACAAATATAAAAATGAAAGTAAACACCATAAAAAGGGAATTAATGAATGTACATAACTTAATACCTGACCATGCAGTGCTTCTTTACCCCTTTAATATCTCAGATTAGTTCTGTACACATTCGTTGTTATTTTGCCCCTTCTTTGTGTATTGAATAGCTCAATTCAATGTATTCACACGGATCTGTAACTGGACTTTTGAATCTGAGAACTGGACAACTGCTGTGAACCCCTGCTTGATAATATAATCATGATACAGTTGGCTGGCTTGAAGATGACATTTAAGATATGAAAGGCATAGAGTATATCTTCAAAGGCTACCTGCTCTTTGCATGCTGCCTTCCTAGTGACAAATGGGTGTTCCCAAAATAAATTCTCTTTGGACTCCCTTGTGTCACCATGAAGAGTGCTTCCATCTAGTGACACGAGTTACTGTCTCAGTTACATGGAGAAGGAGACTGAAGCACTGGTGAAAGGAGAAAAGGGTCTGGGTGAAACACCCTTCATCTGAAACAAAAAGCACAGATTTCTTCCCAAATACAGGAACTGATCAGTTCTGCAGCTGCTCAACAAATACTATTTCATTTAGTTCATGAATATAGATGGCTAATTCCTCAGGGCAGCTGATTCTAGTAATACAAAGCACACGCACGACCGCCACTAGTAGCAGAGCTCTGCTCAGTTTGTGATGGTCTCACTTTGTTCACTAGAGGGAAATGGCAACCTCAGAAAGGAAGGATGCAGACAGTAGAGTTCCTATGAATGCAGTGGCTTCGCTTTAGTAAACACAGACTTTTAAAGAGAGTGGTAGTGAATTTATGTGCTTGGGCAGTTGATTTGAGACCTTCCACATCTCTTAATTTTGAGGCAGCTGATGAGAGAGTTTTTGCTCTGAGTTCATTATAGAAATTACTATACAGTGGGATGATTATCATGCTTAAAGTTAAGCTTTGTGCATAGGTGCATTCTGGACTGACTGGCAACAGGAGAAGTTGAGAAACCGCTCTTGAGAAAGATAATCTCAAAATGCACAAATATATTTCCTTTGTCTATATGGTAAGGTGTGGAACAGGAAAAAACCTCCATGTCATTTACACTACATCAGAAAGTAGAACGACATCAAGGAAACAGGGAATGATGAAAGATATTAAAATACCTGGGTGTGGCCACTGCAAGACCCTATCTAATGGGACCCAGATACTTTTAAGTCCTATGGCTCTACAAAATAGTACAACTTTTGCAAATTGACAATGCATTCAGCCACATGCTCTGACTTGTCTGTCCCTGTGTGTAGCCAGGAGATGGTTTCAGTGGTCCTTATGGGTCCCTTCCAGGTCAGGAGATTCTGGGATTCTATGAAATGTAGATAAAGCTCCTTCGTACATATAAGAAAAGTTTAAAGGTGTAGGAACCTACCAGTGGGAAAAGAGAGGGAAGAACTTCCACGCTTTTAGTAGAAGCAGTAGGAATTTCTCCTGTGTGACTTTTGAAGACCTTTTATGTTTTTCTCTCAAGTGACAAGAGGTTCCCAAGGTATTGTTGAATGGATTCTATCTTGAGTCAGCAGCTTCTACAAAGAAGGTACAGTTAGCATGCCTTTTCTTTGAATATACCGTACCTTTTAGTTACCTAGGAATCTTTATAATTTGTAATTTATCATTTAAATTTAAATTACATTTATCATTGTAATGATTGGGATCTTCTAGTTTACTTTTCAGTGTAGTTGGAATTTATAGAAATTTTTCTTCCACATGTTCCTGGCTGCAGCAGAGGTCCCAGTCAGCTTGTGAAATGTTTTGCCTATTGACTGGTGAATACTAAAAAAGAAACTTTTTAGCTCATCTCCTTGATTCCTCTATTTATGCAAAATTACTTCCCAACAAATAGCCCTAATATAAATTATGTAATTGATGGTGTTTTCATCAGCTATGATTATGTTACATATTGCTCACCTTATCTTCAATATATATCTTTGGGGAGGGTTAATTTAGATAGCTATAGCTTGGTCTGCTTGGCTGCACAACTCCGCTAAAAATAGTGCACAAAACCTACTAACGGAAAAGTGTCCTACGGATCCCTTTAGGCCCCACAAGATGACCACCACATCCTTGTGTCTACCTAATGCTGATGACATGAACATGATGTAGGGCTTGTGTCTGCTCACACAGACTCTCTTAAAAGAATATAACTAAGATTGCTAACAGCAATCTTAGTTATATTCTCCTTAAGAGAGTTTTCGGTGCATGTGCATTTATTTTTCAGGTGGAGTTTTGTGGGATATGACTAAATTCTCAAAAGTTTCTTCTGTTGCATTCCTCTACTGATTCCTTAACTAAATATAAAACCTAAATCAAGATTCTTTTTTTTTGAGCCAAGATTTAATATTTTTGCTAGTAACAAGTTTTGTTTTTTTTTTCTCTAACTCTTGCATGAATACAGAGTTTTGTTTTTAGTGATGTGGCCAGGGAAAGTAGGTAGATTCTTTAAATATAAAATTGGTATCTTCTTACTCGTAACTCTGGCTGAAATCAGCCTGTTAAAACTCTGAATAAGCTTATTATAATTTTCTGTGAAAATTCTTTTCATCCTTTAGAGGATGCATTTATATATTCAGCTTTTTTGTTTTCTTCGTATTTATTTCTTGAAGTATGGAAGACAGAAAACTCACTGAGCTTTGAGGGAAGGGTTGGTTGACAGTGCTAGGTACTGGCTCGGTATTTTGATCTGTAATTGGGGAAAAGGGTGAGGCTGGTTTTTATTTGTGTGTGTGATCATCATGGTTTTAAAAATTCAGAGAGATGGTCATTGCAAATGCAGCCTTTCTTCTCTATGTGAAGACAGACCAAGGGATCTGAATGCAGGTGACATCTGGGAGGAACTGCATTTCTGCCCTCTTTGGAGAATGTAAAAATAGAGTTCAGTAGATAGAGGATAGAAGTTGAGTTATTGAATTCTGTAGAAAAATTGCTAGTTATTTTAATTCTGTAGGTCTGAAGCCTGGCAGAGGAAACCACTGAAGGAGATGCCTTAGTAGCAGAGTCTGCCTTTTGTTCCTTCTCTTCATTAAGGGAAGTTCCTTAATGAAACAGAGATACCTTTTGTGGGATGCCTTTCTTAAATGATTAAGTTTTGCATGCTCCTTGTTGCTCGGGTCTTTGTGTTTGACCAAGTAGCTTTGGACACATCTGAGGTGAGAGGGCATGTCAGCAGTCACCATCTGTACCTGGGAAAGGGCTTTCCAGTAAAGGAGGGATTCATGATGTGAGCAAGAACCTGGGAGACGTGGAGTTTGGGAGCAGAGTTTTATTTGGAAAGAAAGTTTGTGCCACACAGAAGTCTTTGGGGATGAAAAACACTCTGGAAGTAAGAAATCAGGGACCACATGTCTGTAACGTGCCCCCTGCGAGAAAGGGAACGGCAGCTGTAGTTGCTCTGCAGTGTTCCCACAGTGTAATCACTATCACATCAGTGCATTGAGCATTCAAGTGCCTTAGCAATGTCTTCCTCTGATAGCACATATTAGACCAGGAGACAGATGTTTATGTCACGTTATTTTATTCCTCATCAATCAGCAGTTTCCCAACCATCTTATTCTTAACTTGATTATTTACTAATGAGCAATAAAACCCACAGTGCCTACAGCAATGTTTGCACAGTGGGTCGTGAAAGAGCAATGCGCACACTTAGTTTTATTTCTTTTCATGTTTACCACAAATCAAATCCTTTCCTAATGTTTGTGTCCTTGTTTAAACCTAAATCATAGCAGGGTATTTGTGTTCCTTCAGTTGTTTCCTTTTAGTTACGGTCACAACATTTTGTCCACTGAAGTCTTAGCAGCTTGGAGCAGTCTTGGAGACCAAGCCCAATAATTTCCCTGGAGGCTGTATGTCAGGATGCAGGAAATTAATTTCTGATTTTTTCTGGCTTCCTTAGCCTACATTAATTCTGATTTGGTATGAAGTGGATCAAAGCTAATAGGAAGTGAAGCTTCTTTCGACTAAAATAAGTAAAGGGATTGAGGTGAAGGGGTCCAAAGATGCTATGAGGCAAGATGGCTGTTAAATTTTAGAGTGACATGTGCAAAGCTCTGTAGTCTTGAAACCCGCTGCCTCAGATCATCTGTGTGCACAGCCCTGCCCCTGCAGAAAGCCAAAAAAGGCTTCCTCTGTCAGGCTTAAAAGAAAGGATTTTGGTTTTGGAACAAATATTCATGTTTGCAACATGAAGTTGCCAGAGTTGTGAGAAGCGACAAGAGGACATGATCCAGGATGTAAGGATGGCCTTAGGAGAAGTGGGGGGGTAAAGACTGACTGTTAATGGGAGCAGATACACAGAGGGGGATTGCAAAGCCACTGTTCAGCAAATCCATTGAAGAAGAAACAGAGAAACCACATTTGTAGGAAACGCCAAAGAGTATGGAATAGCGATGTAATTTCTAGTTTGACAGAACTAGAGGAAATGGCCTCAAGTTGCGCCAGGGAAAATTTAGGTTGGATATTAGGAAGAACTTTACTGAAAGAGTCATCAAGCATTGGAACAGTCTACCCAGGGAGGTGGTTGAGTCCCCATCCCTGGAAGTGTTTAAAAGACGGGTAGATGCGGTGCTTGAGGACATGGTCTAAGGGAAGACTTGGTGGCAGTAGGTTAATTGTTGGACTGGATGATCTTAGGGGTCTTTTCCAGCCTTATAATTCTATGATTCTATGATTCTATGATTCTGTGATTCTATTCCTTGCAAACCAATGTAGGTAACAGGAAAGCAGAGAGTGTATGTGTGTTAAGAAGGAGTGAAGACTGAGAAGCCAGGTTTGAAGCTGGAGTCGTAAAACCACAATTTGAATAGACATAGCCCTGCATGACAGCGAGTTACAGAGCGTACAAACTGAATTGCATATTGCTCTGTTGACATTCCAGTGGTACAAAGGCATGGCATCTAAATTACAGCACCCCAGTACTTCCCAGAGTGCACTAAGCTGTCTGCATTGTGTCTTGCTCCTTCCACTTTCTTTCTCTTTGAGGAAAAATTAAAGCCTGCTGTGGCTTGGTGCTGCTGGGGGCAGTCTCAGTGATGCAGATGTGTGCTTCATTCCTGCAGCGAAGGGTGCTGTGGGTTGTATTCATTCATGGGTCTTTCTAGAGTCTATTTCACAGCCTCTGGCTTCATTCTTCAGAAAAAACAGTGGCTTGCACCAGTTGGCTTTATCCTGGCTATAGATGGCTTCATTGCTTCTCTAAACTGAAAGGTTTAAGTGGCTACGTTAAACTCTGTACTTGTTTAAGCTGATTTAAAGTCTGCCACGACAAGATCAGTGATCATGGTTTCTGAACAAATTATTTGAAAGGAACTGTGGAAAACAGTGGAGAGAGTTGCTGGTGGTTATTTTCGGTTCAAGTGGCTGCTCCTCTGCTTCTTTGTTGATTGTATCAGCATTAGGGCTTGTCTGCATAGAAGCTTGCACTGTTACAGCTAATAGGGTTTTTCCCCATGTTAGCTAAATGGATTAAAATGAGGCATATGGAACGGCCTTTCTTTTGCGTATTGTTTTCCTCTAGCCAGGGATCTAACTGCCTCTGCAGGAGATATTTCCTCTGCTCAAGGTGTGGTCCCCGTCTGTGAAAGTCTGCAAATGTGTTATCGGAGAAGAATTATCTCTGCTCACCTTCAGGGGCTCAGTATTTCTCATCTGTATCTTTGCATATTTTTAAGGTGTAAGGAGGGAAATAAAACAACAATCCTTCCAGAGCTCCTATGATTAATGTGGGATTAGCCTGAGCAAGTGTAACGAGGTTTCATCTCCTCTGAGGAAGAAATGAAGGGGTAGATTGAGGCCAGCAGATGGATAGCTGTGCGCTAAGTGGATTAGCTCAGCGTTAACTCACAGCAAGGCCAGGATGCAAACGATACTTGATCAACCTGGTGCTGGATACCAGCAAAGCAGTCAGTTGTGGGAGGGTATATCTAAACCATAAGGATGTACCTAAGCAAGGACAGCATTAAAATTGAGGGAATTTCTTTCCTCTACTTTTTTTTTTTTCCCCTAATAAAAAGAGATATAACTCCCCAAGAAGAAAAAAAAAAAACCAAAACTTTTTAATTCTATTTTTAAAAGTTTGGGGTTTTTTTCATCCTCATTTTGATACATTTTGCAGCTACATTGGAACATTTTCTCACAAAGGTCTGTATTTTTTTCATCTGACTGTAAAAGACCTTGAGACCCTCTTTCAGTGATTCTTATAAAAGTCATCAGGATAGCAAACTCCCAGGTCTTCCCTGTAATGTGCCAGCGTCTCCTTGAAATCTGCCTTGTCCTCTGGTAGGTAGTAGTTCTTTCAGCCTGAGTGCACTGCGGGAGCGCGTTACACTCTTTGCCTAATCTGCAGTAAGCAGGAAGGAAATTCCGCCAATTCCAGCGTGTCTGTTACTGGCACCATGCTCCTCCTCATTGCAAAGCTCTGTTCTAGACTGGGAAGAAAAACACTTGCACTTCAAAATATTTCCCAGACCATTTGCAAACTCTACAACATTTATTATTTTCATCATGTTTAATAGCACAGCTCCTCATTTTCTTGGCCTTTTATTGCTGTTATAGTAATGTGGGCTATGGCTTCATTTGACTTTTCTAAGTAGGCAGAATCACCTCTAGTTAGCATTTAGATGGGAAAATATCTAAGGGTGTTCGGGAAGTGTAATGGCTGTACAGAATGTGACATGTATCCATCTAACAACCAGACTAAGAATATGCTGCAAGGTGATTTATCAGGAAATCACCTTGTTTTGTGCATCAAAACCAAGTAAAATTTCAAGTATAAATACCAGCTCCAGTAAAAGCTCAATAAAACAAGTGTCTGAGATCAAAACAGGAGAGGCGATCTGTGGTGTGATCATATGGTACCTAAAATCCTCACTGGGTCTGTGCATGAATTCATTAGTCAGGTCTTCCTACCTCTGTTCATCCAGATGGTAGGAGAGTGTCCAAGCCCCCAGCCCACCAGCTTTCACCACATAGTAAACTCATTGGTGCAGCAGTTTGATCCTTGCAAGCTGTAGGTGAGTAATCCATTTGCCTAAAAGCCAATCTCCAACTTTCTGTCAGTCTTATAATTGGTCCTGCAGCAGGAAGGGCTTGGTGAGCCATGATGGCAATGTGGAATAGGATGGAGGATACCTAGGTTCTGTCCTTACTCTGAATTAGACAGGGCAAAAAAATTGATTTTCCCAGTGTGACCAAAACTACTATGGTGTGGAATTGAGGCAGGGCTTTGTCTCAGTATTTCCTGCTGGACCTGTGCTGAGTTGTCAGAATTGAAAAGCATCAGTGGTGCAGAGAACTGAAAAAGAGTCTTCTTAAACACTGTGATCTAAGGACAGATTTTCATACCAATGTAGCTGCTTCAGCTATATGTGTGTGTGTACCAGCATGTCTTTTCAGCATGACTGCTAATTTCTACGAAAGTGTGTCACGCAGTTTGCTTTTCCTCCTTCTTAGAGAACTTGGTAGATGTCTGTGGAATAGCAACCCTACGAGGTGCATTTATTGTCCTAATTCTATCGCAGCAGCTTTGTGTGTGGTCAAACCAAAGCTGGTCCAGTTTAACTTTCTGCAACTGTTAACCATGGCCCCTGATATGAATTCCATGTTAGCCTGCATGGCTTTGACAAATTCTGCTGGAAAATGCAGCCTTCATGACCAAACCCCAAATTTCTTTTGAAACCGACGCTAAAACTCACAATCTGATTTCACAAGATCAGCCTCAGCCATTAAAAAAGGGAAGTAATTAAAAAAAAAAAAAAGGAGAAATTATGTATTTTATGTTTCTGATGCTTTCAGCTCACCTTTGTTGGGTTCCAAAGGTTATGTTCGTCATTATACTGGGATAGCAAGGATGCAATTTAATTAACAATTCATCGAAGATGTGCTGAGCAGAGCTGGAGCTTTCGCTGCCGTAAATCTCTTGGCTAGGCAGGACAGAAAGGAGAAAAAAGGTGACGTTAGACACCAGGAAAGCAAGTGTTACTAGAATTACACAGAGGGAGGAGAGCTGATGTGTAATAGATAAAGAATTTTTAAAAATCAGTTTGCTTTCCTCCTGGCATCTCACTTTTATCATAAACTGTTGTGTAGTGTCATGGAGTTCCGTTAAGCAGATGGTGTGTTTTATCCCAGTGGTGTCTGCTTATTGCTCGTGGATGAAGCGATTTTCCTGTGCAGTTAGTTAAAGTGCAACTTGAGGTTCTTTGGCAGTCCAAGTTGTTATTTAGAGAGTCTTAAAATGTAAGTCATGGTTAACTTATTGCTCATTTTAGTTCATACACAGTTAGCAGTAGGCATACTTCTAAAAATACAAGTAAATACAGATATCTAAGGGCACCTGTGGATGTTTTCAACAAGTTTAGTCTCTGTTTGGGAGAAAGAGTTGGTGTTTGTGCCAGCTGCAGGTTATATTAGGCAAACATTACGACAGTAGTGATAATGGTGGAATAGATGGGGCCTTCAGAGCTCTTTAGGAATAGGTTGGACAAACATCTGTCGGGAACAGCCAAAGTATGGGAGGATGCAGTGAATGACTGCCCGAGGTATCTCCATAAGCACTCGTATCGAATTCGTAACCCAACAGTTTTCATCGTCCCCTTGGATTCAGTTAAAACTGGACACTATGTAAAGCAAGTCTCCTGCAAGCTATCCTGAGCCCTGAGCAAAAAGATGGAGACTGCGTAAAGACTGATGCGGTCGATCCCCAAGTGCTAACAAAGCACCCAACTCCGTGGGCCATCTCCATTCTTCACTATGAGGGTGGTGGATCACTGGAGCAAGTTGTCCAGAGAGGTGGTGGAGACCCCATCCCTGGAGACATTCAAGGTCAGGCTTGCCGAGGCTCTGAGCAACCTGATCTAGAGATGATGACCTTGCTTACTGCAGGAGGGTTGGACTAGATGACCTTTAAAGGTCCCTTCCAACCTAACACGTTCTGTGAGTCTATGGATGGCAGATGGATGAATGCTGTTGGACCAATTTTTGAGACTAACAGCCGTGGAGGAGTTTGGGACCCAGACTCTTGGTAGCTTCAGAAGAAATACATGTTGTTTTTGCACTCTTGTTTAAGACTTCCCAGGAAGCCTGCAGGATGTGGATTTGACAGAACCAGCAAGTTTTGCCTTGCTTGCTTTGTTTGTTTGGGGCTTTTTTTTCCTTCGGGGTGTTTGGTTGCTTGAGGTTTTATGTTTGTTTTGTTTTACCAGTTTTCCTTTTTTCCACCATCCTCACATCTGTGCTGGTTTTCAGCCTATTTGAAGATTGTTGCTCTGGTCCAGCAAATGCAGATCATTCCTCCTGTTGGTTTACCATGGCAGTCAAATTTGAGAACTCGTGTGTCTTGGGTCGGAACCCTGGGATGCTACTGACAACCACTGAAATGGCAAAGCACTGCCTGGGATGCTGGCTTTGTTCTTTCTGCATCACTGGAGGATTTCTAGAAGATTGCCCCGAAGTGGCATCACTAACGAGGTTTTTAGCAGCTTGGGCTGTATGTGGTCTTCCTTTAAAACTTTCTAAGGAGAATGGGTTTCTAAAGAAACACTGCACTACTTGTTGTTTCCTACCTCCTGCTACTTCTTAACACTTGGTGAATTAAATGAGCTGTTAGTAATTTGTACCCTACTTTCTTACCGTAAATAAGTGAAAGCTCTCCATCACACGCTAAATATCATGAAATATTGTGATCAAAGGAATTACAAGCATGTTAGCTGCAAAATTGCCTGACATTTGTTTGAATTCTGCTGCTCTAATAGCACCCTTTAAATTATTCCTACATCATTCAAGCTACAGGTAGTTTTTTGACACACACATCCCTCTTTCTTTTCTTGTGCTCTTTTTTTTTTTATTATTTTTATCACTGTTGTCTAAACTGTTTGAATAGAATGTCATTCATTTGTATCATTATTGGAAATACTAACTGTGTATCTGTCACACACTTCCCACACTGGCAGTGAAGTTTGAATGCTTAGAGGATGGTTAATAGAATAGCAACAACAGATGGGTCTTCTGAAGTGCCTCATATGGGACAGAAGTATTGTGCCCCTACATGTGATCACTGCATGGAGGGGTTTTCAGCCTGCCTTTTTCTCTGGTTTCCTTCTGCACAGATCTTCAAAAGAGCAGGTGCTGATGTGTGATTAGTGAATAGGACAATATTGCGGGAGCAGTCAATGTTTCATCTTAGGCTCTAACTATATATCAACATTTATAAATAGATCATCTTGATACCTTTTCAAGACAGCTAGTGTTGTGGTGATTTTGATTTGCGCTTCTTCAGAAAGGATAATTATGACAAATGTTTCCATTACCTATTGCTAGTGCTTTGGGAGAGGAAGAAGCCTGTGATTGCAATTAGCTCCTGTAGACAGCAGCAGAACTTTAACTAAAACTAGGTTTGCTTTAGTGTTAACTGTTTCCTTTGCAGAAGTCAGTACTCACTGCAGTCTGACTTCTCTGCACCTAAGAAACATGCTATTGGGCAAAGCTTTTACGCCAAGTGAGCACAATAGCGTGGCACTGAGTGATGGTACTACAGAAGTCACATGAGTTTGAACAACATAGCTTACTTGCTCCATTCCTCTCTAGACTCAAGTTTGGTTGAAACTGTCCAGTTCTAGGTCTGGTTTTGTGCAATATAATTACCAGTAATCTGGATGCAGAGTTGAATGCAGCACCAGCAAGTCTGCTGACAACACCAGTCCGTGAGGTGCTGTGGACTCTCTTGAGGGTCAGGAGGCCTTGCAGAGGGATCTAGATGGATTGGGGAACTGGGCAGTCATCAGTGCCATGACATTTAACAAGTCCAGATACCAGACTCTGCACCCAGCACAGATTAACACTGGGCCCAAGGATAAACTGGGAGAGGAGTGGCTGGAGGGCAGCCCTGCAGAAAGGGATCTGGGGGTGCTGGTCGGTCAGCAGCAGCTCCACAGGAGTCAGCAGTGTGTCCTGGCAGCCGAGGGGGCAAACCACATCCTGGGGTGCATCAAACACAGCGTAACCAGCCGGCCTAAAGAGCTGATTGTCCTGCTGTATTCAGCATTGGTGCAGCCTCATCTGCAGTCCTGTGAGCAGTTCTGGGCATCACAATTTCAGAAAGGTGTGAAGGTCCATGAATGTATCCAGAGGAGGCCAACAAAGCTGGTGACAGGCCTGGAAGGCACGTGCTGTGAGGAACAGCTGAGGGCTTTGGGCTTGTCTAGTCTGGAGAAAAGGAGGCTGTGGGGTGACCTTATTGTTCTCTACAGCTTCCTGAGGAGGGGAGGTAGAGAGAGAGGTGCTGAACTCTTCACTCTAGTTAGGACACCCAACCGAAACTATTCTCTCCTCTTCTGATGGTTCATTTTTCCAGGGAAAGACCACCCATCACTAACATAATCAGGTTAATTTTTTGCCCTGTATGGACAAATCATCATTCTCTACCCCAGTCTGATAGGAGAGCAGAGAGGATTCAGGTCCTTTCTCCTTTCCACCTCCATAGTCAGATATATTGTAAGGTATTGTGCAAAAGAAGAAAGTATTGGCCTGGAGATTGCAGAATAGGAAAGGTTTATTTTCTTCTCATCTTTTGGGTCAGGAAGTCATGGCAATATAAATCCCAAAACCTTTCAAAGCAGTTGGAGCAGCAAGCTTGTCTACTAGCTCTTCCAGTCAGGAGACCTGTACTGGATCTAGAGGCTGGAACAGGTCCCTCCTAACCATTTGTAGCATTTGAGTCAGGATTTGCCTGAGTTGTGCTCAACTATATATTTGGTGGAAATTTTAGATATTCTTAGTCATAACAGTAATAACAACCCATCAGTAGGAGTACTCTACTCTCTAATTATTTCCAGTAGCCTCAGCTAAGTTGTTTGCATTGTGCTGATTGATACTTCACAGAGTGCATGAGGATATGGTGTTAAGGTACACAGCTGGTGAACACCATCATTACACTTGGGTAGCACTCTAGTACACAGCTCTTCAAGATGCTGGGGAAGAAAGTGCTTTAGATGGTAGAATTTTTTGGGAGAAAGTCTTTTGAAGCCACTCTGTGACTTTTTTTGTCTTAACAGTGACTTGCTGTTCCCTTCTTTGTACAGACCTGCACTAAAGCTGTCTACAGCAAGAGCAGCAGAACAGTTAACCTCCATCAGTCAGTTGAGACACCTGGAGTCTGGCTTCCTATTCAAAATTACCTACATTAGCCTGCTTTCTTGACAGTCAGGGTGTGGGATGAGGGGTTTCTAAATAATGTTTACATAGAGAGTATTAAGGTGATTCCCTTTCACTTTCTGGTTCACACTTGGTGACTGAGTTTGTTATCCCCTGCAGATGGACTGCATTTATCACAGTTTAAAGTTTTCCATGTGTGGAATTTGTAACTCAATCTCTATTCCTAAGGCTCAAGATCTTTTTGCCTCCTTTCAGTTGGCTGAATTGCTTGACTGCCTTCGCCCATTATGCCTGCCTTTTGTTCTTCCTCTGTTGTTTGATCAGTGCCACAAATTGGTTTTCCAAAAAGGACAATTATATAGTTAATTTTTTCACTTTCCATGGTTAAAGCTTCATATAATTCTTTGAAGTTGTATGTTATGTTGAAATTACAGTATGCACATGTATCAGATTCATTACACTTAATTCACTATACTTAATTTTACCAGTATCTGACCAGTATGTGAGTGTTTAAGTGTTCACAATGCCACAAAACCCTTCAGTGGGACCAGCTGCATGTAAAGATGAATGTGTTTGAGACTTCTTTGAGTACTCCTCAATATTAGTGCCATGCAGGTACATAGACTCCTTCAGAAATCCTGATTTCTAGTGAAGGTTTTATGTACTGTAACTAGGTCTTCTGAGTGCAGACTGCAGTTGTTCACTGTTTGCACCGTTGTACTGCATGACTGTAACTTCAATACAAAAAGGTTTAAAATGTCCAGAGAACGGGTCTATTTGCATCTTGTTGTTTCAGGTCTTGAAGGAATATGTGGCAAGGGCTCAGTAAGATCGTCTTACTGTTATGATTTCTTATACCACAAGTTTTGAACATCCGAAGCTTGCATCACCCATGAATCACTTAGCTCTACATTTTTACTCATTAAAAAGCTGTAAAGAAACTTGCAGCATATTTATCATGATTAGTTCTCTGGAAATGCCAACACAATTCCACAGTGACTTGCATGGAAATACTCTGTAATAACACTGAACTGGTGTCATACCAGGCTGAACACTGGAGCCTTTCTGCAGAGTGATGAATGCTCAGGAGCCACTGCCTACAATTGCCTGAAAGGAGGCTGTAGAGAGGTGGGTGATGGTCTCTTCTGCCAAGTGACAGGTGACAGGAGAAGGGCAAATGGCCTCAGACTGTGCCAGGGCAGGTTCAGATTAGATGTCAGGAAGAAATTCTTCATTGAAAGATCTGTCAGGGTGTGGAACAGGCTGCCCAGGGAGGTGGTTGAGTCACCGTCCCTGGGTGTATTTAACAGATGGGTAGATGAGGTGCTTGGGGATATAGTTTAGGAGAGGACAAGTACGGTTGGACTCCATGATCTTAATGGTCTTTTTCAACCTTGTGATTCTTGTTAGGAAAGATAATTTCAGATCCTTCAACTCAGATGACTTCTCATTTTTTGCTTTGCTCACACTTCAGCTAACATCTTATAGCCTTATATGATGTTGTACAGTTCCTTTTTAACACCTTTTTGTAGGCATGCAACAGTTTTGAAGAGTGACTCAGAAAATCAAAACCATGAACATTTGTTGAACACATTTTCTCCTTTGCAAGTGAACTTTTTTAGATCAGGGTCATGGCTACTCTAATTGCAGGCTGTGGTTGAGTCCCCTCAGTTTTCAGAGAGCACATGAGGAGTTGGTAAGTAAGGGAAGCGAATTCTCGTGGTGCTGTCAAGGCCACAGAGGCTTATTGGGTCTTGACAGCTCTTCAGTGCTTGGCTTCTCTCAAAGCCAAGGGTTCAGCTCTGTGGTGGTATGGAATGGCACAGAGAACTGACTAGAAATAGAAACCCCAACTGATTTCAGGCCATTTCACCTAGTAATGACTAAGTCTGCTCACTTCAGCTGCACTTGAAACTGCACACCTGGTGTCATGAGATGTGTGACAGAAATCTAAGGGGATCAGCAAGTGGTCAAGACTCTGTAAACCAATCCCTGACAGTGATTTTTCTCGAGGAATTTTCTATCAAAAAATATATTGTCAGAATTCCTCACTGAGCTAAAAAATAGTTTGAGGGCCATAAGGAGCACCCCTACTCACTGCAGGAGCTACTCACATCTAAAGACATGCAGCAGCCAGAAAGGGAAGCAGCATCTTTACAAATGTTCCTTTTCTTTTGAGGCTGGGGGAAAGGGATGGATAGAGCCAGGGAAGTTGATACCTCACTTTAAAGGAGGTGACAGATAATTGTTCCTGTCTTTCTCTCTTTCCCTCTCAATCATTTGCCCTGGAGCACTGAGGGGATTCAGTTCAGTTTTGGCTCTAAGCAGTTCCTGATGCAGCGTGACTGCATTCCCCTTTTACAGGCAGTAAGACCATATTCTCTCTCTCAGCTGCTTCTGTACATGAGCAAGACAAAAAATTCAAGCTGAGTGACCTGCCAAGGTAACCTTATAAATTTCAATGACTTTAAAAATTTCATCAACCTTAACCATATGTGCTGAATGCCCCCAACAGCTGCAGGTTAAGAAGGGCATTCAACACGTAATTACCTCAAAATTGACTTTTTTCTTTTTAGTGCCCATGAGTCTATCCTTGCCATGGCTGCCTGGCTCCTATTCAAGTGAGGATCCAGCATGCTGCATGCTGGTGATGTAAGAGCCACCACTGAGCTCACTGAAGCATAGGACAAGCTGGGGGGGCAGGGAGGGGGTACGTGCTGCTCTTAGGTCTACATATTGCCTTTCATCTTTAAATTTTTCTTTTTCTTAAAATTTTGGAAAAAAACCAAAACCATAATATGTGCTTTTTTGCCTTTTTTTTTCTTTTTTTTTTTTTTATGGCATTTAGTAGCCCCTCTCTGCAACTAAGCCATTTTACATAAGGCATATTGGACAATTGCAGTTTTACTCATGGCGGCCGCTGGGCAGACCTGGGTCATCTGTACTTAAGTTATGGGTGGCAGGTCACTTTTGAAAACTGAACTGTTAATTTATGGGAAGTATGCTTAGATCGGTCATTTTCTGGAATACATTTGTTTTTTACTACTAGAAACATCAGGTGAGGTGATCATGATCCCTCTTGGACTGGGGAATTGTGGCAGAATTAATCCATCAACAAATTTAGAATTAAGATGGTGCAAACAGAGCTATCGTAGGTTTGATATGTGGTAATGCTTGTAAGGCGGTAACAAGATTATACTCTACAACCCAAGGGTAAAGGGCATCAAGTTCCCCTTGGCTGTGAGGCATTTACAACTTCTCACAGGAGGAGAAAAGTGTTACTTCTGTTACCTGGAGGTTCATCCTGGCCCAGAAGCGTATTTTTCTATGGCAAGTCACTTGTAACCTCTCAGTGTAACCTGTGTTACACTGGCAGTAGTGAAGTTGGGAAAGATGTGCTGCACTTGGGTTTTGTATGAGAAGTGTGCATCCAGGTTACTGGGATCCAGTCTCTGCAAGGGCATGAACGGTGGGCTTTATCTGACTAATTGTAGATATCTGCATTAGAGTTACTTCTCTGGGCACTCCTTACAGTCTGTGAAGAGAAATGCATACATTTAGAGCTCAACCCATTGCATCCTGGGAGTATGCTTTTAGGCATCCAAAAAGACCAGAAGAATTGCAGCCCTGAAGTGCCAGGATCTAGTGACTTGTTTGGCTATCTGTGGATGCTTCTGCAGATGTCCTGAGTAGGCAAGGGGTAGCCTTCAGCTCCTGATGATGGTGACTAAAACTGATTCCTTAAAACAACTAATGCCTGAAAAGAAAACAAAAATCACATTATTTTGGAAGTCTTCATAAGGTCCCGTAGCCTGGGAACCTTCATTAAGACCTTTAAGAATGCAGTGACCCATAAGAGGACTGACTGCAGTGCTATGCTACTGACTGTTTCTTTCTGATCACAGATGAAGCTGGGAAGATCAGCATTCTTGTGAGGTGCCACTTGTGCCTGGTTAGGAATTGTTTTTTATTCTTAGCAGGTTTGCTCTTAATAATGTTCATGAATCTGACTTTGCCGTCGCCATCATGTATTGACTAAATTCAACACTCGACTCGGGTTTTAAACTTGAGTAATCAATCACCATCTATAGATAACCATTTTTCTAAATATTCCTCAAATCAAACTTTCATGTATTTAATACAAACTTTTATCTGATACAATGAAAGAACTTAATTCTATGCCTGCCTTACCATCCAGGAAAAGGCCCTTTTTTTCATGCAGAATATTTACTTAGGTAGCAAGTGGGTAACACTATATTGCCTCTCCGCACTTAAAATACCAAGAGCCATAATCTACCGCAAGTAGTAACGCGGGCACGGTCATACAAAATCAATTAGTTGTTTTTACATTACACATGTAGATCCCACATTTCCTGAAATGCCACTGAAAGACAAGCTTTGGTAAAAAAATTCTGTAATTAAAGTAGCAGTTCTGCCTAATGTGAAGCGTTCGCTGCTGTTTTATCAGGATAATGAATAGGGCGAGAGGAGATTACCTCCATAATCAAACTCCCGCACTGGCTAAAGCTCAGCGCTATTTCAAACCAGCAGCAGAGCCTGTAGGTAACCATCAGTTGGTAGAATCAGCAGTGTCAGGGCTGTAAATCAGCGAGTGCTCTGTATTTTCAGAGCTGTTGCAGAGCAGCAGAAACATAGGTCTAATTTCCTGTGATTTCTCATTTTAGTGCTGGAAGGCCTATTTTAATAAAAGGACCATGCATCCTAAAAATTGTAGTGCTGAATTATAATTTATTTATCGGGGCTTCCTCTAAATCATGATGGGTGTTGTTCCTGGTGCTTTTCTACTTAAAAAGGAGAGGGATATGTTAAAGTATGTGTTCTGAAGGTGAGGAGATGTTTTTGCTTTAAGGAAAACTATGGGGTTTTGGGGTTCTATCTTCAGGTTCCTTTATGTCAGTGAAGGCAGGATTATAAATCTGAGAAACTGGCTTCTGGTCTGTCTTATTCTGAAGCACAAAGAACATACATTTTTATATCCTTTAAAGTATTTTCTGCTAGTATTTATAGGAAAAATGCTTAAAGAGCAAAAAGCATGCAGAGCAAACTCTGCAAAATCTAAATACCATTTACTACTCAAATTCAGTAGGATTAAAAGTATTGTGTTTTGGGGGGATGCCCACTATGGCTTGAACTATGAAGTGTGAATTACAAGAGAGCTGCAAGGATGAAGTTCAAGCAGGTCCTGTAGTTCTAACTGTGGTGTAGCTGGGTATCAGGGTGGTATCTATGTGCTCACCCAAATTAGCAGTTTCCTTTGTGGACTGGGAGCTCCCCAGTTAGTCATGTATGTATATGAGGAAATGTGTTGGCTTTAAACAATGAAACCAACTTGACACATGGCGATTGACCCAACTCTGAGCCACCTTCACAGCAAAATACTTGACTCTTTGGTGCAGGAACATTCTAGGTGGGAATTTCAAAACTCTAAGTACACTCAGGCAGCTCCTTCCATGCGCACACCAATTAGATGCTACTTTTGTGTCACCACCTGCTGATCAGGTGGAGAACCTGGTCATATGAGATTCCCCAAGTATTTCCTTTTGCAGAATTGACCAAGATGAGACACTCGTCCGTAATCACTAGGAACTGTTCCTGGTGATGCAGAAATGGATATTCAGGACATCTTATGAATGTAGGTGGGATAGGCTAAGTTTTGTAGTTAATTTAAGGTAATGGATTGTAGAGGGCCATGTATGTGTTCATGTGGGACCATTGGCCAGATTGATACACGTATTCAGCAGGCTGGGGAGTCTCACCTTACCTTCAGCAGCCTCTTTAGAACTGACAGAATCACAAAATCATTTGAATGTTTTGCACAGTGGAATTTTTAGTGGAATTCTCCATTAGAGAACATTCAGCAAACTTCCTAGTCAAGCTGTGGCTTTGGAGGAGGTGGAGAGACCACAGAGAAATGTATTTCTGTGTATGCTTCAGGTTGGGCATGCAGATGAGGAAGGAGCTGGTTGGTGAACTGTCCTGTACTCACTGGTCAGAGTTCCTGGTGGTTAAGAGAGGTATACATGGCACTGACTCTTCAGTTACACTCAAGGAGCTTGAAAGGCATTAGTCTTGACAACAGGGCAAGAAGGATTTTGATTTTTCAGCCAAACTGAAGGAGACTTTGTAAATGAATACACTAAAATATTCCATTTTGGTTTTCCTTCCAGCAATATAATTTTTTATGCATGCAGGAAATACCACTGCAATCAAAAATACTTCAGATAAACCCTAAAGACTTTCTAAATGCAGCCTCTCAAAAACTTAGTCAAACATGGTGGAGATACACTGTGATTTGCTTTTTGTAGAGACAATGAGTCACCCATGTCACAAGGGAAGTTAGAGTTTACATTTCTATTTCTGGGTTCTGGTGGTCCTGTATAACCTGTAATGCAGTTATTTGATGCTGGAACTGCAGAACATTTTGGCCTAATTATTAGAATTTTCTTACATCAGTTGCACAGTTTGCTTTTCAAACTTTGGAGCTGTCAGGATCAGACAGTTTTATTATAGCATATTAATTACCTGCTATTTAAATATATGTGTGTGTGTGTGTGTGTGTGTTACTATTTACACAAACTTATCCATTCTATCTTTAAGAGTGCCCATAACAGATCAGGTAAGTGTATTTTAGCTCTGACAAAGTAGCCAGCCAAGGTTAACATGAAAATCTTGAGCCAAAGTAGGGAAACGCATAATGGACTAAAACAGTTCTAAAGCAGAGAGACGTATTTTCTAGGGATCATAGAAAACTGTGGACTTGACATTTTTCAGTGAGGATGGAATGACAATTCTCTCCCTTTTAAACATAGGGAATGTTGTGGTAAGAAATAGCTCATGAGTGGGGTGGACTTTTTAAATGCAACATAGACAGCAGTAGAAAGTCAAGCAGTGAATGAACATTAAATACCCATGTGCTGGCTCAGCACAATTTTGTGAGCCTTGTGTCTTGAAGAAGAGATGTGGCTGGTGGCAAAATCTTCATTGCCCATCTTACGCCTGTTGTCTGTGAAAGTCAGCCAGGTGACCACAGATAGCAAAGAGAGAGCCTACTGAGTCATCAAACAGTTTTCTTGCCCTCACATGAGTTTTTCATGGAACAAACCTCTGTAGGTAAGGACAAGGTGGCTTTGGGGCTACAAAGAGCAAAAAAGTGGGGAGAACTTTTCTGAGCTCTAGACCATGAGAAGACAAAAGTGAAAGGAACAGGATGGACGAGATGGAAAGGTGGCCATGGCTCGAGTGTGGAGACTGTCATTTTGGTACCTGGTTTGCATGTGCATTACCTGACAAAATGTAGGGAATTTATTCTCAGTGATGTCACAATGGCAGTGTAATGCAAGTTGCAACTAAATTAAGATGCCACTTTTTTCTACTGGAGAAAATTAGTTAATCGTCCCGTTAAGAAGCACACATAAATTTATTGCAATTTCATGCCATATGATACAGTGGTAATTCAAGAGTGAAACTCTCCATACCTTATTAAATGAAACAGTTTTTTAAATGTTTCACTGCTGCTCTGTCGTTCTCTGTCTCGTGGCAGGTAGGAGGAATGAGGTAATGCATTGGTGAGATGGTTGCCATCACTCTGGTGAGCACTGTCATTATTCTCAAACCATCAGCAGTATTTTCCATGTGGAGGAGAGCACCCGTTTTGAAACATAGATAGGAATTCAGCAACAGGGCGGTTTGTGTGACTGACACCACCCAGTAGCCGTTCAGCTGTTGTACAGAAACTATTAAGTGTTCTTTAGTAAGGTGTGTATGGCTGAATGAGGCTGGGAAGAAGCAGAATTGAAGACCAGTGTGGGATCCACCAAGAACATGTGTTTTTTTCTATTGGGAGTTGGGTCATATGCCCTCCAAGTGGAGATGCCAAGTTGGAGATGTACCCTGCCTCACTTTTAATGTGGAGAGAGAAGGGAAGAGGAGGAATTTGGTCTTAAGTTCTTGAATCTCTTTATAAAATACACTGAAGCTTTTCTTACTTGGAAGGGTGTTGAATTTTTATAAAAGTGAAGGTGTTAGTGTGTAAGGCTGTAGTCTCAGTCAAGAAGTGGTTTCCACTCTTAAGGAAGTCACAGAAAAACCTCACATATGGAGCCCACTGACCTGTTTGGCTGACGGATATTTTCCAGCAAGTCATACAGTCTTCATCTGAAATGTCAATAAAAGGAGTATCTAGCACTTCCTTTGATAGTTTGTTCCAAAGGTTAATCACCCTCTCTGCTAGAGGTAGAGGCATTAATTCTCATTTAAATTTATCTAGCTTCAGCTTCCAGTCATTGGTTCTTGTCATGTCATTTCCCATTAGATTAAATAGACCTTTCATATTGGCATTTTCTCCCTGAAAAGGTACAGCTTTGCTGTAATCAAATCTCTTCTGGGTCTGATTTTGAAAAGCTAAACAGTTCTAACTTCTTAAGTCCCTCACTGTAACACCTTTTCCTGGCTCTCGAATAAATGTTATGTGGGTTCTCTGGTTTTATTTTTGCTAAAGGAAAATGCCAGAATGTGGTGGTCTACAATTGCTCTGATCAGTGTGATATTTAGAGGTAAAGTCATCTTCCTTCTAATTTCTGATCCATTTATCCAATCCAGGGATACATTTGGTAATTTTGCTGTGTAGCCTGTGTCACATCTTCTCTCAGTCAAGCTAATTTGCCATTTTTAAAAGAAGAGGGATGCCATGTCATTCATTGTTTGAAAATGGAAAGGGAGAGTTCCTTTTTATTTTCCAATCTCTTATCTGGTCTCTAATAAACAAAGGGACTACATTCCAAAAAAAGAAAATAAAAATTTATTGTGGCAGTCCAGAGATTATGGAAAGAATGGGCACTTTTAATAGCAAGAAAGGATCTACTGTGTTACGTGCTTTTGCTTTATTGCTGGTAGGAGACCTGCTAGAATTATTTGTTCTTCATCTTCAACTAATTCTTAAACCCAGTGCACAGCAGCTACTGAGTTTGAGGTCAACTTTTCAGAAATACAGCTCTGATATAGTGGTCTGAACTCTGAAACCACCTGGTGCAAAAGCTTCAAGAAGCCATTTGTGAAATGATTTGGTAACATCTAAGGACACCTTCATAAAGGAGGTTTCTACCCTTCTCTAATTATAGAACTGACCGCACTGTGCAACGTATGTGAACCCTCTGCAGCCAACTGTCTTTCACATCAAATTTGCTTGTCAAATTATAGTGCTTGGATTATTGATTGCTGGTTCTGCTCTGTTCTGTTCAGTTCTCAACAGCACTTTATCAAAGTCATTCCCAGGTTATGAGATTGTACGATGTTTATCTGCCTGTTTTTCCTGTGAATCTCCTAGAAATGTTTAATAGAGGTGGAAAAATCTCAGATTATTACCCCTATACATTTCATAAAGTGAAGTAGCTGGGTTGAGGAACTCTGCTTGGAAGGTTTTCAGTGTGGGCTCCCCCAGCAGAGAACAGGGGAAAGGTTTTGCGTCTTCTGACGACCGCAAATGTCTGTGACTGGAGCTTGAGCCTTAGCCCCGATGCACAACTTGTGTCCTCACGCTTGTTGGTGCCACAAGCTTGTGTGGAGCATCTTTTGCTGCATTGTGAGTCCTTTCATTCAGTGCATCTACAGGACATAGTTTTCTAAATTAAATTGCACAATGTCACTCTCCTTTATAAGTGGCACTCCACAACTGAGGAGGCATTTATAGGATGCAGTGAAAGTACAGTGTACTTTGTAAGAGTGTAAGAGGCAGACATGCATGCATGAACGAAAAAAAAAGGCTTTCAGGTAAGTGTTACAGCACCAAATTAAGTACGTGGAAATCAAGACATGCCAGAGGTAAGGCTGTTTCATACTGTTTCAATTTAGTTCCTTTGTGTGTATGACTTACAATCCAGACGTTAGACTGAAAGGTGCCTATTATGTGTATTCGCCGTGTCACCAGCTTATTTTGTGATTACAGTAAGTAAGTGCACAGGGACCAAATCTGTGTTATGAGCTGGATCAGATGTGGTGTACAGAACTCTTCATTCACCTCTTATACTGTGCCATCTTAGTGTTTTTAATTTAAACATTAGGAAGTGTCTGGGTAGGCAGCAGGGAGATGGTGGGACAAGGCGTCAGAATACAGCACTTGACACAGACTGTCTCACACAAACTATACATGGGAGAAGACTCCTTGCATCCACAGCAGGGATGAGATTCATGAGGCAAAGGTAGCTCTTTCCTAGTGCGTAGACCAGCAACCAAACTGAAGGACTGTAAGGGTCTTGCTTAGCCAGGTCTCTCTCCTGCCATCAGAGCACTGTGGAGAGGTACCTCAATTTTAAATTCTGAGTGGAAGTATGCTCACAGTTTTCCTTGGCCTTCTTTTTCTGTCACTGCCCTTCCTTCCCCAGGTCCTGCAGGTATCAGCATGTATGAACTGTCCTAGAGAAGTGTATAATGTGGCCAAATCTGGGTAACACCTCTGTGTGCACATGCTCCTGACACTAGGGAAGCAACTAAACTATGGCTTGTTGGTCCAGAGTGCCATCATGTTCAGGCTTTTCCATGAAGTTAATTCTCAATTGTTGCACATGAACTGGGGAGTAAGGAAAATAGATTTTTTTTTTCTTTAACACCAACTCTCCAAGATAAAAACAAAAACAACTTTGTGCATGTAGTAGCCTTAGAAAATCTCAGCCCCAAATATTCAAACTGTGGTGGGTTCACAACGTGGCTTCTTTAAGAAGCAGCTAGAAGCTTCTTAGGGGTCAAACAAAGCAAATCCCAGCTGGGCTCCCAAGGCCAAACTCCCAAACCCTGTTACTGACAAGGCCGTCTGGGCCAATCGGCGCCGATCACAGGCCACTGGGAATCACATTTTAGAGAGAGAAAAACCCAAACTGCTGCTTTTGCCACCAGAGAGGGGAATGAGAAGATGTAAGAAACTTTGAAGGCACCAAGGTCAGTTGGTCAGGAGTTGGGGAGGAGGAGGCACTGAGAGAAGATTCTCTGTAGCCTGTGCAGAATACCATGGTGAAGCGGGTGTTCCCCCGCACCACATGGAGGATGAAGAGACCCCACTTGTAGCCCATGGGGAGGTACCTGAGCCAGGCAGGAGCCCACCATGGAGCAGGGGGAGGAATATGGAAGAATCTGTGACCTGCATTGGAGCAAGCCCCTGGCAGCACCTGAAGCCTGCGGAGAGAGATAAGAGACGTGGAGAGAAATAAGAGACATGGAGAGAGACAGAGGCCCACGCCAGAGCAGGTTTGCTGGGAGTGCTTGTGACTCTGGGGAACCAGGCTGAGGGACTGAAGGACAATTGGGAGCTGAGACGTGTTCGGTGAGTTTGTAGAAGTGGCCCTCACTGGGGCAGTTGGTGAAGAGCCGAGGCCCCATGGGAGAGGACTCACGTGGAGAAGGTCATGGAGGACTATCTCCTGTGGGTGGGACCCCATGCTGGCACAGGAAAAGTGTGAGAAATGCCCACAAGAAGGGGAACAACTCACATGGACCCGTCCAAAGACTGAAGCCTCCATTCCCTATTTCCCCTACTTTCCCTCGTGCCATCCTGGGGAGGAGAAAATCGTGAATAGAGTGAAGTCTGCAAGGAAGGGAGGGATGGAGTGGGGGGGGTGTTTTAAGAGCTGTTTGTACTTCTCCTTGTCTGACTCTGGTTTCTCTGTGTGTGCAGTGCAGTGTAATAAATTAGAGAGTTTTCTTGCCTTTCTTCTGTGTTGGGTCTGTTTTGCCCATGACACTGATTGCGGAATGATCTCTCTCTGTCCTTATCTTGACTCCAAAGCCTCTCAACATGTATTTTCTACCCTCTCCATCTAAGAGGGGAGTGATAGAGTGGCTTTGGTGGGAGTCTGGCCTCCAGCCAGGGTCAAACCACCACAGTTAGATTGTGACTACTATAATTATCATATGAAAGTATGACACTGCTCTAGTGAGTATCATTCTGCATAACATGTCATTATGTATAGCAACATAAACTTGTGCATATAATTTGGTATTTCATTATATAAAATCTGCTGAAAGAGTTCCTTTGAGTCCTTCATGTTACAAATTTGCTTGAGTTCCCCATGAATTTCAGGTTAGTAAATTCCAGTTATAAGGAACTATATGTGTGACATAAGCCCTGTTTAATAATTGCTTTTAAGATTCAAGTGGTGGTTCCCTGCCCTAGTGAAGGTTCCATATATCACTTCCTCGGTGATGAGAGAGTCCATTTGACATTGTTTAGTCATTACTGGGGAAGATACTGCATCAAAACAAGAAGTTTAGAGTTCATGATGCAGTGTCCTTTTGATATTCAAGATAAATAATTCCATTTTAATCTCACAGTAGGAAGAGAACTGATTGAGATTTAATGTCATATACAAGGAGCTGCGCAATGCATTAGTTATTTGTCAGTCTGATAGAAGAGCAGAGGAGTTTGCTTCCTTTGGTTCCAGCCGTGCTATATTTCATGAGTGACTTCTACTTGTTTTACTCATTCCAGATAAAATCTGTCATGATTATACATCAGAAAACATTTCATTATTCCATCCATGAGAAATAACTGTAGTCAGGGCAGAAGCAACAGATTGCTGCCTCTCACGAGCTTTATGGAAGTGTGTTGTAATGGGATCGAGTAGCGTGGATCGATAGTTCTCTCTAGTAATACAATCCGCTGTCAGATAACTTCTAACAGCTTTACAGATTTAATGAACTCCCCGGGTTGATGATAAAAATATAATGTAAGGAGGAAACTAAAACAACATCATACATTAGATATAGCCCTAGGCAACATTTTATGACCATCTTCAGTTGTGTATTTTTAATTATAAAGCCAGTATGCATCAAGCACTGCCCTGAAATTCTCCATCAGTGAAATTCATCTTGCTCTTCTCAAGTCAAGGATAAGGGGACTTCATGTAGGGAAGTAAATGAGAATTTCAAGCTCTGTGTTCACACTACTTTGATGGTAGCATTTCAGCATGCGAGCTTGAGGAGAAGTCATTTCTCCTTGTGTCCTTTCTGGGGCCATTAAACTCTTTTGGTAGAAAAACCTTTTGTCTCCAGTCCTCTTCTGCCACATCTACAATAGGACCTCAACTCCTGCTGGTTCATTAGAACAAGGATGTCACAGAACGCAGCAAGCATGGTTACCCAATCACTGCGAGCAAGTGTTAGAACTGCTACTAAAAATATTGTTTAATAGTAAGGAGTAAAGTCTTAGGACATTAGACCTATTGTAAGGAGTGCATCTACTACTAGGAAGCAAACTTCTTAAATAGGATACTCTGTAGCCATAGGAGTAACCTTAAGTGTTCCTAGGTTTGAGCACACTGACATGAGAGTTAAGGACTTTGCCCATGGTGGGAAGGTTGAAAGCTATGTAAATACCTTGGAGAAACATTAAAAATTCTTTCCCTCCCTATAAAAAGGTCAGTAATAATTTGCTAGTGCCATGGGACAAGAACAGGGTCCTTTCTCAGTTTTTCATCCAAGTGAACAGGAATTCTTATGCAGGTCTTGGACATAGAATCATAGAATCTATGGATTGGAAAGGACCTTAAAGATTGTCTACTCCCAACCCCTCTGACATGTCACGATACTTTGTGCAAAACTTAGGAAAAGCAAATGTAGCAGCAGTGTGCCCTCTGGACAGACTGAAAAGGATACACTTATTTCTTACACAATGTTCTTATGTCTTCATGTCCTCTTTGCTCTCTAAATGAAAGAAAAAAAAAAAAAAAAGGAAGTGGTCTTGTGATGATACTACCTACTAAATTTCTGTTGGGTTTGGTTCTGCCCAATACCTTTGATGTGGGTCCTCAATGGTGCCAATCTCTGTCATTCACGTGAATGCTTCTGTTCAGCTTTCCTTTGCTCCTTTGGGAATGCAGCATCCCCCTCAGTGCTGCTGCCAAGCCATACCTCAGATGGTGCCACCATCCTGGTAGTACCCTCTTGAAACAGGCTTGCCTGGATGGGCTTAATCCTTTTGGCTTTCTTGACCCCAGGGGAAAAATGAGTGCTTAGTCCTTTCCCATTAAGCAGTCAGCAGAATCAAAGTTTAAGGCACTGTTGGAGAATTCAGGTGTAGTTTGGCACTTGTGGTCAGGTCTTGAATGGTTTGAGACAAGTTTATGTCCATAAAGGCAGCAGACAGGGTTACCCAGAAGCCACAGAGACTTGCTGATCAAGATTCTCTTCTAACAGGAGACCAGATGGAGATATGTCCTATCCTGAGCCAGCTTCACAAGGAGCAGTAGATCTCAAAAAGGGATTTGGCTCAGCTACTCCCAAAAATGCAGTGTCTCATCTGTGCATTCCAAGCAAGTCTCACCATCCCCACCACTGCCTCTCTGAGACAAGGAGAATCTGTGGACCACTGCAGGGCAGGGGGGAGAAGGTGGGAGCGGAGTTGCCTGGGATCCAGCTGGCCCTCTGTTCCTTCCATCAGGTTGACAGTAGCCATAAAAATAGGAATGTTTATGCCTCATATACATAAGTGCCAGAAATTTCTTCCTTGAACAGTGTGATTTTGTACCTTTTTCAAAAGCCTAAAGTGCCACCTGCACTGAGTTATGAGAGGAACAAAGTTCATAAAAGCATTGACACTGCTAACTATCCTATAGGCTTGATTGGTAATGCTAGTGGAAAGTAGACAAAATTTATATAAACAATTTAGTTCTGTTAGAATTCTTGAAAAAGGGAAAATACCTTCAAAGCAATAAAAGCAAGAAATTATGACAGTACCAGAATTCCTGGGGAGGTAGTACATTACGTAAACAGGAACCACATTGTGTGTTTTCTTACCATGCTTTTTACAGAACAGAAGCTTTTAAACCAAACCAGGTCACCCTGGCCCATAAAAGTGAATTATTCCCTTTTTGGCTTAGATAAATTTCCTAGCAGAAAAAGACGGGAGCAGGAGCAGATAATTGGAGTGATTTAGTTTTAAAATAGGAGGTCCTCTGATATTATTTTTCTGTATGATCCAAACTCCAAGGGCTGGCAGATGTTTTTATAGGAACCCTTTGTATGTTGCACAGATAAGAGTTAAATGTGTGCTTTCAGACCTACTAAGTTTTTCATAAGGAGTCCAACTGCTACTCAAGCCAAAATTTCCGGTGCTGTTCACTCTAGTTCAGTTCTAGAATTCATCACGTTCATAACCTGCTGATTCTTAGAAGAAAGAAACTTCTCATAGCATCTTTCAAGGCCACTGAGATTCCTCAGTGCTAACTGCATTTGATGGACCCCGAGTGATTTTTGAGAGTTGACTGTTCTTTTGATGGGACTTAATTTGAAGGGATGTTGTTTTTTGTTGCAGGCAGCTTGCTGCTTTTTAAACACCTTAGGGGAAGTAGGTGTATTTTCTTGAAAGGAGAAGGAACCTGTGAGCTGAATATTAAAAACTTTTTAGCTGAATACATTAAGCCGAACATTATTGGTTAATATGTCTTTTGGGAAATCACATTCCAGTATTTCCATAGGAATAGATGCTTCTTTCAAAAATGAGGCTCTTCCTTTTAGGATAATGAGCTCTTTGCTATTTACTGGCCCTCTAGCTTGGGTGGGGAGTGATGTACATTCCCTGATGAAGTTCCAGTAAAAGACAAGGAAACCAACAGAGAATGAAACTAGCAGACTGCATCACAGCTGTGCAATTTAATACTGTAAGTGACTGTCGTAAATGGACGTAATTCCTTCCTTTCCTTCTCTTCCTACAGTTTGAAGCGGTAGCCCCCC
>VXBZ01006315.1:362662-482213 GCA_013399135.1 Heliornis fulica | reverse complement strand
TTTTTTTTCTTCTCCTTAACTCCTCTTTCTTCATTATTTTCTATATAGCATTTTTACCAGTTGTCTCTTTCTGTGTCATGTACGAACAGTTCAGCGAGTTGGATAATGTGACCAAGTAAAGAAGCCTACAACACATCTACATCTACCTTGTACTTGAAGAAGGCTTTGACTCATTAAACATCAAAATGTAAACTGTAACTCTTCACAAGTGTTATAAATTAAGTATCTATAAATAAAACAATATATGTAACAGCTGTGTGCCAAAGGAGAAAAGAACTTGGAAAAATCTGGTGACATAGGCAAAAGTCAAGAAAAATACCCATCAGTCAAACACCGATCAAACTACTGTGCGTGTTTCAGTCTCTTAAACTGCAGTTGTTTCCTGGTAGGAGCTTTACAGAAAGGCACAATTATTTGGGTCTGTCTGAGGAGTTATGTGGAATAACCCTTCCTGGGTTTAATGACCAAACAGAAGACCCAAAGGTAGGAGACATGACTCTCAGGATTACTCTTGCCATAATCAAATAATCAGTTGCTGCTGTCTGGAGAGAATGTGTTCTTGAGCTTTTATCAGTTTAAGGAGAGCTCCTGGAAGTGCACAGTGTTAAATCCTGTTTGTAACCTCCCTTTTAAAGTCTTAGTCCTAATAGGTTCTTAAAGTATGTCAACAGCAGAATTGCTCATTGGTCACTGTAGCTGTCAGAAATCTGTTTCAACTAATGTTAATCATGGTGTCACCTTCATTTACACAGGACAGGTAACTTTGATCTTGATTATCCCTCAAGAGTTCCTTTTGTGTGATCACTCATTGAATTAAGGATCTTTTTTCAGTTCAGAGGTCTCAAAAAGTCTGTTTTCTAGTTCATCTCAGGAAACATGAGCTCGTTTAAGGTGAGATTCAGTTATCTGGTCCGGGAGCTTTACATGATTTTAGTAGCCAAACTTTTTTCTCTCCCAACTATTCTATAGCAGTAATGTTTTTTATAAAGCTCACCTGTGAACTTGGTATGCTGTCACTCTTCCAGTACTTTCTGAAGCAAAGACTTGTCAACAGCTGTCACAACCTAATGAATAGCATATCTGAATATCAAATATAACAGAGCTCTGTGAGTATGGTGACTTGTTCCCAAGAAATGTCAGCTCTCTTGCTATGCACTATGTAGCAAATGCAGTTTGTATGGCTATCTCCCAATATGTAACTGCTAAGACTGCAGACTAAAAATAAAACATAACTTTTATAGGTGACAAAAAGCAGTAATACTTGTTTGAGGTATTAATAGATGAAAATACCACCTTCATGTACAAAAGTCTGTGCTTTGGTGATATCAGCATTTTGTATGAGACAACCTGCGTGTTTCTTTTTGATTATTTGCTTCTCATAGCCCTAAGGGTGTCTGTAGAGATTAAGACAAAAGGGATTTTTAGTGGCAAAGCAAAAATGCAATCTTTTGGTCCAGAGATTTTCACAGAAGAATATTTATGCTCCAATGGCCATGTCCAGTTACCATAGTAGAATACCTAAACCATGCAACTACAAAGAAAAAATAATTTGTAAAATTCAAAAAATGCAAGAGAAAAGAAAAAAGGCATTAAAAATGCAGAAAGTTTTAAAGCAGCAGACTTGGGTAGATTTTGCTACACTGAACAGATTTGCTAATTGTATTTTATTAGTTCAATCTTGTTTTCTTAGCATGAAAGATTAGAACAGATCTTTTTTTTCTTTCCCTGTTTGGAAGCAGGAGCTCTCCTAGGAGCTCTATCCAGAAAAAGCCATATTAAATAACAGTTTATGAGAATTGGATTGGATAAAATTTGAAGATGATTGATGACATGATTGCTACTTTGTTGTCTGTGGGATGTCTAAAGCTTTCAACTTTTCTGCTGGGAGTTCCATGCGTAGTACTCCTGCTACTTAGATGGCAACAAGGCAGCTCTGGAGACCCACAGAGTTTAAATGTCCCTTTTAACAAGAATATTCATAGTGCACTGGAGAAAGCTATGCTAGAGATGAACCTTTATGGAAATATCTCTTACTAAAATTTTTGTTTCCATTTGTCAGGCTTTTTTTTTTTTTATCAAAAAATCGTAACTTTTCTAGTTAGGGCATTAAGTGTGTCTGTGGCTAACTTTGAAGCTTAGCACCCTTGCCTCAAGAATAAAAATAGCACACCTGAAGGTACACCAGTACCTATCTTGTTTTTACTGATGACCTTATACTCTGATTCAGGGAAGAAGGGTTTGTGGGGAGCAGCCACTGCTGGCCGTAGTGCTGCTACAACAGGGTAGGCACAGAAGCCCCAGTGTGGATCAGACCCAACTCAAAACCAATGGTTTAAGTATATTATAGGAATCAATGAGGGCTTCAAGCAAAAGAAAGAGGGGGCTCTTCCCTGGAAATATATTTTCAGGAAACAATACGGTATTGCTAATCAGTAATCAGAGGATATGGATTCTAAAGACAGTGTTCACTGTTGCTGGCCGTGGCTTCTCACTGAAAAATGAGTGTACCCAATGCAGAATTGAAGGTACGAGAACCAGAAATTTTGTAAGCTTCTTGCTTTGATTTTTAACATGTAAGAAATGACACTTTCATTTAATAATTATTTTTGCAAAGCATACTTGGCAGTTCAAAGCTTAAGGACTGTTCTCTTTGTATACCTTTTGTCTTGCAGGACAATTCTAATTACTGTAGAAAACCTCATTTTAGCGATTAGCTTTTTATCAATGAGTCTCAAAGCACTACACAAAGAAAGCTAAGAATCATTATCCCTGGTTTGTGTGTCAGGAAAGAGTCAAGAGATGATGAAGAGGCTGTTGAAGGACAACTGGAAGAGTATAACAATGGCCAACATAGGAACAGAGCCAAGGACCAACCACATACGTTACCTAGCAGGCTATTCTTTGAGGTTTTCTCCCAGAAATTAATATTCAGGTTGTATCGAGTAGTTCTGGGTTTTCCACAGACATAGAGAACTGCAAAGTATAGGGTTTATATTTAATGCAGTGCTTGTGTGCGTATGTAAACACCCCCCTTGAAGTCCGGTGCTCTTTACTCAGTTGTTTATGTGCTGAATCAGACGTTTGCTCTACTACACTCCCTAATGGAGAAGAACAAAATGATCTATTGAGTTCTTTCCTTTCCATGAAGATCACTGTGGGGAAAAAATTTGTTTTGGGTTTTTTATACTGGTGACTATTATTGAGTCAGATTTTTCTGAACAGAATTAATTTTCCCTTCCCTTCACACGGGCTGCTCTGTTTAAAACACCACAGATATTTTTAATCCAGATGCATCTCATCTCCAATTAGGTGCAGACTAAGCCATCTACTATCCCCAGAGGGTCATTAAGATAATTGGATCTGAATTGCCTTTTAGAAATGTCTTTGCCTCTCTCGAGTGAAGAGTCAACTCGCGCTGACCAGTTCCCAAATTTCCATGTCATAGGAACTCCAGACTGGCTGGAAAGGCCTTTTTTTTTTTTTTAGGGAGAGGCATCCTTCCTCCTTTTTTTTTTGTATGCATGTTTAAGCTTCTGTCAACGTATCTTCACCAAAGGTTATTCTAGCAGATTAGTGTTGCTGAAGTCTGGGTGTGTGCAGAAATGCATCATTCAAGACAACACTGGTTTTGTACGGTGTTCCACAGTGTGTCCTCGAAATGGGGAGAGCTGATATGTTGTTTGAAAAGGTCACTTAAAACCTATAGGCAGTTGGCAATTATTAATATTTATTACTTGCCTGAAGAGGTTTATGTGCAGGTAGTTACTCCTTAAAGGCTGTAAGCTATGGCAGATAAAACTGATAAAAGTTCTTATCTGTTAGGAACTTTTCCCCCTTTCCATTCTTTCTTAGAATTTATTCTGTGCGTCATTTTTTTCTAGTTTTGCTCAAAGACTTGGAAGTGAGGGGAAATTATATTACTATTATTATTATTTGGAGCTACACAATTATACTATTAAGGTTAATGATGCCAGCAATTAAAAGGCATCTAGTTATTTGGAAACTGTCAGTTGGGACAAATTGTTCTTTAATGTCTCTACACATGGATTACTTTGATGGGAATGTAGGAAATTGGTAGGTCAGTGCAATATTTCTTGTTGCTTTGTGCTGTCAGGAAGCTTTCCCTGCTGTCCTTGAAAAGTATTGTAGGAAAGTATAAACCACATTATACCACCCCTTATCTTTCTTATGGGTATTAGTTACAAATATTCTCATTAACTCTCTGTCAATGAATTATGGACCAGCTATTTATGGTACAGAATTATAAATTGTCTGTGACTATTTGTGCTCACGGGTTTCTGGCTCTGAAATTTGCCTCCTTTTTACAAAACTGTTAGTTATAAAACATGCCTGGATTTCTAGAGGATGAGTGGCTTTGTCATGTATGCCTCCCAAATAATTTTTTTCCTTTTCTGTAAGACTTTGCTTGGCAGGATTTTTTTTTTCTCATTGAAAGAATAATTGCAAATATCAGACCATTTATCCGAGCTCACACGGAGCCACAAGACCACGTGCAGCCCAGAGGGAGGAATATCTATAAGCTCAAAATTTCACAATCACTTACTTTTGTAAAGTCCATGGTATTTAAAACCTAGGTGGTGACACCAGTGTTTTCTGCCATTACAAGTTCTGTTTTGACTGTTTGCTTGACATCCCTTGGTGAGCATATGTAGTGATACCTGCAGTGCATTTCCCTAGAAGATTGTCAGGTTTATTTTGGGCAATTAGATATGACAACATCAACATCTAGAGTGTTGCTTGTATTCCCTGTACTTAGTAATGAGAACAGCTGGTTAGTACTGATAATATATTGAAATGAACACGTGTGGATGCACAAATACATACAGTTATCTGGGGAATAGTTGGATACTTGGCATGATTTTATGATGGTATCCTCATGCCAGCTAACAAAGAATATTTAAAAAAACCCACAAAGTTTTCATTTGTTTACAGTCTCAAAGTGATTAAACACAATGCAAGATCAATGTCTTGATCGAAGAAACACTTCAGGTTAAAATGCTATTTCAGTGCTCAAAGTGAAGAACAGCGTAGGAGAAAGGACTGCTCTGCACGATGTCAACTGTAGCAGCAGCTGGGGGTGCACACTGTCCTACCCGCAAATCCCAAACGTATATTGCACTTTATTTCCAGTGCAGGTGAGGTACAGTGTCCAAGTGGGGATGTACACAGCAGTCTTGGAATTGGAGTAGTGCTGGTGAACTGCTGGTGGGCTTCAGAGCGAGCCTAACCAAAGTTCCCAATCACTGAGACCCATCTCAATGTACCTCCTGGGGTACTTGCTGGATTTGCACCAGTTCTGTGTTCTTTTAAATGCGTGAATATGTTTTGTTGATTCATCCTGTAAAGCAGGGAAACTTGAATGGAATGAAAACAAATGCAGAAGGGTTTGGAGGATGTTGGGTTTTTTTTGTTGCACCCTGTTTTAGCTTCCCTGCCAACATTTCCTCTTCTTTTAAATGAAAAGTGGAGTCTTACTCAAAAGTAATGCGTTTTTAAGCAGGGAAAAAGATCCTTTGGAATTTTTACCTTTGTAGCAGATACAGTTCCAGTTTGAAAGCAGCTCTCTAAACTAGCTCAAGTCTGAATTTTACAAGATATGAAAATTCCCTCCAGTTTTAATAAGAAACTCCAAAAATTATTTTTCCTCCAAGGCTAAAAACTGTAAATAATTGATTCATTTTTGTTTTCCTAAATAATTATATAATTCATGTTAATATTGTTTATTTAGTCTTAATATTTAATTGCTCATGTAAAACAATTATCCAGGATTGTAGAACAACTTTGAAATCTGTTTAGGAAAATAAATACTGTAATTAGAAATTAAAAGTCCTGTTGCTCAGTATCATAAATACGTTAGTTTTAAGTAATACAGTAGAGCTAAGCTTTGTTCTTTAATTACTATTATTATTATTATTATTGTTTTTTCTAATATGTACATGCCCCATGTCTGTTTCCTACCCAGGGCATCACATTTACAGAAGCTGGTCCTGAGACTATCTGCAGCCAGTTTTGCATGTACACTGTAGTGTATAGTTCATAAAGAAGCAGGTGACTCATTACACTGGTAGAATGAAAGGGTAAATGAGAAAACATTTAACTAACCACAGGAAACCTAATTATAATCAAAATTGAGTTATATTTTCTCTTAAATCTCTGAAATATTTTTAGCATGGGAATTATTTCTGCATCACTGACTCTAATTGTTTCTTAAGTTTATATAAACCTTTCCACAGTTCCGAGTTTCAGCGTCAGATGGGAGAATCACCTCGAGCAAAGGCTCAGTTGCAAGGCTACTGATTCTGGATGCTGCAGGGGTGTGGCCTCTCAGCTCAGTCCAAAACAATACTTTCCTCAAGAGCAACTTCGAATTCAAATCTGAGCATGGATTTTGGCTTTCCCACTGTGATGGCTTCAAATCTGAACATTGTTGCTTGGCTCAAACTATGGTTATGTTGTGAGAAAAATAGTTACTGTGACTGTGACTGCTTCTGAATGGATGTATGTCAAGGTCCTAATGAAATCTCATTTATTTAGCTAGAGTGATGTTTTTAATGAAGCAGAAGTAGACTCGAATCAGGAACTAAAGCAGAAGTCTTTTCTCTCCATGCTCAACACAGCACTTAAGAGCAGTAAATCAGACATAGTGAACTTGGGGTTGTCATGAGTGTAGGAGGTCTCAGAGTTGCTGGTGGATACTGCCTGTGGGAGGGAGGGCCTTAATAAATAAGCTTCTGAGTTACTGTCCTCAAGGCTGTGATGGTGAGAGATGCTCAACAGTGCTGACCAAGCACATTATAAGGCAGATAAGCAATATCATGCTGTCATTAGGGCTCAAGATACCTTGATGTAGCAGCTTGGTCAAGCCAACATACAAGGATTAAGGTACAAGGTACAAGGGTGACAGATTACTGGAACAGGCTGCCAAGAGAGGTTATGGAGTCTCCTTCTTTGGAGACATTCAAGGCCAATCTGGACACATTCCTATGTGATCTACTCTATATGATCCTGCTTGGGCAGGGGAGTTGGACTTAGTGATCTCTCGAGGTCTCTTCCAGCTCCTGATGTTCTGTGTTTCTGTGATTAACAAAACTGAGAAGGATTTATGTAGGATGTGTTAACTCATGTATTAGCCCCCTTGCCCCCACCAGCAGCAGCATGTTTTGTCTCAGCCAAAGCAAAACCAGCGTAGTTGCTTCTTCAGGGAGTGAATACTTAATTTCCTAGAAAGATCATTTCCTGCTGAGAGGGTTGAGGACCCAGGGGCATCCTCTCTGCTTCCATGATGCCTGTGTGTGGGAGAAGGAATTGCCTACCTACCCTTCCAAAAAGCAAGGAAGGTCTGACACCAAGTATTGGCCACAGAGAAACTTTTCACATCCAAAAGGTTGTAAGGAGCCCACTAGCAAGAACCCTGAGGGCAGCTGAGCTGCAAGGACACAGGCAGTTCCCATCCGTGCAGGACGCTGGATACTGGCCAGGCTGATCGAGAAACATGTGGAATTCTGGCACCCTCAAGATGCCACTTCAGTACAACCCTGCATCAGAGGGTAATGTGCTTCCCAGGAGGGCAAATACCCCTGTCCATAGAGGGAACACAGGTTCACATAATACTTTGCCTGTGCAAAAAGATAAATCAAGCTTTGCATTTTTCAGTCTGCCACTGCTTTCTCTTTTATTGTTGTTTATTCAGATCTTAGGATGTTTTTCATTATTAATTCTGAATCCCCTTGACAATGGTTTGCTAAAATCTGTGAACAGTGTGTAGGAGTAGGCTGGTTTAGTCTGATATAAGAAACTACAAAAATCACTTGCCACATGCACTGTTTGTATCTCAGGTTATGGAAGAGCCTGAAGGTGCTTCAGTATCTTAGAACTTGATGCCACTTTTATATTTCTTGGTTCTGTCAAGTTGCAGTGGAAGCCACATTCCTTCACTAAGGGGAGCGCGTGAAGTAGTTGCCAGTAATAAGCCAGAGGATGACAAGTGAGCTAAGAAGCCCAGCAGCAATGCTTGTAAGAATAGCGTCTCACAGAGATCATTTTAAGGCTGTTATTGATTAGGGGAAGATGAATGTGTCTTTTAATGGTATTCTTTGGTGTATCATTGATCTTCATAGAGCCCTACCAAGCTGCCTTCAGGTGCTTCACTGAGAGGGCCATATGTCGTAGCCTGTGGCTGCGCAGTGATGAATTACATGGCTCCAAGCTGCTACCAAGTGCTGTGCTCTCCCTTCAGGCTCTCTGCCACAAGCCTGCTTGTGGTGCTGGCCCAGCAGCAGGCTCTCACTGAACTTCACTGGCACACAGCTTCTCTGTGTTCTGACATCTCTGGTAGGACTAATGAGTCTGCTTGGGTGGTGGTGGTGACTGCATAAAGTTTATAAAGTAGCAGGGAAGCGACTTGCCCCTCCTGTAGAATTAATTGCTTGGAAGTTATGTTTTCTGTCTGGCTCTCATGTAGCCAGGACACGCTGCAGAACAAATGTTGGGATTACAGCTTCATTGATCCCCCGGATTGATCAGGATTGATCCCATGGATCTTGTGCTGGGAAGGTAGCAGGTCTCTACTGATACCAATCCCAAGCAAGAACGGCATCCAGTACTAGACACTACACCAAATTTGACAAACAGGCTATAGGCATCTATTTTAAATGTTGTTACGTTTAAATAACATCCAACTAAAGGGTATTTTAAACTTTGTGAGCCATACTTATTTCTGAACGGTGCTTTCCTGCTATTAGGGGGAGTTTTGTGTTTTGTATGGCGTCAGTAAATGCACGTTGTGCAGAATGGCTTCGTGCAGAATCCACATTGTGGAATTAGAATAACGTGATCATACCTACTTTTCCTTGTTAAGGCAGCTGGGTAACTCACGCGCTGCAATTTACTGCGTCTTTAGAGGCAGTAAAAATTCATGCCAGCAGTTCAATAACCAATATGTTTTGTATTGTTTCTTGCCGTGACACAGAGTGAGGCTGTTTCTGAAAATCTCTTAGTGGAGTACTGTGCATCTGGACACTGTGAACTATGCATGTATTCTGGAGGTACCTCTTTTTTAAGGACAATGTCAGATTTTTTTTCATAATTTGATAGTCTTTATTCTAATACCTCAACAAGACACCATGAATTACACAGATGCATTTATTTTTATATATTTTCCAGTAATGTAGCTTTGAGACCTTTTCTTTCACAAGAGAATGTAGTTAGTATGAATACTTAAATAAAACTCTTTTTTTAACCTTTGAAAGGTAAATTGGGTGTGGAACTCCCAGGAGTGTACTATTGAGTTATACTTAATGACTATGAAATTATCAAGAAGACTGAAAAGTGTTAAACTGTTTTGAACAGTCTATATTCATATTCCAAGGTAATTTATGCTGTTGTCAGGAATTATTTTGGGGTCTAAGTGGGATTATAGAAGCACTCAAAAAATTGTACACCTTTTCCATTATTAATTAAAAATGTATAATCATAGATCTGAAGAAAAAGAAAACCCACATCTTTAATATTTTTTAAACATTGAACTCACTTTTTTAATTGATAAAAAGATTTTAAAAAAAATCATAGAATCATAGAATGATTAGAGTTGGAAGGGACTCCTAGAGGTCATCTAGTGCAACCCCCCTGCAAGAAGCAGGGACACCCCCAACTCGATCAGGTTGCTCAGGGCCTCATCCAACCTGGCCTTGAACGTCTCCAGGGATGAGGCATCCACCACCTCTCTGGGCAACCTGTTCCAGTGTTCCACAAAAATGTAGTTAATTAAACAATTTTCTCACTGTTGAGAAGAGCAGCAATTATGCCACGTTTCAGATGTGAATTAAGTGTTTCAGCTCATCTTCAGTTGCGGACTAACCTCCATAATGACTTTTGGTGGCTCAAGGCAGACTGTGCCTTTAATGCAATACAGTAGAGTCTTTCTTCATGGGATCAAAGATGTTGCACTTATAATTAATATACATTAAGTATGGGTGACAGGATTTCCATGCAGTCTGCGCCACCGCGGTTCGGGTTTGGGCAGCACCTTCTCACTCAGTGCTAGTTCCTCACCATCCTTACCCTACACGATTTCCCTAGAGGAGAGTGGTTGAGGCTCAGATTTGATAATGACATTGGTTTCTTCTTTATTTAAAAATACATTGTTTCTGGCTATCGACACTAGTAAGAATAGCCATGGAAGAAGGGACCTGAATTTGGCCATTAAAGGCCCTTGGCATCTGCTTCCCACCAGACTTAAAAAAAACAACTGAGGGATAGGGATGGTAGCATTCTTCTCTTTTTGGTTGTCTGTCCTGATGCTTGACAGCCTCGGCTGACACTGCTTCAGCAAGGACGTGGGCTGGAGGAGCGTGGCTGTTTTCAATGCTTTTGGCCATCAGAACTTAATCTGGGCTCAGGAAGGACTGGCATCCCTCCCTGGCACAGCCCCAGGCTTAGGGGCAAGCAGGAGTAGCCAGCTTCTGTTCATGGCAATGGCAAGACAGGCCCATAATCAATGGCCAGGGAGGCTCTGAAGGGGGTTTCCTTGATCAGTGACTGATTCCTCTGATGTTCCTCCACTTATTCTGGATGGCTGTAAATTCTCTTCAGGACACTCTGATGGCCTTGGCCATTGTTACCAGTGCGGTGTGAATTCCCATCCTGTTCTGCCATCTTTCAGTGCAGCTTTTTGGGGAGGAAGGTTTGACGCTGCCTGAGGGCTTTTTCTATTTACCAGTTTCATCCAAAATGCATGCAAAAGTTTACATATTTCAGATTTTCCTTTAGATTTCTGCATTCCAAGGGACAGAGGTTTTCAATGAAGGCAAACTCAGTGGTCTGGGAACAGCCCAGAGGCCCACTTGGTACCTCCAGGTTTTGAAGAATGCTGGGAAAGAGGGGCACTTCTTTCCCAGATACTTCTGGGCATAAATAAGGACTATTGCAGTCAGGAATCTCTCTCTTCTAAACTTTTCTCACATTTTTGTTCCGTAAGTATTTTTTTTTGTTTTCGAGAACGCCTCAACAATTGAGCTGCAAATCTGCAGACTCTGGTGCTTAAGCTTTTCCTGGTGACTTGTTTATTAGTCTCGGTCTTACTGCATCTCTCCAGGTGGGCACGTTTGACATATTTGCATTATCAATTTAATCTAAAACCTTCTGACATAACCTGAGCATCTCCCAAGTATTTTAAAGCAAGGATATTCTATTTCTTACAATTCCCTAGATGTGATGAGTTCTTGTAATTATGAATTTTTCTGTGCTTCAGTCTGTAATGACAACTTGAGGAAAAACTGTGCTATATTTTTGCAGTGTGTCACATGATTCTTATCGCTGACAAAATAAGTAAGTAGATAAATAGAATGTTCAATAGTCCAGGTTTGGCTCTTACATCAGGTCGGCCCCCTACACTCATTAGCTTCCCCCTGTTAGGTGACAGTTTAATTATCCTAACGGGCAGCTGTGATTACAGAGTGCAAGGTGACTTGTCAGGTATCTAGGCATAATCCGGCATGCATTAGAGGGAAATGCAAATATTAAATGTCAGTTCAGAAAGCTGAATCACGCTACACTCCAAATAGCTTGCCAAGGCAGGATATGTGCCTGAGTGGTGGTTCCATCATATCCTTGAACTTTTTTATCTTGAGTCTTCTCCAGGATGCCCAGTTTCAGATCACAGAATCACAGAATCACAGAACTTTAGGAGTTGGAATGGACCTTGAAAGATCATCTAGTCCAGTCCCCTTGCCAGAGCAGAATCACCTAGATTAAACCACACAGGAACGTGTCCAGATTGGTCGTGGATGATGGGAAAGCCGAGCTCCTTACCTACAGAAGACCTGCATTGTCCTCCATTGGCCCATGGATGGCTTGCACAGGGAGAGACGAGAGGCTCTGCAGGCAGGAGAGTGTTGTCTGTCAGTCTCCAATGATACTTGGTGCCCTTGGCTTCTGTGGCTTCTCAAAGGTCCCAGGATCTGCCAGTAAACCTACTGAAAAGATGGGAGACCATCTTCCATGTGGTCTTAAAACTCGAGTTCTGAATTGTCAAGAGCACGGCCTACTTTCAGTCCATACCTCGGTTTTGAATTTGGCTTTTGCTGCTGGCTGTTATTCATGCAGCACTGGTGGCACTCTGGGAGTGCCACCAGTGCTGCATGAATATGAATATGTGAAGGGTGAGTGTCAGGAGAATGGATCCAGGCTCTTCTCAGTGATGGCCAGTGATAGGACAAGGGAAAATGGTTCCAAACTGGAACATAGAAAGTTCCATCTTAATATAAGGAGGAACTTTTTCACTGTGAGGGTGACTGATTACTGGTACAGGCTTCCCAGAGAGGTTGTGGAGTCTCCTTCTCTGGAGAGGGCAGAAGGCAGTTTTTCAGAGGTCCAGCAGAATATATGTTCCTTTGCTGTGGAAAAGAGATCTTTCATCTCAGTGAAAGTGTTCAGACCGAGAGCTGACCGAGAGCTGACAAGAATAATCCCCAGTCCCAGCAGGATGCCCTGTGCCAGCTTTCTGAACGAGCCGGTTCAGAAACAAACAGAAGGCGCAGGTTATACATTCAGCAGCAGTTTGTGAGTTTTAGAGAAATGTGGTAATTTCTGAAGTTATGGTAGCAGTGCAAAGTGTTTTAGGGTAGAAGGTTGATGTTGGTTGATGTTGGTTATCACAGAGCCTGTCACAACTAGTATCATTGACATCTTTCCTGTTGAGCATCAGGGCAAACAGAGAATGGCAGGAAATTTGCCCTCAACTCCTACATATTGCAGTACTCCAACTGGGACTTAAGAACTCGTTGCAGCTCTGCAGAGCTCTCTGAGCTGTTGCTGAGTCTCCATCACACTGTTTCTTTCAGTCACCGAAATGCAAGGTGACCGTTCTCCTGGTCGATTCTTCTCCTGGCAGGGTTCTCAGCAGGTTTCTCAGCCAGACTGTATGTGGGTGAATCCTGCGCCTGGGAGGGTGATTCTGTGCAGTAACAGGTGGTGTCTTCTGGGGACAGCTCAGTCTGCATGTCTCTTATGAGGCGCTTGTGATCTGGAGGGGTGCTGTGCACAGTTCCTGCAGCAGCAGGAGATGCGATTGCTTTACTTTGCAGTGACTCAGTTGAGTAAAAATCTTCCACGTCCAAATACCTATGAATCAGCCTGTACTTTTTTGACTAGCAACAGTCAAGTTTTCTTTCTCCTTTTTACTTTTATTTCCCTTTGTCAGTGTCTCCCTAAGACTGACGTTCACCTCTGTGGCGCAGAAGTGGTGGAAGCTGCATCTATTCCACCATGCCCACGGCAGGCAGTAGGGCAACAAGACTGTGCCTTGAGCATTTTCGGTTGTACTTTTAGGTATGCTCACTGCTCGTATTTGAGACTAGGTTTTCCCAGAGGTGCTAGATCCTTTGGAAAAGGACCAAGTGCCCAGTCTCAGCCAGGCAGTGCCCCCCACCATCTGCTGGGGCTGGACTCCAGCAGCATCCACCAGTGTCCGAGGACTCAGGATAGTGCTGTGTCTGACAAAGGCAATGAGTTTATCTCCAGCTAGAAAGGGAGTTGATGGGACCACACCAGAGCATGGCTAGTCTTTACATGCAGCAGTGTCATCTGCCCTTGCCTGTGTAACCTCACAGCCTCTGAGCTAGCGTGAGAGACACCAAGAGATAGAGTCTGAGGGTAGCCACAGACCTCCTCCCTGTCAGAAGTGTTATCCACAAGGAGACCAGTATCTGTTGAGGTGATGATCATGCAAACTTCTTTGCATTGTCAAGCAATAATTTTGTCTCATGTAAATCTGTGGTTATTGGGCTTTATAGCTTAACAGTATTTTAACTGTCAGTTTATGGATTAAGCATGCAGAGAAAAGGGGCATTAATTGGAACAAACTTTTCAATGTTGAATGTGTAGAGGGAATGGGATGGCTGGTCTGTTCTCCCCCAGTCTGCTGAATAAAAAGCTTGGTGCAGGGAGGGGAAACAGCTAATGCCAGTTCTGCTGTCTCAGCCAGAAGAGTATCCGGTTAGCTAAGCTCCTAAGCTTTTCTTCTGGCATTATATGAAAACATCCCTCTATGGCTGAGAATTATTAACATCCAGTTGTGTGGTCTTTGCATACCTGCAATGAAAGGGAATGGAATAAAAGCAGATAAATCACTTATCTTTGTGATTTTATCAGGAAAAAAAAAAGTGCAAGCAGGTGTTCATGCCGACATATTCTGGTCTATGACCTTTAGTTTAAAGAATTTATTTTGCATTATCCCTTGTTTTACAGCTTTAAAGACATAGTAATGAGGTACTCTCTGTGCATCCTCCTACTCAGTGAAGCTATATTGAGAAGTACAGCTGCAGCCAGCGGGGTGTTAATCACCACTTACTGACAGGCAGGACTAACACAGGCAATCGGAGAGTGCGGTAATTTTCTATGGGACGTCTGCTCTCACCATCCTGTCTTCCATTAATAGGGTAACATTTGAAACACTCGAGCATTAGCTATTTTACCATGGAGAATAGATTTATATAAACAAACATTATTCTAGGGTGAAATTAGCCAAGGTATTAAATTGATAAACGTGGCTGCGAACAGTCCCAATTACAAGACTGCAGGAGAAATAACGTCAGTCTTCGGCGGGAGACGGAGTGCCTCCCACAGTCCGGGACAGTGGGCTTGATGAGCTGTGGGCTTCTAACGTTAACATGAGATTTCCCTGCACTCCATCAAGTTGAAAGAGGATTTACTGTCTTCCCGCCTCTCGCTGATGGCCTTTACGGTAGGGAGTTTCAGTGTCTGGTGTCGTTTCCAACAGCTATCATTAGAACAGTGATTATTCAAGAAAATAATTAAATCCTTGTACCAGGGTCCCATCACGGTGTTGTCTCCTGCAAATTATGTCATCTTCTGGCTCTTCACAATTCACTCTCCCTTGTTCCATTTTAAATATTTTTTTTAAAAAAGCTTCCATTAGGGATAACATTACAAGCACAAAGGACTGTATTAATTTTGGATCTCTATTACCTTTTCCAGTATTACTCAAAATTTATACTGTCTTGAATACCAGGGGACCAACATGATGGATCCAAGTGACTAATCGCAGTTGGATAAGAGGTTATTATATCCCAAAGAATTATGAGTCTCATAAAATATTATTAAAAGTTAATGTGTTTGATTTTTCTCTTAAAATTATTCAAACAATTTTACTATCACTGGGTAGCTGACAATTTGCAAGAGGGTAATCAGAAAATATTCCAAGGAAAATGTGAATGCATAGCTTTTGGATTGTTTCATTATGTGTTATTTTACATTTGTTATGACTTTTAAACTTAATTATCTCACAGGGTAGATAGTGATGCACTCAGTGATTTGCCAGACACCAAAATATTAAAATATAATGACTCGTGGTGGAATATGTGCATCCAGATATTTTCAGTTTTATTGCTTTTCTTTTAAAGTATTTAGATCGAGAGCACGGATTGACACCAGCTCTCTCTGTTTTAATAGCTCTTTAAATAGGAAGAAAAATCTCCATTTTAGAGAAAAACAAGAAAATGACTAAAGAACTGGCTGTGTCTCTTCAGCTTGGAGAAGAGGAGGCTGGGGGGTGACCGCATTAATGTTTATAAATATGTGAAGGGTGAGTGTCAGGAGAATGGATCCAGGCTCTTCTCAGTGATGGCCAGTGATAGGACAAGGGAAAATGGTTCCAAACTGGAACATAGAAAGTTCCATCTTAATATAAGGAGGAACTTTTTCACTGTGAGGGTGACTGATTACTGGTACAGGCTTTCCAGAGAGGTTGTGGAGTCTCCTTCTCTGGAGACATTCAAGACCAATCCAGATATGTTCTGTGTGATCTACTCTAGATGATCCTGCTCGGGCAGGGGGGTTGGACTGGATGATCTTTCAGGGTCTCATCCAGATCCTGATATTCTGTGATTCTGTGACTCTGCACGTCTCATGGTGGTACTCTGCCTTCTCTTGGCTTACCTCATCATTCAGGAGTTAGATGGTTACAAATGTAAAAAAAAAATCTCCCAAATGCAATTCCATTAACATATTTCTCAAAAAGACCTCCACCCAGAAATCTAAGGGAAATCTGATGAGAGATTTCTTATATTTTTATTATTTCCACTTATTTATTTGAACTGGATGAGAAGTCCCTCTGTGAACGGGGTATTCACACACCTACCATCCCTTCTTTAGTCAGGAAATTGTGAAGTAAGAGCAGCGCTTTTTTGGTCCATCAGTAGTTGATAGTTTGGTTTTGGAAAAACATGGTGACAGATCAGGAGTGACCAGAGACGTAGGAAAGCTGGATGCAGTTGTTCTCTCTCCCGTAGGCTCCTTATGGGACTCTGAGAGTACTTCAACTCCCTCTCTAAAGTCAAGGATAATAATATATTCCTACTTGGATGGGATGACACATCCATTCCTTGGGCTTGAAACACTGTGATGGCTGGATGCATACAAATATCCAGACAGGTCTAGTGTGGAGATCAATTCTAGCAGCCTACAGTGCACCACCAGAAGCTGCTGTAGAGTCTGTAGGTGTTGCATGCTCCCACAGAAAATTTCCTCCATTGCTCCTGCTTTAATCCCTTTCCCTTTCACCAGAGCTGGTATCCATGCTGTGATTGAAGTAATTAATGTCAATCACCAAGTGGACAGAGAGAAAGGCATACATAGAACCTGAGGGGAATTCCAGTTGCACAGACCTTCGGCAGCAACAGATTTCTCTCTGCTGACTGAATGTTGATACTTGGAATAGGCAGGTAAAAACAAGTCCTGAGGACAGATAAAAGACTACTTTTACTGCAGCTGAAGGATATGACAGTTTAAAGCAATAGCTTTTTGCTCTGTGTAACAGCCCTGCTGTATTTGAGATGCTTATGGAGAAGGGATTGCTTTGGCTTGCCTCTCAGCCTGCAGGTTCTTGGCTCCCTTATACTTACAGTTTATAGTTTGATGTGAAACTGAATCTTGAAAGAAAAATAAAAGAATGAAAAATAAAAAGAGCTGTTTCTGAGAAGGATGTGTAGCAATGAGCGAGGGTGGAATTTCCTCTCACAGAGTAGCATCAGTACCATAAGAGCTGACCCACCTCGTCTAAACAGACACCGAAGTACGGATTTGGCCGGGGTCCGTACCCGACGCAGAAGGCTTGCTGTAATGGCGGCCACCATCAGCAAACAATTGAGTTGGTTGTGTGAGGAGATGCTGCTCCAGGCTGTGTTTGGGTGTTTGTAGAATTTAGAGACAGTGTGGTCACGCCTGTGATGGCTGAACAGTGCTTGGAAACCCACATAATTCCAGGCGTGGATACTGTTGGTTATGGGTCAGCCCTCCTGTTAGCAAGAGGGTTTGTAACTGGTAGCAGTACGGCAGCTTATCCTAGGGGAGGGCTCTACTCTGCTGAGATAAATTATGGTGCCAGCAGGCAGGGACTGATGCCAATGATTAAACCCATCTCCTGCTCTCACCACTTTCTGGAAAAAAAAAAAGAAAAATATATTTGCATGTGGAAACTTGACAAGGAATTATAAAGTGAAATACAAGGCGAGAAAAAAAATCCCTTTTTCTTTTTTTTTGTTTGGTTTCATTCAATCCCGCATCCTCCTTTGAGGTATATCTGGGGCAGTGTACGCTCTGCTGAGCAGCGGAGTGTTGTCTGGCAGGTGTCACCAGGTGGCACTGCTTTCAAAATGTCATTGTGCACTAGGAAACGCAGAGATTGGCATCTCCTTCCCGCTGACATTTTAGTACACCTTTCTGATGAGGGCATCGCTGTGTGAGAGGGCAGAGAGTTTGCTTTCGGCCGCTAGCTTTGATTGAAGTTGCTCCCTGGGAACAGGGCATTGGGGTTTGGCTGAATGTCTTGAAAAAAGGATCGCCTGCGTGTTATTTATGACAATCTCTGCTCCGGGATGAGTGTCTAAATGTAAATTACTCAATTTGCCTTTAGAGTATATCCACTCTGATTTCTCCTCCACTGAGAAACCAGTCTGCGGGGCGCTGACATCTGCTAGTATTCAGAAAAGAAGCAACACATGTTCCTAGAAGTTAAAAATGGAAAAGACATATTGCATTTTCTAACATTGTTTTTCCCTCTGCCAGTGCCGGTGTTTGTTCCCACTGCTTGGGTCTGGCTATGCTTAATACAACTCCAAGTGACTTAGGGTAGCTGCCATCATTTCTTAGAGAAAGTAGTGCTTCCACCATCCAGGTATTTGTTCTTCTGCTTCATTTGCAGGGTTTTAAATATTGTTTTCAGGTCTTTCCATACTGTGTATGCATTTAATTTTCCCTAGTTCATATCTGTCCCTTCTTTGTATGTATCCTATAAATGACAGTTTTACATTGCACCATTCTTAAAGGACACTGTTGACATTAAGAGAGTGATTCTTACCCTCTGTTCAGTGCTGGTGGAACAACATTTGGTGAGACCACACCTGGAGTGGTGTGTCCAGTTGTGGGCTCCACCGTATAAGAGATGGGCATACTGCAGCAGGTCCAGTGAAGGGTCACTAAGATGACTAAAGGTCTGGAGCACTGCACATACGAGGAGAACCTGAGAAAACTGGGAATGTTTGGCCTGAAATAGAAAAGGCTTGGGAAGATCTTACCAACGTGTACAAATACCTGAAGGGAGAGTGCAAAGAGGACACAGCCAGGCTCTGCTCAGCAGTGCCCAATGACAGGATCAGAGGCAATGGGCACAACCCAACACACAGGAGGTTCCCTCTGAACATCAGGAAAATCACTGTGAGGGTGACCAAGCACTGGTACAGGTTGCCCAGGGAGTTTGTGGAGTCTCCATCCTCCGAGATATTCAGAACTCAGCTGGACATGGTACTGAGCAAGCTGCTGTAATCGACTTCCACTGTCTTCAGGGCTCAAAAAGCAAGACTTAACACAGCCCAGCTTTGTAGGTTTGCTCCTATCCTGTCCACGCTTTACTGCCATTCCCTCCAGCTTGTTAGTTATTTATCTTATCTGCAAATATCATAATTAATTCAGACATTAATACACATGTCAGCAAAGTCATACCATACAGTGGGATTCTTCTGAGTGTGAAGTAACAAACTGTCCTTTTCCCCCCAGAGTATGTATGTAAAAAAACACTTCCCATATTATTCTATATTTCTGAGTCCTAAAATGTTTTCATCCCACAAAATACATGTTTCAGATTTTACCTTTCTCATGTTTCCATATAGTTTTTCATTATTTTGTTTAAATTCTCTAAATATGTTGCTCTCATGCATCTTCCAACTTGGTGTCATCATCACAATTAATTAGTGTGCTTGGTATCTTTTCTCTTAAAGTATTTAATCACTGTGTATTACAGTAGATAACATTGCATCCAATAACATTGATCAAAGTTGTACACATTACACATTCTTCCTTGCAGTATTCCAGACTTGACATTAATTTCTTTTTTTTTCCTTGCCATTTAATTACCAGTCTATATGACTGTGTCAACAGCTAAGAAATGTTAGCATTTTTTTTCATGGATTTATGGGACAGTGTTAGATTTTACAGCAGTTCGCCTACATTGATTGCACTCCTCTAATAACTGCACTGTGGTGATTGAAATCCCTGCAAGTTCATACTGCACAAGAAGTCAGCTGCCTTCTACTGGAATCTGGACACCTATTTAAAAGCCTAATTTCCATCCCCTGTTTCTAAAACTCTTGGTGCCTGAGCTTACAATTTATGGCAAAATGGCTATCACTTATCAAGCTTCCAGCTCAGGCAACCGACCACAGCATTTCTCAGTGAAATCCCTCAATCTTACTGGTTCTTAACCAGATGCAGAAGGGACCAAATAAGCCCAATGCACACAGCATCGTAACATCCTCCGCCAAGTGACAGCAATGAACAGATCTAGGTGAGAGCTCTGACACAAAAGAAGTTTGAAAAATGAATTGGACTGACATTTATTTTGAATGATATGGCAATAAACCAATGACTCAATGGATCACTGAGCAGCCACACTTACGAAGCTGAAGAACTCAGCACAACAATGAAGCAGGACAGGTTTCATGAGGTAGCATTTCACAGGTAGCACTCAACTTTTTAAATGCCAAAGACATAGCCACTTTTTAAAAGCCAGCACTTTGTAAAAGAAGTGATGCAACCAAGTAATTTTTCCAGTAAAGTAATGCACATCATCTGGGGAAAATGTCTTTGCCATCTGGTCATCTAAGACCATGACTGCTTGCTGTGTTGCTCACCAACTGCTGAAAAGAAAGGAGCATCTACCAAGTGCAGACGGTTAAGTCCTTGGTGTTATGACTGTCAGTCTTGAGTTGTGTTCGATGTAACCTCATTGACATCAAGAATATGGTGATGGTGGCAGTGGCAGGGGGCAGGCTGTGGCAAGCAGAAGTGGATGCAACTGTATAGAGCTCAACTGGAGCCCACCTTCAGGGACAAACTCATTCCATGACTTGCAGATAGCTTAGGAGGGGATAAATCATCTCTGGAGGTACTGTTGACTGCAGAGGTAACTGAAATGTCTATCTGAGACTAGATAATTAACACTAGCTGACAGCAGGTAGAATAGATCTTACCCTAAAAGTCCTGTGAGAGGAGGTAAGTATCAGCAGAAGTCAAAAGGCAGTATGCTAAACTGAAAATACTTTGAATGTTATGTACACTACCATTTTCATAATAAGAGATAGATTGGAAATAGGAGAGGTTAATATTTAAGGGAGCGCTCAGGAAAAAAAATATCAGTGTTTGAATGCCTGTAACAGTGCTGTGTTTTCTCTCTTAGATAAATGTTCCCATTCTTAGTGCCAAATTCCCAAGAGGAAGGTTTTTATCCGCATAATTAAATTAAAATATAATGTTAAAAGGGTATGAAAAGCCAGATGCAGCTGCTCTCAAACCATTGAGATCTGTGCTACACCACATAGGTCTGGATGAATGTACTCTCAAGGCTTCCAGAGTGAGAGGACATTTAAGCCAAAAACTGTTTACAAAGGCCAGTTATTTCAGTGTTTCACAGCAAAAAACACACATGGCAATTCTGAGGTCACAGCTGGAAAGAGTAAGTGGAAACTTGTTCAACAGAGTCTATAGATCAGGGCAATGGTTACTTTGAGAGATCTCACAACAATCAGTACTTCAATTTACTGAAGGTTCAAGAAAAAAATGAGATCCAGGAGTTCAGTAGTGTCCTACAGACATCAAAGACCAAAGAAAAAAAAAAGAAAGCAAAGATTTTATGGAATTATTAGCTCCAAAGAGTCTTTGATTGTCTGAGAAAAGAGATATCTAGTAATTGAAAGAGAAGAAAAACATTGCTCTTGTTCACAATCATTGATACTGTATCCCACAGAGAGTCATATGATTGTATTTGGGACATAATTTCCATGTTATAAAGGTAGAAAACATCCCTTTTTCTTTAAAAAGTTAAACTGAAGGAGACTATCTCCTTTGAAGCACTCTGGTTTGCCCCCTCCCAGTCTACCATTGCATGGTGCTGCTGCTTGATGAATCAGCGTGTCACTGGCTGTACCAGCCTTTCACCTCTGCATTTCAGCCTGGGCTCTTGCAGGTGGTTGGGCAGAAGCAGGGTGCTGTAGCCTTTGCTTCTCTCTTCCTGTCAGCTGTGGTGTTTCCTTCTTAAGGTGTGAAGCAGTAAGGTTTCAAACACAAACGAATGCAAAACATCTTCAAAACTGAAGCAATATCACCATAATGATTCTCTTACTCATTTTACATGATTTATTTGTGCTTTGACTGAAAAATCCCTGTCAGAGAAAATAAAACTGCAATTACCTTTATTCAGAGCATGTACAGTCTACCTGTCATCCTGCTAATTTACTGCATAATGAATTAGGTACTAATTTTTTTAATGTCCACAAATAATTGAAGTCCTGGTTCAGCAAGGCAGTTACAGCTTGTCTTTACTCAGCAAACTACACAGGCCGTCTTTACACAAGGTAGTAATGGTGACAACACAGATACTGGTCCCCCGAACCATCTCAGTGTTGTCTTTAGGTAACTTTACTTGGGAAGTTGTGCTTATTGGTGAGTAGGAAGTGGTAGGCTCATTTTAAAATCAAGCTTTCTGTGTAGCCTTGATGGTATGGGTTTTGTTGTTGTACTATATATATAACATTACTACATCTAGCTCTGGTGCCCCCAGTACAAGAAAGACAAACAAGGAGATGTTTGAGCTGGTCCAGAGGGGAGCCACAAAGATGATTAGAGGGCTGGAGCACCTCTCCTATGAAGACAAGCTGAGAGAGTTGGGCTTCTTCAGTATAGAGAAGGCTCCAGGAAGACCTTAAGACCAGCCTTCCAGTACCTGAAGGGGCCTACAGGAAACCTGGAGAGGAACTGTTTACAAGGTCATGGAGTGACAGGACAAGTCATAATAGCGTTAAGCGGAAAGAGAGTGAATTTATATTAGATATCAGGAAGAAATTCTTCCCTGTGAGAGTGGTGAGGCCCTGGCACAGGTTGCATAGAGAAGCTGTGACTGCCCCCTCCCTGGCAGTGTTCAAGGCCAGGTTGGATGGGGCTTTGGGCAACCTGGTTTGGTAGAGGGTGTCCCTGCCTGTGGCAGGGGTTTGGAACTAGATGGTCTTTGAGGTCCCTTCTAATCCAAACCATTTTATGATTCTAAGATTTTATGATTGTTTGTGGATATATTGAATACTTCTTTCTTTTATTAGGCTTTTTTTTTTCCACTTACCAACTACTTGTAGACAGTTCTTGCAATCAGAAATACATTTCTTGCTTAGAAATTTGTGGATGAAAATAAGCCATACCATGTGAACAATTTTTTTTTAATTGTGCATTACCTATATCTTAGTTATTCCTAGAGCCTGCCAGTAAGTGATGGCTCTGAAAACATATCACAGCCTTATTAATGTCAGTCATTTCCTTATTAAGGTTTATACCGCCTGAAAGACTCAATGAAAAATAAGAAACAGCTATTGGATTATATTTGTAGCAATGTTATTTCCGTACCAGTAGCCGTGGACACTTCCAATCACTCCACACAGCAAGATTATATGGAAACTAAATTTCTACATCTTCAAGATGCTCATATAGTAAAATATTGTTTCTCAAGTTCTGGTTTGCAACTGGAATTGAAAGTGGGTGGTCTGCTTTTCAAAGGTGTTGGTATTTAGATAAGTAGCCTGAGACCCCAAGGTACCAGGAACGAGTACCAAGGCTGTGAGTCTCATAATCTAAGCTTTGCCAGATTCGACTGTCATGGGAAGCTGTAGTTGTGATTAGTAAGGTTTCTTAGCATTCTCCAGTTGTGTTGTTATGGGTGTGCAGGACAACTGCCTGCTTTGGGGTTGGTCTGTTCCCTCTCAAGGGAGCACAAGTGGGGAACGCCTTGCTTCAGGAGCCACATGGCGCAAAAAGCCCCTGCAGATGTAGGCAAGTGCCACACCAAATAGTGGTCACACCTGCTTTTGTCCAAAGCTGGTGGTGGTGTGTAGACAGTGAGACATGTGTCTTGATTTTCTCCCTCTGCCTGACGGACTCAAGCTTCCCTCTCCCTTTGCCCACGAGGCTGTCGCAGCCCTGTGAGGCCTACCTCTTTGAGGGAGCACTTTTGTTTGGTGCTATTTCCTTCTAACCCAAAAGAAATCAAGATTCACTGGACAGAATCGTGGGAATATGACTATAATGGGAGTTCTAGAAAATGCTAAGCCAAAAAAAAATTAAGTAAAATGTATTGCTAGGATGATTGTGATAGTAAAGGCGATAAGGAAATGTGATGCTCCTTACCTTGAGCAGGGTCTATGCAACAGGCTGTAAATAAAACACAGATCTGTGAGCTTTCAGGTGACAATAAAGAGAAATAGTGAACAGGCATCTCACTTGCTGGGCACTGCCTGGTCTGTGCACTGAGCAAAGCAGGGGTACTGTGGAAACAAAAAACAATGTTATTGCAAATAAATATGGTATCATAGTGGCAAAACTGTGCAAACAATACCATTTCTGGCATTTTCTAACTCTGATGACAGTATTTCAACTAGTAATAGAGGCTTTTATACATTCATTTTTCAGTTGACACAGTATTGTTAAGTATGTTGTACTCCTTTAAATTTTATGTGTTACATTCACCATTTAAGGAATTTAATATTTCAGCTGTGTCGTTTGCTTTCTTCTTGTTCATATAGTTTTACTACACTGGAGTGAGGAAATGTATATGATATGGAAAGTATTGCAGAGGTTAGATAAATAATGACAGACATAGGGAAGAAGAGCAGAGGGCAGCAAACCTAAGTGGATCATCCTGGTGATCAGTGGAGCAGAGTCCGACTGGAGACCTGTGACTAGCGGTGTTCCCCAGGGGTCGGTGTTGAGTCTTGTTGTCTTTAACATCTTCATCGATGACCTTGATGACAGAATAGTGTCCACCCTCAGCAAGTAGCCGATGGCACAAAGCTGGGAGGAGTGGCAGACACGCAGGAATGCTGCGCTGCCATTCAGCGAGACCTGGACAGGCTGGAGAGCTGGGCAGTGAGGAACCAGGTGAGGTTCAATAAAAGTAAATGTAGGGTCTTGCACCTGGGAAGGAACAACCCCAGGTATCAGTTCAGGCTGGGGGATGACCTGCTGGAGAGGAGCTCTGGGGCAAAGGACCTGGGGGTCCTGGTGGATGACAGGTTGTCCATGAGCCAGCAGTGTGCCCTGGTGGCCAAGAAGGCCAATGGGATCCTGGGGTGTATGAAGAGGAATGCAGCCAGTAGGTCACAGCGGCTGANCCTGGAGAAGAGAAGACTGAGAGGGGATCTCGTCAATGTTTATAAATATTTGAAGTCTAGGAGACAAAGGGAGATGGCCAACCTCTTTTCAGTGGCCCGTGGGGACAGGACAAGGGGCAATGGTCACAAGTTGGACCACAGGAGGTTCCGCACTGATGTGATAAAGAACTTCTTCATGATGAGGGTGGTGGAGCACTGGAACAGGCTACCCAAGGGAGTTGTGGAGTCTCCTTCTCTGGAGACATTCAAGACTTGATAGACTTGGTAGGTCTGGACACCTACCTGTGTGACCTGCTCTAGGGAACCTGCTTTGTCAGGGGAGTCGCGCTTGCTGATCTCTCGAGGTCCCTTCCAACCCCTAGAATTATGTGAATCTCTAAGCAGACCATCCTGATGTGTTGCATGCTCATAAATCCAAAGTATCTCCTGCACAGTTGTAACAGGTTAGATACCTAGGCTGTAGTTTGACAATAGAGTCAAACTGCCATAAGGCAGTATTTGCTGAAAATTTCCTAGTATTTGCTGAAAAACGGTGTAAGCAAATGGTGCACAGTACTACTCCAGCATAGACTCACTGCCAATTCAATATGATCAGAAGTCGATAAATTGGGTTTTGTGGCAAAATAGGTGGTTTGTCCACCGGTTTGGTTTTGTTGTAGCTGTGTTGCCCTGTGCCCTATCTGATGTCATCTTTCCTCTCACTTCTGGCACACAGGAACACATAAAAGCAGTGTAGGCACTGTGTCATTTTTTCTAGCTAATCTCTGTTGCCCATGTTTGCCATGGGTTATATTTGAATTGCCAGGCCACCGTGCCACACACAGACCTGGCATTGAATAGCGGTGGAATTGTCAGGAGGGGAGTGAGCCTTCTTTCAGGCTACCCGAAGATCTTTTCAGCTGACCTTTCCACATCATGGCCTCAATGGGAAGCTCCTCTCCTGCATGCTGAACCTCGGCTGCGGGTTCCTGCTTTCAGTCTGTTTCCATGGTTCATTTCCCTCTCAGAGCTGACATGCTGTTTGATGTTGCCTCCTACCAACCCCTGGTAATAATATATTTTCTGACAGTCTTTTTGTAAATTAATGGAAAGTGTTCAGTGTTACAAGTGGTAGAGAAAGAACTGCTGTTTGTAACACCCACATTGTGAGATCCATTTTTAAGGAAACAGAAAACAGATTTCGTATTGAAGGTGAGAGAACACTTTCTATGGCAAGTATGACATCCAAATGGTGCTCTACACTTCTGACTAAGACTATACAGATCTTTTGTCTTTTGGGTTTGTTTTTTTTTTTTTTTTGCTTTGAAATAACTCATCAGCATGTGTTAATAGGAAAAAAACTTATGACTATGTGGGTGGTTTGAAGTAGCAGAGAGATGGCTAAGCGGAGTCAGACCAAAAGTCCTTCTAGACTGATACCTTGTTTCCAACAGTGGCCAACAGCTGATGTCCAGAGAGGACAAGAACAGGGCAATTATGTAAACAACACTCTGAATAATCTCCGGTTGTCTGAAAATTGAAGGCTTGAGAATGTCTTGCTTAGTGGAGACGTCTAATAGTTCTTGATGGGTCTATCTTCCACAAACTGGTGAAGTGGCTTCTTGAACTCTTTTTTAATATGACTTTTTTCGTTTGGCTGCTTTTACAGAAGATGATTCTTTTTAGAAAGCCAAAGCCAAGTTCAGGCTAGGTTTAACAGAACAAAGTCCAAATGTAATGCTGCAGTATTATAACTGTTATGCAATTTCCAGCATTGGAAGTTACACCAAGGTTTTTCAAAGTAATTTCTGGCACTTTCATTTGTTAAGAAAACCTGAACTAACAGTATTGTACCTAATACACCAGGACCTAAATTAAGCTATCAAAGAGTTTGTGTATCTGGGATGCAAAAGTTGGGTGGATCCAGTTTCAGTAAAGCTAAAATTAAAAAATCCCAAGCTCAGCAAAAATTCCTACCCCAATAAATAGTGGAAGGAGAGGCACAAATGAGGGTAGCACCGTGAAAATAGCATGTGGGGAAGCAGCCATGTACCTAAACCAACACATGTGTGTGGGACCTGTCCCTCATGCACCTGCCTTCAGACTGGCTTCATGAGTCGGCTCCGCAGCCCCTCTTCTGACCCCAGCAAGCAACTGGCAATGGTTTTAAGTGGCACCATCCAACTCTCACTTAGTTTTTCCTTGCTGCCAGCTCAGTGTGCAGAGAAATGTGGTGCGAGCAAATGGACTTGCCCCTTGCTAGGAAAAAGTTGGTTTGCTTTTGTATCAGCCCAGCAGTCCATTGCATTTGGAAAGGCTTGGTTTCCTTTGCAGCTCCTCCAGGCATAAAGTTATGCTGCTGCTGTGTGAAAACACAAATGATGAGGTGAAAATGAAGAAAAGTAATAGAGAAGGAAAAAAAATATTAAAAAATGAGATTTGTACCAAAGAATGAGAGAGAAGCTGGGGAGGAAAAGAAGAAAAATGCACATGTAGTAACTGTGTTGTGTGGTAAAGAATCATTGCTGTTTTTGTAGCTTTGATGAATCACAACATCTTCCTAGATTGAGTGTTGAGATTGTGCTCAGGGGTCATGGATTTAGGAATTTAATCCCCAGATTCTTTGCTCTGAGGCATCCAGCATGGATTTTGCATTAAAATCAGGAGAGTGTTTTTTTGTAATTCAAGTTTCTATCTCTGGGTTATGTGTGTTTGTAGGCCATCGGTTTGTATCATATATTCAGCCTCTTTACAATAAAGGCAGGCATGTTGTAGGATGAGATAATCGCACGCATCTCCCTGTTCTGTTGTGAATACTGGGACATAAAGAATAGCAGTAATTGGGATAGGGCAAAGTTGTGGTTGTGTTTATGAAGTTAAGGTGGAGCCCGTACCATCCCATCCTTCTGATAGGGTAGGCTGGGGTGTCTGCCAGGGAAAACTTTGATCTGGAAAGCATTGCTGACCTCTCAGCAAAATGCCTCCCCACGGGTTTTGGGGAGACCATGCAGCTTGGTGGCCACGGCCCGCATCCCTCCCCTGCGGGCCACGCTGTTGAGTGCTGGTATGACAAAGGAGGAGGGTTTCCTGTGTCTGCTTACCCCACTCACTGCAGTGGCCCAGATATGCTGCCAGGCTTTTTTCCATTAATGCTGAGGGAATACTAATGTGACTCCTCATCTAGTGCCCTGCTACAGCTCTGAGGATCCCTGCGGCTTTTTGGAGTGTGATTTTTTTGATGATAAATCCCTGCTTGTGCTAGTGGTTGTTCCTATCAGTAAGAGTGGTGTTTCTGGAAACAATGTGGAAGAACGTCTGAATGTCTGAAGTGAGTTTTTTTTAGAGCTATGGTTTGCATGAGTGTGCTTAATGCTGGTGTATTTATTAAGGCCATGGAGCAAATTAAAGTGCCATGAATAAAGGTCTATATGCATGCAAACTTTTCATCAAGGCAGAGTTGTAGTTTAGCCTGAACATATAGCAGCTGCTATCTGAAGATGGAAAGCCCGGATACAAGTGCTAAACAGCATTTGGTGAGACTATTGGGATGTATAGTTTTGTCATATATGAAAAATGATACAATTATGGACAAAATTTTTGCCTTAGAAAAAGCCCATTGAAAAGGAACACCTTCAAAGCAAAAAAACAAAACCAGATTAGTTTTCATCCTCTTCTTTTTTTTTTTTTTTTCTGTTTCTACTGGACAGGTAGCATATCTTCAGTGGCTCAGAAACTACAAGGAGATTTCTTTTTCAAGTTCACAGGTACTAATTTATGTAACCTTATGTAATATTCACTAAGACTGAGCCAGACTATGTAATCTACTCCATTAGATAAAAGATACAAACACTGAAATCATTACATCTGTAGAATAAATGTTCATGATATTATGACATTTTAACCTGACTTTTGCTTTCCTATTTGCATCACTGCTGGACTATAGTGACAGTAATATTTCGTATGAAACAGAAAGCAACTTATAGACTCAATAAAGGAATCTTAATGAATGTTTCATATTCAAATCTTTGTGTTACTTAGGATACACATCAGCAACTTCTCTCTTTGTTAATGTGAAGAAATCTTTCATAACACTATTATCATCCCATTTTCTTTAGAGCAAGCTAAGTTTGTGACCTGAAAATACTCCAGCTCAATGTGCAAAGACAAAGATCCTTACCATTAGGTACTGCTAGACCTTAAACTCAATCTCAGACAGGTTTTGTTTCTGCTGCCTGAATTCATGATCAGTTTCTGCACAGATGTTCATTAATTTCCGTGAGAGAGAGATTTGAAAATAAAATCCCACGCCGCTATTCCCTTGGCCCTTAGTTCAGAAAGATGGTACATCATGTAGACTCTCAATGTCAAGTATTTCTGTGGGGAAAGACTAGAAAGCCTGAACCATTTGCATATGGAAGGGGCACAGCAACAGTCTGCTGCACTGATGTAGAAGACAGTGGTTATTTTACAATAATAAAATCGCAAAAAATTATATCCCATGGTTCAAAAACAAATAAACATTCTTCCTTTTTTATTGACCAAAAGGAAGAAGAGTGGGAAAATCATCTCAGAGACTATAGCCAGTTTTTAATAGGGGCTGGGTGGCTTCATGGCCCCTAACAAAATTTATATATAAATGAGTTGAGATAATAAGGCTAATCAAATGTCATGCTTCAAGTAGTCAGTTTATGGCCTGAAGGGATTGGGAAGTGTTTTTCCTCCAGTGTACAGATGTGCTCCATTGATTAGGATTTGTCCATTCCAGAGGAGGGTTGCAGAGCTAAAGCCATTCCCGATGACTTGCCGCAGATACTGATTCACATGGAGTCCCATCAGCACCTTGCGTGTTTTATTTTACCTGAATGCACAGTAGCCTGAACTCTCTCACCAGCATCAGTTAAACATGGTGGTACCATACAGCAGTGTTGCTGAACGATCATGAAAACCTCGCCTAAAGTTTGTGCTGCAGACCAGGGCACAGAGACTACTTGCAGGAGTTAGCAGATTGGCAGGTCTGTGTGGTACAGCAAGGCTGTATTCAGATAACCTGCTTGCTAGTTTTCCTCAAAAGCAAAGAATCCCTCATAAAAGTTGGCAGTTAGACGCCTAGGTTTCTTTATTTCATCTTATTACCTTCTTTCTCAGTGCAAACCATCCAAAGCCAAGAGCGATACAGCAGCGTACGGCCTGGCATGTCTGTCTGAACCTTGATTTGTTATGGTCTGAATTCAGAATCACAGATTCACAGAATTGTAGGGGCTGGAAGGGACCTCCAGAGATCAGCAAGCCCAACCCCTCTGCCAAAGTAGGTTCCCTAGAGCAGGTCACACAGGTAAGTGTCCAGACAAGTCTTGAATGTCTCCAGAGAAGGAGACTCCACAACTCCCTTGGGTAGCCTGTTCCAGTGTTCCGTCACCCTCACCATGAAGAAGTTCTTCCTCACATTGGTGCAGAACCTCCTGTGGTCCAACTTGTGAACATTGCCTCATGTCCTGTCCCCCCGGGCCACTGAAAAAAGGTTGGCCATCTCCCTTTGTCTCCCAGACTTCAAATATTTATAAACATTGATGAGATCCCCTCTCAGTCTTCTCTTCTCCAGGCTGAACAGTCCCAGCTCACTCAGCCTTCCCTCATAGGTGAGATGCTCCAGGCCCTTCATCATCTTTGTGGCTTCCAGTGGACTCTCTCCAGGAAATCCCTGTCTGTTTTGTACTGGGGAGCTCAGAACTGGACACAGGACTCCAGGTGAGTCCTGACCAGGGCAGAGTAAAGGGGGAGGATGAGCCCCTGTGACATGCTGGCTATGCTCCTCTTCATACACCCCAGGATCCCATTGGCCTTCTTGGCCACCAGGGCACACTGCTGGCTCATGGCCAACCTGTCATCCACCAGAAGGAGGAGGTGGTCCAATTTCTCTTAGATATTCAAAGTCAAAGGGATGGTAAATAATAAAAAACCTCACAGAGCTACAATTGAATTAAGAAGATGAGGACATATAACACTGTCTCGGTGAAACATTCGGAATATTAAAGCAAATAACAAGGTATCCTCAAAAAGATTTGTTTTCCATATCTGCTGGGAGTTGAGAGGACAGTGCAAATAACTTTAATACCATTTGTACCCTTACTGTGGTTAAAGCCTGGGGCCACATACATTCATAGAGCTGAAATCACTAACAGCGCTTACCTTCCAAATTCCAGCATGACATAGAGCCAGGCTGCCTCACCATGGCAGTGTGAGCTGACCTGGGGGGGTGGGGGTGGAAAAGGTCTCATCTTGGCTGACTAATGCAAGTAGTAAGCTTGGAAAAGCTTTATCAGTTCTCTGCATTGCGGGTATAAAGCGTAAATTATCCACAAAAAAATTGTCCCTATCAAATTCTAGGATTTGTTGTATAAACTTCTGTAATAAACTCAATTCTAGTTGGTAGAAAATTTTGTTCTAACATACAGTAGCACCTGTAGACAAAAGCTTTGTAACATAAATATTCTGTGTCTCTTCAGCTTGGAGAAGAGGAGACTGACCCGTGCCCTCATTAATGTTTATAAATATGGAAAGTGTGAGTGTCAGGAGGATGGATCCAGGCTCTTCTCAGTGGTGGCCAGTGACTGGACAAGGGGCAACGGGTCCAAACTGGAACATAGGAAGTTCCATGTGAATATAAGGAGGAACTTTTTCACTGTGAGGGTGTCAGAGCACTGGCACAGGCTGCCCAGAGAGGTTGTGGCGTCTCCTTCTCTGGAGACATTCAAGACCAATCTGGACATGTTCCTATGTTCCTATGTGATCTAGTCTAGATGATCCTGCTCCAGACAGGGGGGCTGGACGGGATGATCTTTCAAGGTCCCTTCCAACTCCTAACATTCGGTGATTCTGTGATTTGGTAAGCAAGTTAAGTTTTTGCTAAGATTTGGGGAAGATAAGAGGGCCCCCTTGTGGAGATTATATGTTGTATATATGAAATTATATACTCTATATATGTACACACATAGTTCACATAGTCTAAACTGATATAGTAAGAAATTTCTTAGGAGGTCAGTGGAGGGGAAGACGTTAGTTTTGCTTGTAGCTTAGAGTTCACAGAATCACAGAACATCAGGAGTTGGAAGGGACCTCAAAAGATCATCTAGTCCAACCCCCCTGCCCGAGCAGGATCATCTAGCTTAGATCACATAGGAACGTGTCCCGATTGGTCTTGAATGTCTCCAAAGAAGGATTTATGTGATTTTTAGCAAACTTTTCTGGGTTTGATTAGATCCTGACAAGTATTTTAGTGAAAACACAAGGTGAAGTGTAAAAATGCAAGTGGTCTGTCTTATACGTATTAAATTGAAATACCCTGTCATCAGCTTGCTTGATGTCTTACAGGAAAAAGTGTTCAGTTACATCACAAGAAGAGGAATGTTAGGATAAACTACGTTAGCAGTTAGCATTTTTGTCATACAGCAGAGCATTTTTGGTAGTTTTTGGGACTTGTTTCAATGAATGAATAGGAAAGACTATTTTTACAATGTTTTCACGCGTAGAATCACTTTATATTCTTTAATATCCATACTGCCATCTTGTTTACCTTGCAGGAGGCAAATCTCCATAGTTATGACCAAATCTATGTGTTTTAGAAACTCTGGATATAGGAAAAGAAAATGGTTGTGATGCCTGGGTTTTGTGATGATCATTTTCAATTTATGGTCATTATGTTGATGTCAGAATTAATAAAGACTTGAGGCAAAGCTTGGAGAGAATAAATTGATGTGCTTTCAAAGGGATTTCAATTACTGGCCCTTTTTATTGATATTTACTTTATTAATTGAGCAGAATTACTGTACTGATTCAAAATGAGTTGCAGTGAAAAATCTCACACAACTTTAAGCATCGCAGATTTGGAAGAGAGCTTCTGCAACTGAGCTATTAGTTGGAAATCAGAGGCAGCTCAATTAGGGAAGGAGCCTGGATGCGTGTCACTTGCAGCACAAATTTGGTTTCTAGTGAAGCCAGCTACAGTGGAACATTGAGGATGTCTGTGCTGCTTCTCTTACCTAGCCAGAGAATAAAATGATACAGCTGCAGCTCCTTCAACAATGAGAAGGATGATGAATGTAAAGATTTTGGATGCTTTGCCAGGGAAGCACATGAGAGTGAAGTGATCCTGGTCCTCCCCCTCTACTCTGCCCTGGTCAGGCCTCACCTGGAGTCCTGTGTCCAGTTCTGGGCTCCCTGGTACAAAACAGACAGGGATCTCCTGGAGAGAGTCCAGTGGAGGCCACACAGATGATGAAGGGCCTGGAGCTCTTTGCATCAGAGCTGGAGGAGTGCACTGCTGAGAGCAGCTGGAGCTGTGTGCTCAGTCAACCGCTCTGGGGCCACTCCTAAAACAGGGACTTGCTCTAACGTTGCTGGCAGCTGCTCAGAGACTGTGACCTGAGAGCGAAGAAGGTTTTGTGGCTTGTCCTGTGCTCATAAGGGATATTTTAAGAGTCCTATTGTGCTAAACCACTACTGGTGATTATAGGCTTCAGACCTGATCAGGAGGGTCCCTTCCCAGCCTGGTTTATGTCACCCTTGGAATCTAAGTTGGCAAAACAAGCTTGAACTGCAGGTCCCTCCTGCTGTACTGTTTCCAGGTTTGCTCTTTTCTTGTCCCTTCCCTGTCATCACCTTTATTTTATCTGGCTGGTCCCTGTTTTCTGCTGCTGCCTGATGCTGCATGCAGGTCATCCCCTCAGCTGGTCTCCCCTGTACTCATCTCTGCAAAAGGTGGGTTCAGGTTCCTCCCCAGGCTGGGGCTATAGACAGGTCTGGGAGGGAGAGGGTTGTACAGCAGTGCAAACACATCCTGATTTCATTTTTCCTTCTGTGCAGTAGCATAGCAAAGGCAGAGACAGGAGAAACAACACTTTTGAATAAAGATGTCCCACGTGCCCCAGATTTTTGCAGTCCTTTTGAGACGCAGCAATGATCTGTGCACAACAGGGATGAGATAGAATCAGGGCAAAGTGAGCAATGGATTCCTTCTTCGCCAGTGCTGGCCACAAAGGATTTATTAATCTCTGTGGCACAAAGGTCTTGCGTACAGTATCTCTAAGAATCTTGTGAGTCACTGTGTATCTATTGCTTTTGAATAGTATTTCCTCCTGTGTGTGCCTACACGCTGTTTCTTACAAGGTGTGAGGGGTTTATATTGCAGGTGCTTGATAGAACAACCAAAAATGTTGTTTGATTTATGATTTCATTTTATATTTCTGTTTCTTTTAGCAAGGCTCTTGCTACTTCATTTCTTTAAGCAATTTAAGGAATACTTAGAATAACTGAGCTTGATATAATTTAGGCAAAGAACAAAAATCTCTGGAGGGGACTCTGTTAGATTTGTGTCTCATCAAGAAATGATTTACAATTTGTATCAAGGTTGCTTGATGGAAAGTGGCAGATTTGTTTTTCCATCAAATCACCTAATCTGTAGATTTCTATTCCAGACCACTGCACTCTCAAATAAATTGTCATTTCCCCATCTTAACCGTTCTCTGTGTTCTCACACAAACAGCAAGGCTGGGTCCCCCTCCTCAGCCTTTGGGCTGAGACATGCAAATGCCCAGCATCTGTTTTGGATAGGAGAAGGGAAATTTACCTTCAATAAAGTGTTTGATAGAGAAGCATCTGCGATGTTGTTATAAAAGGCAGAAAACATGAGGCTGAGCATAAGAATTTTCTGGTGGACAAGAAGCTGGTAATGAAATGGTATTTGCTGAAAGAAGAATTTTCTGGTTTAAAGGAAAGTTATTCATGAATTTCCTCAGGGCTGGTCTTAGCTCTGATCCTATTTCATGTTTTCATTAACAATGTTGGCACAGAAAGCTGAAGTATGTTAATGGAATTTGCTTAATGACTTTGAGGATTTGAGTAGAAGAGATGGAATAAAGTTTGGTAGCGCAAAGTACAAGGTCATGTATTTGAGGCCAGCAGAAACAGATTTCCTCTATCAACTGAATGCTTATCAGCCAAAATGGGGAGAGGGAGGGCACAGGAAGACCTCTGTATATTAACCAGTAACACACTGAGTATGAGCTTCCAGAGGTAAGTGGCCCTGTAAAAAAAGCCCTCATGCAATGTGAAGGTGTGTCAGAGAATATGTTGCCAGTGGAGAGGAGTATTTATCGTATAAGGTGCCTGTGAGGCCTCACGTGAAATTTGCTCAATTCTAGTCAGGCATAGAAAAATGCGAAGTCCTGCAAGTTCAAATGTCAGGAGAGGACTGATTAAATAGTCAAGAACTAGAACCAATCTCAGGAGCTTCCAGCATGTCTTACTTATGTGGGTCTGTCAAAAGGTAAAGGAAAAAAAGGAAAGCTGTTGGAAAAGCCAAGGTGTGACCTCTGACTGAAGTGACCGGAGTGTGACCCATGGGTTTTGGGTGAACTGCATCATGGTCACTTCTGGCTTGTCTTATCAGAAAAGACATATGAATGCTCTTGGATCTCCAACATAAATGTCATTTTTCCTTCTTTGATGTTACATGTTTTAGGTGACGGAGCTGGTGAAGGATCTGGATCACAAGTCCTATGAGAAGTAGCTGAGGGAACTGAGGCTTTTAGTCTGGAGAAAAGGAGGCTGAGGGCAGACCTTATCGCTCTCTACAACTACCAGCAAGGAGGGTGCAGAGATGTGGGGGTTGGTCTCTTCTCTCAGGTAGCAAGCGATAGGATAAGAGGAAATGGTTACAAACTGCACCAGGGGAGATTTAGGTTGGACATCGGAAAAATCTCATTACTAAAAGTCATCAGGCTTTTGGAGTGAAGTCACCGTCCCTTGAGGTATTTAAAAGGTCAATAGATGAGGTGCTGAAGGACATGATCTAGAGGTGGACTAGTCAGGGTTAGGCTGTGGTTGGACTTGGTGATCTGAAAGGTCTCTTCTAACCCAAGTGATTTTGTGATTCTATGATTCTACATTTATAAATCCTCTTCATCTACTTGGAGTGTCAATCCAAGAACAACTGTATGTAAGTAGACTTAAGACCAGATCTTGGGAATGAAACTCATGTTCCTAACTGTGAGAAGCAACCTTCACAAGCTCTTTTCAGAGGGAATAATGACACGAGAAGGATATTTCAAAAGGGCCTGAAATGTTTTATAAAGGAGTAACAGAGTGCTTTCATCTGTGCTAGCAGAGCCGTCACTGTGATGGGTCTGGGAGCCTCCTTTTGCTAAAGAGATCAGCAGACCAGGATTTCTGGGTACCTGAACATCCTTATCTCTTACTGCTGTGTAGGTTCACCACTGGCAATGAGCCTAAGTTTATCTACACGTTTAAATACAAAGGTAGATGCCTAAATTTATGCTTCATGATTGAAAATTTATGCTTAAATCCTAAAGGCAATGCACAAGGAAAACATGTATTAGCTCAGAAAACACACATGTATTCATATACTGTCTGTGTGCATTTTCCTAAAATACTGGCATTAAAACCATTTCACTGGTCTAGGAGCTGTTCAAGATCCAGACTTGCTACCTGTGAAAAGTATTAATTTCCTTAGGGACATGTAGCTGCTGCACTGTCCTCTCCAATTTCTAGAGACTTATATTGAAGAAATTTTCATTGAAATAAATATTAGCAAAGTTGCTTGATAATTCAAGGAGTGCCAATTCAGAGTATTACAGCCCTAGTTAAAATCATATAAAAAAAATATGGTCTTGTAAAGGCAAAGTACATGCCCTGTACTCTGCCTAAGGTAGCCAGGAAAGAACCAGGGAGGACAGGTAAGATCTAGGTGGTGAGCTTTTCTGGTATGATATGTTTTCTGACAGGGCTGTGCATTTGGTGGCAGAAGCCTCTGGACTGTTACACAGAATCACAGAACCCCTGGGGCAAGAAGGTACCGCAGGAGGTGTCCAGCTCAACTCCCTGCTTAGAGCAGGGTCACCACTGAGCGCAGATGGGGTTGCTCAGATCTCTCTGCATCTCCGAGGATGGAGGGCGCACAGCTTCTTTGTCCAAAACTTAGAGACACTACCACCATTGCTGATGGGCTTGGCCTTGGCCAGTAATGGGTCCAGCTGGCAATGGCTTCATTGGACATGGGGAAAGCTTTTATCAACTTCTCATAGGAGCCACCCCTGCTACCAAAACCTTGCCATGCAAACCCAGTACAGGAACACACTCACTTCAAGGATTAAAGCTGCTAACTTCTTGTCACAACTTGGGTCGTAAACTTGGCCAGGGCTTTTATTTTCTATTCTATCAGGAAGAACCAGAATGTAGATGGTTTTATGATGCACCTGGGTTTTTCAGGCATCATGGTTCTTCTTTATTCTCTCTGTTAGTGTCTTCCAGAATATTCTCCAGTGACTCTTTTTCTACACCTCATATATTCCTCCATCTCTGCATCAGCTGCCATGAGTACGCTGTTCTTCTTTTATGAAGCTCATCACTCTCTGCACGTAGGGTCCTGCCTCGCGCTTTGAAAGAAGAGGGTGTAGCTTGGTTTTTTCTCCTGTCTGAGCCTCCAAGAGTGCTGTGTGAGCTGCTCCACAGGAGAACGGGAGTGACAGGGAAGATGCCATTCATCCTTCTTCCGCAGGTGTCCCTGCCGGATGTTTTTGTTCTCGATGTGTGGTGATCCTTCCCATATTTAGTAAATCTCCCTCAGCCGGAGCTGAGTCTGTTCCATGGTGATAGAAGCAGCAGATGCTCTTGTTTGGGATCACCCCTGCTAACATCAGAGTCTATTCCTCTGAAATTAATTTCTAAACCAGAGCAATGCTGTTGAAGGATTAATGTAAGATTAGAGTATTTATATTAAAATACCTTATTATGTGAAAGAAATACATGTTCTTTGGTTATAACTAGAAGCTTGTTTTAGCTGTTCTATTAATTAAAGGTTTTCCTTGTCTAATGATAATGAAGAGACTCAATTTCATGCAAGTGGGACTAGATGTATCCGAATTCCCAAGTGGTTTTCAATTTGGTCGTACAGAGTTGTGTGCAGCCCATGCTGCACACCAGCCCTTGTTTGGGCCCCTCCATGGGTCATCAGACCCTTACCCTCACCATCATGGTGCTTAGCATCTGTCCAAAAAAACCAACAGTCCCCTAGTGTTGACTTTGGTAACTCATTAATTTCAGTTCACTATGTTCAAGAGGAGATTTTTTAATCTGGGGAAAGTGTATAAAGTTTCCTTTCAGGAGAAGCTAACATCATGACTAGTGGGCTTGTGGTGTTTCAAATGCAATTTGAAGTGTTCTTACGTGTCTACGTGTTTATATAGACAGTCACAAGATACATTGGCAAATACACACTGTGCATTTACTCTGATTTTTCTTTCACTGACAACTGCAGCTTATGGCCAGATTCCAATGTCAATTTTTAGACACACACGTACACGCGCATGCTGCTATAGATATAAAAGGCAGCTATAGTTCTAGCTATGACAGATATATAGATGTAGATATAATTTGTATGGGTTTTAATGAATTTGGAATGGTTTCTGTAAAACATCATTTCACCACCACGCGGGCATATTCTGCTTGGCTAGCCTTTAGGCGCTGAGTCAGTGACAGAAGCTTGAGTAGCTGATAACGGGAGCCTGTTGAAATGAAACCAGCGAGGCTGTGATGAGTTTGCTGTGTCAAACAGGGGAACAGAAGTTGCTACTTAAATTTTTGCTGAGTATTTCCCACAGAGGGCAGCTGTGGAGCCTAACAGCTGCACAAGCACGAACATGGGCAATGTGAGGAGGTCATTTACGCTGATAAGAACTTATTCAGAGTGGCTCAGGCTTGTTCGATATGTAACTGTTTTGATGGTGTCTTACTTGGACAGTGAAGAAAAGTGAGACTGAAGGCCATGCCCACTTTCATACTTTTATTAACTGCTTCTTCTCTTTATCACGAGCCGACTCTTCACCCTTCCCTTGTGTGATTGGACACTGTGTATTGGGTACTGGCAGCTCAGAAAGGCTGCTGTATTTAACCCATATATGTCAATATTTGAACACAGTTTCCTGAGATATTTTAAGTGATTTTTCCAACTGAAACAAATGTGCACAACCTCTGTTTCATTACTTCTATCATTATTCTAGAGATATCACATTGTTTTCCCTGAAAGAAAAATTGGTGCAGAAAAATTTGTGCTGTGCCTGCAGTACTGTATCCTCCAGTGTAACCTGGTCAGTGCCCAAGATGAGGTGGAAGAAATCTTAAGGTCTTTCAACCTCTGATTAGTTAAAAGGCTGATGAAGAGTCATGAAGAGAAGGTTAACCAGAATGCGGTAAACTGTGGATGCAGCGGGGATGTTGTACTCATAGTGCCTCAGAAAATAAATATGTCAGGGTGCTGTTAAAGGTTGTCTGCCAGATGAAGAAGCTTTTCAAGGTAACACTCTGAAAGATGCCCCAAACCATAAGCAGATTAATCCAAATAGTGGAAGCAGATGCCGAAGTCAGGTAGTAGCAAGGAGGAGCAGCAGCAGGCTGGCAGAATTTCCTCACTCAGCCTGCATAAGGGAAGACGAGGATGTTACACAAAGACACGCTGTCCTCATTTCCCTGCTTCCTACTCCTGTTTATTGCACATGAAACACATTTACATATCCAGGGATGAAATGGAAATGATTGATGCAAAGGAGGTATTTTTGTTAATTGTTGTTGTTCTGAGTCATGACTGACTGGGTCTGCTGGAGAGGGATGAGGAAGGACTTAGAGATATAAATAATTGTCAAGAGCAAGTTTCTTCTGTCAATGTAGATATTGGCAACTTCCTCTGAATCTTTGGGTTTTTTGTTTCATTTCTGCTCCCTCGGAGCTTCAATCATTTTCTGTCACAACCCCATCAGTGCCTGCTGGATGTTGCAACGGGGTGTCTTGTGCTCAGAGCTGATGAGTGTTGGAGAGTTGAGTTGCTTTGTCTTCACAACGCTAGTGAAATGTGTCCACTTTTTGTCCTGTTAGTTGGAAAGCAATTCTTAATGTGCTGTTATAAATGCAAGGTAGAGCCAAAATGAGGTGAGCATCCAATTTGAGGAGACAAAGCTGTGCCTGAAGGGCTTAAAGACAATGCTTCTGACAGTGGAGCTCTACTGCAGAGCATGCAGGAGGATTTCTGGTCCTTCCTATTCTGCAGAAATAGTGAAGAGAGATTTTAGAAACATCTGTCTGTGGATGGTTGCGTGATGAGTTCAGAAATATCATCTTTCTGAGTATTGGCTGATGCTAACACAAATTGTGGCTTCCAATGCAAGTGATCATAGAAATACATCCATGGCACTCCCTAGTTTATATCCTTCCACCTGAAGCCCTTCTGCTGTGAGATAATTCTTTATACAGATGTTTTGTATAAATAATACTGAAAAATAAATGATTCAACAAATAAACCTGCAGCAAACATGGTCCACAGTTTGGCCTCATACCCTTATTCCAGACAATACAGTATAGAGGCTGTAGGTGGAGAACTCAGAATGAATAAGGACAAAGCATTTGCCCCTACGTCCTTTTGCTTTGCTTGCACTGGAGAAAATATCTCTGTTTTGTGGGGAAACACTTCTTTTTGTGACAAACCTGAGCTTTGTGGGGGAGCTATGGGGAATCTGCAGTGTCAGAAAATGGTTGTTATCTGGAAAAGACAGGTAATTTTCTTGGATATTGTTGGCAATTTTGAGATTTTTCATTTAACTGGAGTTAGCTTTTGTGTGAGATGGACATCACAAAGTGTTGGTTTCTTTGCAGGGCAACTTGTCTGTGGCGAGCTTGCCTCCTGCTTACTTGCTTTGTCCTTCTCTAGGCTCAAGGAAGAGCACAGATATGAGACTTTTCTTAAATCTTAGGGCTCATGATTTATTAATGTATTGTTTGCAGTCAGATGAGTCATGCAAACTCATAAGCCTATTTTTGTACCGACCGTCTGTTAATTTTAGTCATGAGTCTTCTGCTGGCTATTCTAGCTGACAGAAATCAGAAGTATTTTGGTTTTGCTTTGTCTTTATGTTATCATCCTGTAATTCAGGTGAGTTGTTATTGAATAAAACATTTCTCAGTAAAAAACTCAATCTGCAAAAGCCTGCTTGAAGCATACTCAATTGCAGTCCATTTCAGATTGCCATAAATAGATGTACAAACTGAATCCAATAGCGAAAATATGAACTGACAATGTGAATTCTGCAGTTATTTGCTCTATTTCAAATCAATATTTCTTGGTGTCTCTTTTGTATTCTTGACAGGTGAGGTTGGATAATGATAATCTTTGTATCAACAACTGCTTTTGTGCTGCACGATTATAACTAATTTCAATCAAGCACTTGTCTAAAATTAAGTCATATTAATGGATTTTGGTCGTCTCATTATCTTCACTCCAACCCATTTAATAATGGGTTTCTTCTTAAGTAGGTGGCTCATGCCAGTCTTCCTCCTGGTGTTCTTCCTAGCACTTGTGTCATCCACATGAAATTGCTCACGCTTTTCTTGCATTCTGACCTAGAGCTGTATGGATTATCACCTTGTACACGCACGTCTCAGTCCAGAAGTGTCGAGATTATATAAATCTCTTTTCCCACTGTTTCTGATATTACCGAGGGTTGGCTTTTCAAAGTAGAAGGGAGTACACTTCAGTTAATTGGCTTCTACATAAAGTAACTACCACTGAACGGTTGATAGGTCAAAGTAATTCCGTTTCGCTGATACCTGCTTATTTCCTTTCATATCTCTTTCTCCCAATTCACCTTGTATTTTACTCACACTACATACAAAGCTTTAAGTTTTTTACTCTGTCAGAAGTAGTCACTTGGAGTGCCTTTGTTACACTGGGAAAAGTGAAGGGGGTGGTGGCGGTGGCTGGTAATCATTTTACTGGAGAATAAAAAAGTGAAATCCAGTGAGTCTTAAAACTGTGTTTACTGATATGTTTCAGGAACTTCTATTACATCACGATGCTGAGGGATCCAGTGTCACGGTACTTGAGCGAATGGAAGCATGTCCAGAGGGGTGCGACATGGAAAACTTCCCTCCATATGTGCGATGGAAGAAGCCCAACACCAGATGAGCTGCCTACCTGTTACGAAGGAGACGACTGGTCTGGTGTCAGTTTACAAGAATTCATGGACTGTAGCTACAACTTGGCCAACAACCGCCAGGTGCGCATGCTGGCAGACCTCAGCCTGGTGGGATGTTACAACTTGACTTTTATGAATGAGAGTGAAAGAAACGTAATTCTTCTCCAAAGCGCCAAGAACAATCTAAAAAACATGGCCTTCTTCGGGCTCACGGAATTTCAGAGGAAAACACAATATCTCTTTGAGAGGACATTCAACCTGAAATTCATTTCCCCGTTCACCCAATTCAACGTTACGCGGGCATCCAATGTGGACATTGGTGAAGATGTGCGGCAACGGATAGAGGAGCTGAATTTCTTGGATGTGCAGCTTTATGAATACGCAAAGGACCTGTTCCTGCAGCGCTTCCAATACTCCAAGCAAGAAGAGCATCAGAAGAACCGTCTGAAGAGGCGAGAGGAGAGGCGGCTGCTGCGAGAGCAGAGAGCTCACCAGTGGCCAAGGGAAGAGGCAGCAGAAGTAGCCATTACAGAAGATTATAATAGTCAGGTTGCAAGGTGGTGATGCTCCTCCATCTTGACTAACCGATCAGAAGATCAGAGAGCTTGCAACTTGACTACCTGGGAATTAGCCAAGGAAGGCCTACCGCTTTGGTCAATGAGACCGCATCTAACAACTGCTCTTTCTTGTCTCATTTTTTTCTTGGTTTCTGCCACTGAGGAGAATGTAATTTTTTTCTCAATAGGCATTGATTAGCATTATTAAATGGATGTAGAATAGATTCCCATCCAAAAGGACTTCCTTGAAAGCCCTAAGCTATGAGGATATGTCAAAGAGAGAGCTATAGCTTTGTGTTAACAGTTGTACCCTAAACAACCTGAGCTACCAAAACTTGTGCAGACGTCAATGAAAAATTGGAACAAAAAAATCATTCTGGTTCCTCTGTGACATGAGAGCTGGTTGGCTTCATAATGTCCTTGGCGACTGTAGTGCGTAAGCTTTCTAGTGAAGGAAATGGAGGAAAACATATTGCCCTACAACCTTTCACACGCTGTGTTTTGATTAAGGGAAGAATTTGCAGAGGTGATTAAAAAAAAGACCTAGGAAATGTGGGTTTGGGGCATGGCTTCTTCTGTTCTGTCAACCAGCTATCAGAGATGATTTATAAGTGATGGGGAGCTAGCTTATTTCTCCAGAGATGCTGAGAGTACCAAGCCCAGCCAGGTAGCAGCCCTTTTTTCTGAAGCACATGTGGCAAAGGAAAAGCCTTGAGAAATGGGGTCCATGTGGCAGCTGGGCACACGTCGCGGAGATTATCTGGCTGGAGGCAAAGAAATCAGCCTCCGCATTGACAGAAGGTGAAGAAGGGCCAAGTAAACTACAGGGAAGAGGAAAGAGAGAGCAGGAAAAGCCTAAATATTAGCGTGACATTTTCCAGATTTGCTGTAAAAGCCTGGAGATATATTGTCTGTGAAGGTAGGCAGGTTTATGATATTGTCTGTTAAAATACATCGATGCCAAGTGAATACAATTTAAAGTGGTTTTCTCGCTAAGTACAATAGTGGCTAGAAAAAAAAAAATCAACTTTCATTTTTATAGGATACGTAATGGATATGTGGAAAGTCTTGATATTTATTACTCGGTATGAAGATTCTTTGTAAACTTATTGTTTTCATTATGAGAGATCTGTATCTGTTTTTCTTTCTTGTCTAGAAAAAGATTCAATGGATTCTTCCTCCACATGTTACTTTCTTGTGGCTAAACTGCATCTATTTATTCCAAGATTTTATGTTGTTCCATTCGTAATAGTGAAATTTTTAAAGGAGGGTCCTGTGCATTATAGATCTTTTGAGAGAGGTTTTTTTTTTTTCCTCTTCTTAGAGCATAAATGTAAAGCATTAGGAGGAAATTTCTCTAAGTGCCTCAACGTGGCTGCTAAATCGAGATGCTGAAAGTATATTATTGCATGCATGAATGGCTTCTACCTTACGGATTTGCTAATTACCGGAGTACCTGATGTGGATGCACATTTCTCATTTCTTTTCAGAATTCAAGGTTTAAACCAGTCGGTTAAAAACTAATGTGTTACAGAGAAAAAGAGGCTGAATTTGAAAATCTGTCCTTTCATTTCCAAGTCTTTTTTTTTTTTTTTTTCAGTGCATGCTGTGATCTTCTTTTCTTCCGACAATACTATTGCTACTTATCTATGCACAATATCAAAAATAAGATCTAATGATCCTGTGGAGTTGACGCATACAATAATCCATTAAACATTCATATCGTATTGGCTGTTAAGAAGTGAAGAGGGCTACTGGGCTGATGCCTCATTATCAATGTGGCTCATTAGCAGAATGCTCCTTTACACCTGACTGTCAGTGTGCTACATTTGGGGTGAGCACAGTGATTTTTGGTCCATAAATTCCACCAGTGGATCATGTGCATCTCCTTCCACTTCTGCATTTGGAAGGGAAAACTCGGGACTGCAGATGGTTATTCTCCTGCCCAAACAAGGAATGCCTGCCATGAAAGGGATGCCTGCCTTGGAGAAGAGTAAGGAGCTCTCTAGACTCCCCGGACAGCACTGCTTGGATCCCCATCACCTGGAAGAGGCGCTTAGACACCTTGCTTGTGTGAACACCTACCCTCAGAGATACTGAATTGTTTACGTTTTAGGACTGGAGCTCACTCCATGTGTCCTGGCTGTGGGTTGGCAAGGTCATGAAGAGCTAAGCCTGACAGGTATTATTGCACCGTTAGCACTCTGCAGGTAATTCACTTTAGCTGCCATCTTACCTGATGGCACCTGGGCTTCAGGTGCTGGCCCTGGCCAGCTGCTGGCCACCCTGTCCAGCCCACGTGCCAGGCTGGCCCTGTAGTGGGAAGGAGCATCCAGAAGTTGCAAGTGCACTTCTTGTGCCCCTGAGCGTGGGGGCTGTGGGTGCAAAGGCAGAGGTAGGGCGGGCAGTGGGGTGGGCAGGGTCTTGGCAGGAGGCAGGGCAGCCCAGGAGAGAAGGGAGGAAAGATGAAAGGCCAAATTCAAGTTAAGGAGGAAGTGAGGAAGTAGAATCAGTCACAGACCATCTTTTTTTTTTTTTTTTTGTGTAAAGCATCCCTTTACATAAGCACAAATAGCAGGGTCCCTTCCTTGTGTCCTTGCCTCTTTCCCCAGCAGGCCACCTCTCTGTGCCACTGGTGGCAATGTGCCATTTTTCATTTTGAAAATGCGGTGTTACCTTTTCAGAGGAGAGGAGAGAGAGCTCAGAAATTGTTTTCTGCAGCCTCACCAGTAACTGTAAGTACCAATTTCAGATGCCTGGGCACACCAACCCTTCTCCAGACTATTCCTTCTGCCTGACACAATACAAAGCCTAATGAGGAAAATCAAAGCAGTCTTTGGGCGGTTTACATTAGCTTTAATAGTTTGGCGATACCTTAATGCGTGCCTGACCTTTTCCTCAGTCATTTCCCAGGAGACAAGATTAGGGTCCTGAAGAGCTGCTAATGTTCTGGAGCATCTATGTTAACAAAATTTGCCTTAAGGCTTGGGATTTAGTTAAAATTGAGGTTGTTTTGGGGGCTTTTTTTTTTTTTTGCTGTTGTTGTTGGATTGGGTTTTTTTCCCTGGAGACTGTGTAGCAGACAGCCTTGGTTGTGCAGGAGCAATTGAGGAAGGGGGAGATCTCCACCAGCAGCGGCAGAGATCTTGCCCGGAGCCCCTGGGACTGAAGAACAAGGCACTGCCTTGCTCAGCTCCAGCGGTAGATCCAGCAAACTCACTGTGCCGTCAGCTCATGTTTTCTTCACAGAATTTCCTGGCACAGCACGTGAAAAATAAAGCAGTATTTTGGAAATACATTCAGGCTGAACTTCTAAGACACAGAATTGCAGATTTTCTTACTCTTGGGCGCTGCGCCCAGAATAATGTAACACAAAAGCAAAATAAAGGCCCTGGTTCATATCTCTCTTTTCCCAGGTTTTTGCTGCTCTGACAGCACGGACTTCACTGTAATTACACTGGCTCGTATAAGATTGGAGCTCAGTGTGTTCCTTTCAAAACCTTCGGGAGCAACAGCGCTATAGGATTTCTGTCCATCTTCCTGGCATTATTTTGTTGCTTAAACAAGGCAATTTGGCTTCTGCTACTGTGGAGTTGAAACAAATCTCATTCTTTCGTAATGGAGATGTTCTTGCTAATCTCTCTCATCACATCCTCAGCACTGGCTGCCTTTTCCAGTTATAATTCAATGTTGGCTTGGAGCAGACAGAGAAACATGTCATGTTGTTAAAACTCATTCCTGGTAATTCAATGTCTAGTCCAAGAACTCAGCCTGTTGCCTATGGGCCATACTTTATTAAGGAATGAATTTGTCCTCTTTTCCCCTCTCATCAGTGCGAACAATGAAATGCTTTATTACCATGGGGAAAGAAGAAAAACCCCACCATTTCTGATGGGTATTCTTCACTGCATTTGTGTTAACAAGGCCTCCATAGCCTTTCTGAGGATCCTACACAATATGTGGTAGTTGCTTACAGGTCAACTAAAGCAGATATACAGAGCAAAAAAGTGGCGAAACTCAGATCCAGGCTTTCTAACTGCAGAATATTAATTCAGCCACACTGAACAGCAGGTCACATCACCTTTGCATCTAGAGGTGGTGTAGCACCCAGGAGGTTTCTCAAGTTGGCCTTCTCATTAACACATGCTTCCTTCTTCACTAGTGAGTTATTACACACACCCACACACACACCCACACACACACACACCCACACCCACACCCTCTGACACAGTCTTGTATTGGTTGTGAACATTGATGTCACAAAACTTAACTTGCTGACACGTTTTTACCTCCATAGCTCTTCCACTGATACATGTGGAAATGCTTTTTTGGGGTTTTTTGTTTGTTTGTTTTGTTTTTGGTTTTTTTGTTTGTTTGGTTTGGTTTGGTTTTGGGTTTGGTTTTTTTTTTTTTGGTCTGGGATAAGGAATATCTTGTTTCCAGGCTGGTGGAAACTATTCTGTATGAGATGAATAATCAAAACCATTTTACTGGAGCGGATTGCTGTATCCTCCCTACATGTGGCAGAAGCATACTCAGAAAAGGTACCGAGTTTGCACTGAAACACTTCTTGTTCCTGTTATAGCTACTTTGAGATTTTGTGGAGGGAAATGGCTTCCATAACCCACATAGCACGTTCTTGGCTTTCTTCTTGGCCCTATCAGTAGCTCTGTGATTCCAAATAAATGTTGAAAGTGAAAAAAAAATAAAAATTCAAGAGTTCCCATCAGTTGCCATATTTAACATGAAAGAGTAAATTAATAAGCTGTAAATTACTTTAGGGATTTTCCTTCTGTTTATGTGCAATAATGTGTGTGAACTCTGCTATTAAGAGATTGTATTGTGAGTAACCATATCTACTTTTATTCCTATTTACAAGATAGTTTGTAGACCTAGGGATTTTCATTGATGTAAAGCACAATTTAATGAATTATTTAATGTGTTTAACCATTGTGATGTCAAAAGCAATTGTTTTCATATATTTATTTGTTGGTGGTTTTCTGTAAAATGATGCTCATTAAGAAATCTGTTAAAAATGAAGAAGTTTTGTTGAATATTGTTGGGTTCCATGAATTACTTATGAGCAACAAATAAACAGTTTGTGTTTTTGAAACACTAAAGGTTTTGCCTTATCTACATAGCCATAAAAATGACTAGAAATTACCTCTCCTATGAAGACAGGCTGAGGAAGTTGGGCTTCTTCAGCCTGGTGAAGAGAAGACTGTATAGAAGCCTTCTGGTACTCGAAGGGGCCTAGAGGAAAGCTGGGGAGAAACTGTTTACAAGGGCATGGGGTGATAGGACAAGGGATAATGGTATTAAGATGAAGGATGGTGGGTATAGAGTAGGTATGAGGAAGAAATTCTTTCCTGTCAGTGAGGTGAGGCCCTGGCACAGGGTGCCCAGAGAAGCTGTGACTGCTCCCCGTCCTGGCAGTGTTCAAGGCCAGCCTTGATGGGGCAGCCTGGTTGGTGGAGGATGTCTCTGGCCATGGCAGGGGTTTGAAACTATGTGATCTTTGAGGTTCCTCCCAACTCAAACCAGTTTACAAGTCTGAAAATTCTTCTGTTGGGCCAGTTTCAAGCTTTAGTAAAGATCCACTGTGACCATAATTACATTTTTACAGGAAACTCTTTTGATTACAATTCATCTTGTTAGGCCTTATCTTAGATTGAATTAAGACAGGTGACTTGAGCCTTGTATTGTCACCAGCACTAATTCAAGTGACCCCAGTGTCAGAATTTCCATACTTGGATTGAATTAAGACTTAAGTATACAAATAGCAGCAGTGAATTTATTGTACTTCATTTCTACCCCAGCAGCACTGAGGACCAGTCCAAACTGTCAGGGTGATTTTATGAACTGCTCCAGGGAAGGATGAAAAGTTGTAGTCTGATGCTACACCATTAGCCTTGTATGTCTGTCCTTGTATCTTCTGAGGGTTCATGGACTTTGGGAGGAGCTGATGGCTTAGCTTATTTATTATTATTATTAAATATATTTATTAAATATTATTATTATAAGATTACTTACCCCATTCTGTCTAAGTGCATGAATCCAGTGAACTACAACAGGAGCATGGATGGGAGCATGGATGAGCATGGACAGACTTGAGTAAGGAGGAAAGGTTGACCTCTTTTACAGAGAATCAGAAGCCCTCTGTTAGGTCTGCTACTTCCAAGATTAGTCCAGGTCCATGTTCTATTTTATCTGGCCAAAACCATCTTCTGGATTGTCCCAACATCAAGCCTTGTAGGCACACCACATCCCTGGAGGTCAGCTAAAAGAGAAGATTTTGCTGTGGCAAATTAGTGTGGAGCCCTTTTTGATCAAAGTCGACTGACCTCTGTGGAACATTATTAATGGCATAAAAATATATAGCCTGCATGAGAAATTACTCTTGGGACAGATAGCTTTTGATGAGGGTAGCAGAAGAAAGGAAGCTGTCACAGGTTCTGATTAGTTTGGTTTGGTTTTATTCACAACACCCTACGCTCAAACAGCTGCTATATCAAAAGCACCATTGGAATCACGGGCTGTTTGAGCCTGTAGGAATCAGTACCCCACTAGAATTTATTTTCTTTTCAGTCTCTCATTTTTTTTAAATTTCTCTAGCTCCATTCACTTCAACACTGAGCTCATCTGTGCTGCTGGTTTGTCCTTGAAGTCTTCATGTATGTGTATGTATGTGCATCAGGACTCTTAATATATTGGAGATCTTTATGACCAGGTTAATAGTAATGAAGAACTAGGTACATTTGTGCATAGGCCTTCTGAGAGGACTGTGTTGATAGCCTTTTTGTAACCCCTTTCGGTGCTGTTAATGAAACCCCCGCTGCAAGTTTACATTCTCATGCCACCCATGCCTACGTTAGGATACAACATTTTAGGGAAGCAGAAGGGTTGGAGGACTTTGTAACCCCCAGATTTCTGTAAGCAGTGGTGGTGGTGGTGGTAGTATCTCATTGCTTGCTTGGTTGCCACTGTGAAACAAGATTATTAGTTCCTCATAGACAGATGTCAGCTTCTGGAAACTCATGCTATTTTTTGAAACCAAGCACATAGAAACTGATGGCTGAGTGGACATGAAGGCTGGCTCCTGAAGGCCAGCTGGCATGGGGAGTTCATAATATTGGGTAACAATTCAGGCTCAAAACAGAATTGTCCAGTGCTGGTTTTGGTGCCCCGAAGTCATCCAGTTGACCTCCAGCTGCTGCTCCAGAGGGATGCCAGTCTCAGAATCAATGCTTTGCCATAGCTATAAACCCTGTGCAGATGACCTAGTTACTAGCAGATGTCCAAACAAGTCTCTCTCCTGGACTCAAAGTTAGGAACCCAAGTAGCCCCTACAGTGTTTGTACTGTTTGAGGGACACCCCTTGAGGCAATCTGCAAGCTGGTAGTCTGTCATCATCATTGGTTGTGAGCACAAAATGAAGTGCACTGCAGGGCGGTGTGAGTGCTGGAGGTACAAAAGAAATGTCATACTCCTGGGTCGCGCGCTCTGGTGAAAGCTGACATGAAACGGGGCAGCAAGAGAGTAAATGAAATAAATGTATTGCTGATAAATATTGCTACAGAGCAAAAGGAGAAATGGATTCTGCCACCAGAAGACAGATATTTTTTTCTTTTCCCCATACATGGTTACATTTCAAGAAATATATCTGAAAATTGTCCTGTAATACGCAGTTTATGGCACAGTTAAAAGCTAGAGTGGGACTTGGTATTGCTGGACTCCATTATGTATGATTTTTATGATTTCATTCACATTCATTCCTACTTCAGCTACAGGGACTATAACAAGGTGTGACACCTCGCAGCATTTGCTAAGAAATTTGCGAGTATGTCCCTAAAATTCCAAATACAGCAAGTGAAATCAGACAATAGGGAGGTGAGGCTGGGACTTAACAAATCCTGCTGTCCTGTAAAAGCCCAAAGTGCTGAACACGTGTCATGGTGAGAACAAATAACTCAGTCAAGGGGTTACTGCAGGAGTTTTTCCACTATGTAAGAAGCTCACCACTTCATCCTGAAACCTATTGAGTGAGATTCCCTTCACATAAGTAGACCATCTGGCAGCCAACCTCCTCATGCAACCCTTGGAAACCTCCTTACAGGCTAAGGAGATAAATGCACTTTCAGGGCATGTGCATCTGGCCTGCTTTAGACATTTACAATGGTGTAAGAAGAATATCATCGCAGGAATGGCTCCTTCCTCTCTGTCTTTGTAACAGGGAGCAAAAAATCCCCAAAGTTACTTTAAAGGATGTAAAGCCTCACTCATGAAATTACGATGAGAGGGCAGCACTTCACTTGTGGAAAGACTGTGCTTGAAATGGAAGTAAAGCTTTCAAGTGGATGTCTAGAGACCTCTGAAGATGCAATAAAGACCATAATGGGAGAGTTAAGGACCAAGGGAGTTTATCTGGGGACTCTCTATGCAAAGATGATGATTGAAACCACTGTAAGGAGTGAGGTAGCAAAGAAATAGGAGAGAAGCTGAGAGGCGTGTGAGCATCAGAAAGACAAAGAGACACCCACGGCAAAAGGCATGTGTGGGTGTGAAGATCCCCAGAAAAATCTGCTTAGCTATGTAATTTTCAAGGAAAAAATTGGCAGTCAATTTTGGTGGATTTCTGTCTTACTCAGAAATCTTCATGCCGAGTATTAAGCTACCCTCAGGCCCAAGCATCTTGAGGCAGGATCTGCAGGGTCACACGAAACTGGGAAAAGCAGGCAAGGTCACCCAGCTGTCCCTCTGGGATTTCGCTTCCGTGGTGTGACACCAAAGTGATGAACAAGGAGCCCTCTCCTCCCACACAAACATGGAGAGACAGAGCGATGTCTCTGTCTACAGCAACTTTAGAGTAAGGTTTCCTGCTTCAACTGTGAGATTGGAAATCTGGGACTGCTGATGTTTACAGTAAGCAGTGATGATGTCACAGCTGTGGAAGAGATGATGTTTCTGAATAAAAGGATGCCGGAATATGCATGCTAATAAATGGCTGGTTGATAAACTAGAAAGACAAAAGAACCTTAGGTGAAATTCTTCAGCAATAGACCAAAACAAAAATTTATCATCACTATAATTAACATAGAAGTCTGACTGGCCTCCATATGCTTGGTGTCCTGGTCAGGTGAGGGTTTCACCAGAGAGATCACATGAAAATAAACACTGCAGGGAAGGCATGGATGTTATGGAAGACATTCATTTCCTGATGGATAAAGTGAAGAAGTGTGTCCTGGAGGGCAGAGTAGTGAGGTGGATTGAGAACTGGTTGAAGGGAAGAAGTCAGAGAGGTGTCATTAGTAGGGCAGAGTCTGGCTGGAGGCCTGTAACTAGTGGAGTCCCTCAGGGGTCGTATCGAGACCAGTATTCTTCAATGTATATTTTGATGACCTGGATGAGGGAATAGAGTGCACAGTCAGCAAGTCTGCTGATGACACAAAGCTGTGAGTGGTGGCTGACACACCAGAAGGTTGTGATGTCATTCAGCATGATTTGGACAGGTTGGAGAGCTGGGCAGGGAGAAATTGAATGAAATTTAATAAGGACCAGTGTATTGCATCTGGGGAGAAACAACCCCATGTACCAGTATAGGCTGGGGACTGGCCTGTTGGAGAGCAGTGCAGGTGAGAGAGAGCTGGGAGCCCTGAAGGACAGCAGGAGCCAGCAATGTGCCCACATGGCCAATGGCATCCTGGGGTGTATTAGAAGGGGGGTGGTTAGTAGATCAAGAGAGGTCCTTCTCCACCTCTGCTCTACCCTGGTGAGACCACACGTGGAATATTGTGTCCAGTTCTGGGCCCCTCAGTTCCTGAAGGACATAGAACTCCTTGAAAGAGTCCAGCGCAGGGCCACCAAGATGATGGAGTGGAAAACCTTCCTTCTGAGGACAGGCTGAGGGAGCTGAGTCTCTTTAGCTTGGAGAAGAGGAGACTGAGGGGTCACCTCATTAATGTTTATAAATATGTAAAGGGTGAGTGTCAGGAGGATGGAGCCAGGCTCTCCTCAGTGATGGCCAGTGATAGGACAAGGGGCAGTGGGTCCAAGCTGGAGCAGAGGAAGTTACATTTGAATATAAGCAAGAACTTTTTCACAGTGAGGGTGACAGAGCACTGGCACAGGCTGCCCAGAGAGGTTGTGGTGTCTCCTTCTCTGGAGACATTCAAGACCAATCTGGATGCGTTCCTGTGTGATCTAGTCTAGATGATCCTGCTTGAGCAGGGGTGTTGGACTAGATGATCTTTTGAGGTCCCTTCCAACTCCTAACGTTCTGTGATTCTGTGATTAATGCCACACATCTCCAGGTGTGGTCCAGGGGAGCAGTGGGGTTTGTCCTCATGAGTGACTTGACGGTTCATGTGTGTGTGTCTGCATGCCCACATTGTGCACACATGCGATGTGTCTGTTGAAGTGCCTCTGATGGCCACTTGCCTACAGTTTGGCTTGATTCTACACGCAAGACCCATGTGCTTCGGGTTGTCAGTCAGAGAGAGCCGAGCTGTACATCTGGCTTTGTTCTGGGGGACGTTTCTATGTCAGGACTAGATAGGGAGCTGTGGTTCTCCATCCATCACAAACTGCTAAAGACAGGAGCTTTTTTCTTACCTGCAGGAGTATTGCCCAAAGCTCAACGATGACTTGCTAGCTTGGGTGTGTCCATTGTGAGATGGAGCCTCATGGCCTTTCTGATCTATTTGCTTTTTCAAAATGCTTGCTGGTGGTAGACAATGATTTTGCAGAACATTTCTCAAGACAGTGCCTATCTCAGAGATGAAGGTAGAGTAAGACATACTGAACCACTTCCCCAGTCCCCTGCCATTCTTGGGCATGTTGTAGGACTTGTGTCAGTGCCCTCCTGGGGACCAATGCTTCATACAGTGAATTCCTTCCTCTGCATCAACCATGGAGCAAGTTCTTATCTCAAGTTAGCTTCTTCTGACCTTAGCCAATCTCACAGCTTTCCTTGCTCCCTCTACCTTGCTTTTTGAGTCACTTTGACTTCTGTTAGGCTCACACAAGCACTTAGTCACTGTGACTATCCATGAACTCTTCTCAGCTTCTGGCTCCTAGCTCAATAGGGATGTCCTAGCTCAATAGGGAGGGCCTAGGCCCTCCCCTCCCCCTCCCCCACACCCAACCATCTTGCTGTCCATGCAAAGAAAAGAAGAACAGATGGGTTAAATGGAGTGATGGCCACTTCAGCTGAGTGAGACATGGTGAGCGAGACTTCAGGATGTGGCATCATTTACACAAATGTAGGTTCAGTCAGCTGTATGTTTGTGAGAATTAAATGGCAAATAAATGAGCTACAGTTTATGAAAAGGTTTAGATAAACAATCACAGGATGTTTCATCTTCTCTTTGGATCAGTTGGGCAGCCAGCTCAGCAGATCACTGGCTGCATTCAAACTTCTTCTCCTGGGTCTGAGCCAGGCTTGTCTTTGCCAGAGTTTGTTTTAAAGAAGCAATTTTATTTATAAACTCCAAGCGGAATTTATCTGTCAACATTGTCTATGCCACATGTAGAGATATTTTAATACTTTTTTTTTTTTAAGGAATAAGTGTTTGAAAGAATGAATGTGTAGGAAATATGTGTTTCAGTACTCCTGGGCAAAATAAGCAATCGTATTGAGTCATAATGGTCCCTGGCTTGGGAAATGGAGGCACTATTAGGGGGTGATTCATCTCCTGAGCCACCTACCTATACCAGGACATACTAATCTGCCTTCTTATTTTCTGTGCACAGCAGAGGGAGGCCAACTGAAGAAATCTGAAGCAGATGAACGGTATCTGTAGACTATAATCTACCTATTTTGATGGCACGCCCACTGTATGAACCCTGTATATTTTAAGCTTATGGTGACCTCTTGAATCTAACTGAGCAGTCTGGGTCATCTCCCTCTGCCAACAACATCCTATGAACAAAGCTATAAAGATTAACATTAAAGATAATTTTTGGAAAAACCAAACCAGGGATAAGTAGACCTGCAGCCTTTCTCTGATAGATGCCCAAGTGGCTTCTTGCAGCTGCAGGAAAGCACATATATATATGATCACGTATATGTATATGTATATGTATATGTATATGTATATGTATATGTATATGTATATGTATATGTATATGTAATATATGTATCTATGATATATAATTATATTTTAAGTTTACATTATAAATTATTATTTATGGATATATTTTATGTATTATATAGATATACTTTATGCATGTATACATTATATATATATAAAGAAAATCAAATATATGATTAGGTTTCTCCTAGCTGCCAGTTATTTACAGGTCAAGGACTTCCTGAAGAAATTTATCATCTCTGAATTCAACAGGGCTTTTCATGGGCCTTTTTTCTTTTCATTTACCCCATTGCTTCTTGAATTTATGTAAACATCTAGTACCTTTAGCAAAAGAGCCTCAGTTTAACTATGATGGAAGTTTCATCAGTGCAACAGAAAACTACCTCTTTTGGTTATTTTTCAAGTCTGTCACCTTATAGTTTCACACAAACTGTCTAGTTCTTACACTGGAAGAGACACTGAATGACAAGTTCCTTCTCATCTTCATGCAACCCCCGATTTTATGGTCCTCTATCACAACCCTTCTCCTTTGCATCTATAGGAGGTGAAAGAGAGTTAAGACTGTTCAGTAAGTGCCCATGCCTTTGATTATCCTGCTTGAGCTTCCCTGCAGCACTTCTCATGCTGCTACATCTTTCTCTGGAGATAGGGGGACCAGGGCTGCCCGCAGTACTCAATCCACAGGCGCGCCAGGGATTTGTGTGACAAATACGAGTGATGTTTTCCACGTCATTTACCATTCCTTTCATAATACTTCCTAGAGTTCAGTCTTGGATTTTTCTGACCAGTTCTGAGCACAAATCTGACATTTCCATAAGATTGTCTGTTATAATGGCAAGATCTCATTTGCAAGTAGCAATAGTCCACTCAGAACGCATCACAGTGTATGAAAAGCAAAGATTGGCTTTTTACCCCCATGTGCCTCACTTTAAATTTATCTAAGCTGAATTTCATCTGTCACCTTATTTCCATCACTCCGTGTCATCAGGGTCTTCGGCAATTCACGCTCAGCCCTTGTTTTTAGTACCTGGAATAATTTAGCAGCTATAGTCTGGCACAGATGAGCGTCCGCAGAGCTCACTCTGCAACCTGCCCAGGCAGCGGGGGAGCAGAACTTGAGGCAAGCCGACATCGCATCCCGGTAGCAAACAGAAAGGCTTCATTTGCCTTCCCAAGCGCTTTGATGGAAGTGCTGAGATGTCCGCTGCCTTTCCTCTGCTCTCACCACGGAGCTGAAAAATCAGTTTTTATTAGTGTTGAAATTGCTTTTCACACGGGTTGCCATTTAGAGAAAGGTATTGCTTTTTGGCTCGTTCTTCAAGCAGAAAGTCATACTGAAAGGGTGTTTAATCCCCTTTCTCATCTATATTCTCAGATTTCTTTAAAAACTTCTGAAATTTTATCGCTGCCTCTCCCTTTCACACGCAAATTCTGGCAAATGGAAATTCCTGTCTTTCCGGCGCATAAGCAGCTCCCGTCTTCACGGGGTCTCTGTGCTGTGAGGCTATAAACAAAGGCATATTGAGTGAGCTGGCAGCGAAATTACGGAAAGCTGACAAGGTCAGAATCTTAAATCATAGATCAGATAAGACAAAGAATTTCAGATATCTCACAGCAAATAAGGTACGGCGAGTGTGATGAACACTGTGTATAACACAGCATGAAACCATATATGGAAAAATGTGAAGTGCTATAAACTTCCTTTCCTGATTTAATTTGCTCCAACTGCATTTAGAAATTATAGCAAAAATGCATTGATAGCCACATTATTATTTACTCGCAGTAGGAATCAAGGCTGAGCTACACACAAGAAGGGAGGGGGGGATGGTTTTAGTTCTGCAAAAATCTCATTAATTCTGTTTTGGTTTGGAAACTCAAAAATCAAACTTGCCTCCCTAGCAGCTGTCAGAAAGGTATAATTACAATGATTTAATGCTTATAGTTCAATAATGTGCAAAAATTCAGGCTCGTTCACTTCTCTGGATGTCTGCAGTAGGGAGACACGAGTGAGAAGAGGAGGAGACTGAGGGGTGACCTCATTAACGCTTATAAATATGTAAAGGGTGAGTGTCAGGAGGATGGATCCAGGCTCTTCTCAGTGATGGACAGTGATAGGACAAGGAGCAGTGGGTACAAACTGGAGCAGAGGAAGTTCCATGTGAAAGCAAGGAAGAACTTCTTCACGGTGAGGGTGACAGATTACTGGAACAGGTTGCCCAGAGAGGTTGTGGAGTCTCCTTCTCTGGAGACATTCAAGACCAATCTGGACACATTCCTGTGTGATTTAATCTAGGTGATCCTGCTTGAGCAGGGGATTTGGACTAGATGATCTTTTGAGGTCCCTTCCAACTCCTAACATTCTGTGATTCTGTGATTCTGAGGAGGCACCCACTTCAGAAGCTGTAAAGACTGCTATCAAGTGTGATACCTCACTACAGGCCAGCCTGTCACCATGGTAGTTTTTCTCTGTGTGCGTACAGATAGGCCAGGGTTGGTGCTCAAGGATATCAAAGGCATTTTGAGGTAAAAAGCCCTCATTTCTCTCTCGTTGGAAGCCAGCCAGCCTGCATCATGAGCACAAGCTGGTTTCATAAAGCAGTCCCTGAGCCATACCTGGTAAGGAGAAGCAGCCGCTGATGGTTAAGTAGGTGGACATCATTTTACCAGGGAGTTGCAAGAAATGGAGGTGAGCGAGAGGAGAATGGAGAAAGGAGCTGTTGCAGAGGGAGTTAAGTGACTTTTTGGGTGAAAGCATACCTTTTGCTCTGCTGTTTTCACTACAGAGGTAGCAGCCACCTGCTTCCCCTGGGATGGCAGGACAGCCACAGGACCAGGCTGGTTTACAGCAGAGGAGAGCAGGAGAGGAATCAGGTCAATAGATCCTGGCGGTACTGTGGACTACATTTTCTTCAGGTTTGTTTCTCTTTTTTTTTTGCTGTAAGGCTCAAGGACAAGAACTTTAATGCTTCATCTTAAAATATAAGACTTAACTTCTTATTTATGAGCTGCTTCTGAAACCGAAAATGTCTCGTAGCCTTACTTCAATATCCTGGTTTTTGGCTGAGCCTATAAATAACACAGCACTATGAGGAGATGCATCCCCGCGCCGAGGCTGTAAATACGCAGCGAATGTTGATACGCTCCCTCTTAAAGCAGACAGGAAAGGCTGCCTGCCCCAGGGCATGGGGTGGAGACAAGTTGGAGGAACAAAGGGGTCCTTCTGCCTAGTGGGAATTTGGGGTTCATTTTGCTTCATAGATCCAGAGCGCTGCTTTTGCTCTTTCCAAAATACAAGGTAAGGAACTTCAAGCTGACAGATGTTTTAATGTCTGCAATGATAAATCTGACTTTGCTTGTCGACAGAGAGTTAATTCTAGACTGTTAATTAGCAGAGAGCAAGAAAACCTCCTTGAGGCCCAAGTACTCTCTTACCCCTTGATGGGGAGGTCTCAGTACAGCAGGTGAGGGATGGAGCATGGGGAAAACCAAGTAAATCACACGTGCTGTGCCTGTGACTCACCGAGGGAGTCCCTTGGAGGTTTTTGAGGTACACCTCAATATATCACCAAAACCTCAGAATTAAAATTAAACTGAGACTGCATCAGACAACATCTAACCCCATGCAGCTTCACTGATGGGAGGAGGGGTGTGCCACAGGGATGTTTTTCCATGCTCTTCCCCACACATGAAAAACTTCTTTAGGACACCTCCCATTCCTGGGTATAAAATTACAGTGGAACTTCCCTGCAAGCCACCCACTTTACAGAACATCACAGCGACACAGGCCCAGAGGGGGGAACTGAAGGGGTCTGGACCTGCTTTTGGGAAGGAAGTTCCAGTGACATAAGGCAGGGAGGAGAGAAGTCAAGTGGGGCTGGTGGGACACCAGGTCAAACATGTGGGAGACAGACTTTTCATGAAGAAAGCGTTTGCAGTAAGCAAAAGCAAACCACACTCAGTACTTTCAACCAAATGGAGAAAAAAAAGCCAGAGAGACAGCTGGAATTGCTGGAGACCTGCTGAAATCAATTATTGACTTCCTAATCCCACCAGGAAAATTTTTTCAGAGAGGTCTGTAGAGTCAGCGTTGTGGTCTCAAAGTGCAGTAATCAAAACAGAGTAATCTTAGGGACCAGGAATGTTTTTTTCTAGGCTGTAATTAGTCGGTAAGCTCTCTGCTGATTCCCTCTTCTCAGTCCCCTCCCTTTCCTGGAAAAAATTGTTAAAACCCCTGAAATATTTGTTCAAATGCTTAAACCTGTGAAGATCCCCACTGTTATTAGAAATAGTGTAATTAGAGAGCATGGTCCTGTAGCTTTCAACTTTGCCTCTTAGATATTAGTAAAATAGCTGAATCTCTGATTAAAAAAATAAAGTCCAAGGGACTAAAGCTGATCTCTGTCGATGCAGAGAACATCCCATGGAGCAATTACTATTTAAATGCTTTGAGGAGAGCTATGCCAGGAAGCCTGAAGAAAATATTTAACCCCTGAGAAACTTAACAGGGACTTAGAAAAGGCAAGAGAGACACCATCCCTTTCTCTCTGCTCATCAAAAACACGAGATAAATCCCAGGGAACCGTGCGCGTTAACCCCATCATTGCTGCAGCTTATATTCATGTTGCAGGAATTCCTGTCCCCCCTTTGCTTGGCTGGCTTGCAAGAGCTGTAACCTTTCCTCTCGACAAAGATTTGTCAGCTGTTGTTTTTAGTCTGCATCATTAGTGGGAAGACCATTAACAAATTATACTCTGTGATGTGCCAGTATGTTTCCATCAGAAGTCATCTGCTTGTGGGAGTCACAGTAGTCCCACGTGGCGCTTCCAATGGCTGCAGACAAACAGCAAAACAAAATCCAAGACCCCTTCTGTAACTCCACATTGGAGCGAGTGACAGCGAACAGCCCAGGGTCTGCATCCTAACATGCTGCTTTAGCCAGGCCCAATCCTTCCCCATGGCAATGTACTGTGTCCGGGCCTGGCTAAATCCCAGCCCTACTAATCCAGCCTGGCCCTGCCCTCGCACTGCGTAGGGTTGCTCATGTAGGCAGCTGGAAAAGGATGGGGGCATCAGGGTGTGTTTTTATGTTGTGCTTGATCTCCTCTCGTGGGGCAGAGGCCAGGTTCGCTCTCCCCTGCCTGCACACCCTGACCCACCGCCTCCCCCACACTGGTGTGGCCACCAGGTAGATGGCAAAGGCTGGAAGACTTTGAGCTCAAAGTCTCAAAGGAGCTCAAGCTGACTCCAATTCCCTTGGTGGGTGTTCAAGTGCCTGACACCAGGTAACAGGGGGAGAGGGAAAATTTGGGGGGTGTCTTCCAGCCAGCGTCTTGCAGCGGGGCTGCGGTAAGCACAAACCTTGCTGGTGTCCAAGCGTATACTTGTATTGGTCGCAGTGCAGTGGCTCTGGGTGTTTCTAAGCCTAAGGTTCCTAAAGACAACCAGTGAATAAGGATGCTGATTAAAAAGGAAAAGCAGGCAAGAGAGGGTTAACGGCTTCTGTTCAATTGAGCTTGGATTTTGGTTATTCCCCCTTCTTGGAATTTGAAGTATGAAAATATATTAACTTCCAGTGTCTGGGTTTGATCAGAGATACCTGAGCTCTGTCTTCTGCCTAGGATATGTCACTAAAACAGTATTTCCTTTTTAATTTACTGTACACATGACACCTTGTCTTCTGGCTCAACTTGCAAGATATTTTCCTGTGCTCTCTAAGTGACTATTTACCTGTTGGAACATTTATACCGATGCTCCAGCACGGGCAGCTGCTCTTGGCAGCTTTCCTTTCGGACCCGGTGGGCCAGACTTTGAATTTTTGTTTCAGCTTGAAAAGGTCAGGCCATTACAGAAACTGACAATTTTTAATTTGGTAACTTCTGCGGGGAGCTGAATGGTACTCACTGAACAAATAAATTAGTGTGAGCCTGACTGCTTTAACCAAGCCGCAGTTGTCGTTTGGGGGAAGAAGTAAATTAATCCCAATAAACAAAGAGAAATCTTTGATGCCCTTCTGACAACACTGGGATCTCAATGAGGAGGGAAAGAAATTTAGCTTATTAATTGTTTAAGTCTTTGGCAAACTCCCAAAGTTGATCTTTTCTGTTTGGGTAATGCTAATGCTTTGCAGTTGGTAGACAAGGGAGACACTGAGCTGGCCACTAACAGCCCCTTCACCACGCAGTGAGCTTGTGGGACATTGCACATGCTGGGACATGGCACGTGGGACATCACCCACTTGGGAACAGTTACAGCAGTTTGGGTGGCTCATGGCTGTAGTGTCTCTCATGAGGAAGCAAATTAACCTAGTGCACAGAATTACAGAAGGGTTGGGGTTGGAAGGGACCTCTGGAGAGCATCCAGTCCAACACACCCTGCTACAGCAGGGTCACCTAGAGCAGGTTGCACAGGAATGCATCTAGGTGGCTTTTAAGTATCTCCAGAAAAGGAGACTCCACAACCTCTCTGGGAAGCCTGTGCCAGTGCTCTGTCACCCTCACTGTGAAACAGTTTCTCCTTGCTTTCAGATGGAACTTCCTCTGCTCCAGTTTGTACCCACTGCCCCTTGTCCTATCACTGGCCATCACTGAGAAGAGCTTGGCTCCATCCTCCTGACACTCACCCTTTACATATTTATAGACATTAACGTCATCACCACTCAGTTTTCTCCAAGCTAAAGAGACCCAGCTCCCTCAGCCTTTCCTCATAAAGAAGGTGTTCCACTCCCTTAATCATCTCTTCTTAATCAACTTTTTCAAGGAGTTGTATGTCCTTCTTGAAATGAGGGGCCCAGAACTGGGCACAATATTCCACGTGTAGTCTCACCAGGGCAGAGCAGAGGTGGAGAAGGACCTCTCTTGATCTACTAACCACCCCCCTTGTAATACACCCCAGGATGCCATTGGCCTTCTTGTCCATGAGGGCACATTGCTGGCTCATGGTCATCCTGCTGTCCACCAGGACCCCCAGCTCCCTCTCACCTGCACTGCTCTCCAACAGGCCAGTCCCCAACCTATACTGGTACCTGGGGTTGTTTCTCCCCAGATGCAATACCCTACACTTGTCCTTATTAAATCTCATTGAATTTCTCCCTGCCCAGATCTCCAGCCTGTCTTTCAAATGGCAAGGAAAACACTACCATTCTTTTCATGAGGATTGTCTTGAACATGAAGAGGCTTGATTACTCCTCCCCTACCAAACATTAAGGCCTGAATCATCTTGTCTTACATTTTCATACTTTACCCAAGGTGCCAATTTACTGCATGGAGCCATCTGTTGCAGTCACCATCTTGGGGTCCCTGCTGAGGCACAGAAAGCACATGTGAGACTGTAGCTCTGTACCTTGCTGCTGGCAGAACCTGCAGGTTCTTAATGGTTTTGAAGGAGGACACAAGTCTATCATTGGTACTGAGAAAGGTTAAGAGCTGCTCATGGCCAGGCAGCTCCAATGCAATGGCACCACATTTCCTGCTTAAAGAGGTTCAACACCTAATGACTCTGCTGACAGGGTGCTTGGGATGAGGACTATGTGAGGAGAAAATTGCGGGATTGGGAGGAGTTTGTCTGTTGGAAATAGAAAAGGCTGTGTGGGTGAGGGCAGGATGGTAAAGTAAGATGTGTTTTGGTTTGATTTGGTTTCAATCTACATAGCTTATTTCAGTTACTTGGTTTGTTTGAATTGGAAGCTACGTTAGGTTTAGGACCTCCCAAACCTATACTTGGGGTAATACAGAGGCTGTTATTTAGGACAACCCAGCTCTTACCAGAACTGCTATAATAAACCAGAGCATTTAATGTTTCCTTTCAATAAAGCTGGGAATGAAACCTTGTGTCCTCTTCTCCAGTGGCCAGGTATATCACACTAGCTTTAAGCTCTGTCCTGTAAATCAGCATTCAAATTGATGCAGTATGCCAAGCAGGTAATGAATATCAAGGAGGTTTCCAGGAAAACTATGGCAAGTTGAATCCTTCAGCTACTGTAATTGATACAGCCTGTCTTAAGAAATAGAAAACTTCATGTTTTTAGGGAGCAGAAGTCTGAAGACAGAAAAGCCCTTTGAAGGAGAACTGTGCAGGGAATAGCAACAGAATGGCAGGTTAAAACCTAAGATGTCCTTCCATGCCATTAGGTCATCAGCGCATTGGTCACACACAGAGGCTACACTGTTGTTGAACATCACCTAAGAGCTGAAAAGGCCTCTCCTAGTGCCAGCGCCCTGCATGTGGTGATGCCTAGCCTACCTGTTGAGTTTGCCAGCCCACTGCTCGAGTGATGGTAAGTGAATATGGTGGCATTTGCTGCTGACAACTTCTGACAAAGAGAGGGAGAAGCTGCTTTCCTTTCCCTACTTACCTGAGCTTCAAACTCAGTACTCAGGTCTCAATGTACAGTCCATCTGATGAAAGCATTTTGTTTAAGAGGTAGTTTAGGGTGTCTGGTGTATAGAAATGGGCTACTACTCTTTTCACTTACACAGTAGTTACCTGCACATTGTAGGTCCTAGATCTTCCTCTGTGGTCAGATCTTGAATGTGCCTCACACACATGGCATTACAGGCTCTCCAGCATGCCATAGTGAAATGCCATTTTAAAGATGATTCAATTCTTGGGTCTACAGCAGCCACTTTTGAGGTGCACATTGTGAAATGGTCCTACAAACTCCTGGCAGACACCTGAATTTGTAGTGTCAACAGGAACTGCTGCAACCATTAAACATGGGTAATGGCAGGTATAGTTTTGTAAGGGAAGGTCCCAACTTGGTTGGTTGAAGATCCATTGCAGCAAGACAGGAGACAGAGGCCCAAGGGTAGGATGGACAGTCAGGGGTTGCAAGCACTTTAGCCCTCTGGGAGACTGGGTTGCCCAGCTCATGTCTGCATGGTCAGACACTGTTACTTCTTCCCAAACCATGGTGACTTTGCCTCTGCAATATGTTAGGCGCCTCCTTACTACCCACAAGCAGGTCAGACCTGTGCCAGGAAGCACACTGAGCAGGCGACTGAGGCAGCACCTCATTTTGGACCTGGCCCACTTCAGACCACTCCTGTAGATGTAGCAAGCCGCATCCTCCATTCCCTCCACAGAAGACAGCTCGCAGATGTGCCCATGCTGAGCTGATGGGGCTTCAGACAGCAGGCTGAGAGACACCAGAGATGTTTGCCCAAGACCTTGAGCAACTGGTGGGAGCAATGCATAACTTGGGAAAAAAACCCAAAACTAGAAGATATATAAATGTTCATCACAGCGAGAAGATGCCTGCTCTGAAGCGGACAGTGCTTGAGGGCAAAGGTTTCCACTCCTCCCTGTAGTTTCTACAGTTACACTTTAGCAACAGGTACAAAGAGCAGCAGCGATGAAGAAGTCTGGGTCACAACCTCATAAAAGAGTTTGATAAGGGAAGGAAAAGCAAAGCCAGGTTCCTACAGCTGCCAGGCATCTCTCTGACCGGCACCAAAATGAGTTTGACCAGAGTGTAGCGGGGCTGCCGCAATTCAGGAGTTCAGATTTCCTCAGAGTAGCCGATAAAGCAGAAAAGCCGGAAAGCGCCTGTGGTTGCCAGTCTCCCAGCACAGTTGTGTTTCTTGTGTCAGGCACATTCTCCAATTTTCCTCTCTGCTCCCCAGAGACTCATCCTGCTGTCAGCACCCTGCCTGAGACCCAGGACCTCCCTGCTGAGATCCATCACCCCACCACTATCTGGGGACACTGGAGGGGTGGCAGAGAGCCATCAGCAGGCTGTGGATTTCTAGTGTCATGGACTGTCTAAACACTGTGACTCGTGCTCTTAGCAGTGAACTCAAAAGTGTAACGTGCTTTATCTTCCCTGACTTTACAAGCATTGCCATCCGCTGGCTGGCTGAAAGGATCTTTAAATAACGAATGTGCCATCACGTCTCACGCTGTTTTAGTTGCGGAGTATGAGGCTGTGACAATACCAAGCCCACCATCTCTCAGAAACATGGCTAATAAGGTTTTACTTTCACTTGATATCACTTGCATTGGCTGGGGCTTTCTCCAGGGGCACGGGGCTAAATGCTGAGTGATGTAGGAGTCAAGGGGTGTGGGATGTACTTCCCTGTTTTCCTTTGGAGGAAAAACCATCGAGAGAGGCTCTGTGTTATGGAGGTTTGTAGTGAGTGCTGAATGAGGGCATGAGGGTGATGTGAGATCTGTAGGACTTGCATGTGTCAATTCAATTAAGAGATGTAATGGCCATTTTCTTCAATGGCAGTTTTGTATTAAATACACACAAGTACCTAAGTGCTACTGATAAAGAAGCATTTTTGGTGATGGGCTACTGCTTTTTAAAAAATTTCATTGCACTCAGCCAAGACCGGTGTACCTAGGTGGAACCATGCCTCTAAAATGCATCTAATTGTAGGTTTTTATGCCAGGTGTAAGCCATAAAAAAATCAGAAAGAAATATGCTTACAAACCTTCAGTACAGCTTTGTACAAGAGAAGGACATGCCCCTTTGTCCCAGCAGCTGCTCAAAACCAGCAGCCAGCAGCTGATAGAGGGGTTGTCAAAAGAAGAAGAGGTAGGTGGGTGCTTAAATCACACATCACAGACTCACAGAATGGTCTGGGTTGGAAGGGGCCCAAAGGATCATCAAGTTCCAACCCCCCTGCCACAGCAAGGGCCACCAACCTCCAGGCCTGGATCTAGACAAGGTTGCCCAAGGCCCCATCCAACCTGGCCTTGAGCACCTCCAGGGTTGTGGCATCCACCACCTCTCTGGGAAGCCTGTTCCAGCACCTCACCACTCTCTGCATAAAGTACTTCCCCCTGATATGCAACCTAAACTTTCCCTCCTCCAGCTTCAATCCATCCCCCCTCGTCCTACTACCGTCTGCCCTTGTAAAAATCTGATTCCCTTCCTCTCTATATGCTTCCTTCAAGTACTGGAAGGCTGCAATGAGGTCCTTCCGCAGCCTTCTCTTCTCCAGGCTGAACAAGCCCAGCTCCCTCAGGCTGTTGTAACAGGAAGGTGCTTCAACCCTCTGATCATCTTCATGGCCTCCTATGAACCCTCTTCAACAGCTTCACATCTTCATTGAATTGGGGACCTCAGATCTGGATGCATCATTAAGGTCCTGACTCAGGAAGGTACTTCTGAAGATGTAGCTCTAGTAAGTAAATTGTAGATATTTTACATTAAATCAAAATGAAACCATAGTTTGGTCCCACCTGGCCAAGCTGTGCAGCTTGGGGATGGTGCACATCTGCCTGTGGCTGTCAGTCACCATGTAGTTGAGGAGGAAAGGCTAAGATGAACTGATTACGGATGAGGTTTCAGCACAAGAGGGTGGAGTGTGCACAGCAGCCATGGTGCTGTGCAGAAATCATGTATGAGGGCTGTAATGCATCCTCTGACAGATACATGACAGCCATGTTGGGTTTTTCCCTCAGCTGAACCCATGAACCTCAGCAGCCATGCCTGGCCATCCCTCCTAGCAGGGCAATTTGGGGTTTGTGGAGCTCCAGCATCTGTGGAGCATCTGCCTGGCCCCCAGCATCATTGAGGCTTGTGCCACCATGAGCTTGAGTAGGAAAAGAGGGAGGAAAAGAGGAGCAGAAGACATGTGAATGGCAGCTGTAGGAGCGAACAGGTAACTGCAGGTTCACGAGGCCATTGAGCACCAGTGCCTACACCTGTGGCACAGGCAGGGCTGTCTGTCCTCATTGCTGCACACGTCTCTGCTCCTTGGGCAGCTCGACGCTCCCCAGTACCCACCCGAGGTGTACCATCTCCCAGAGAAGGCCAGGGCAAACCAGAGTACACCTTTCAAACCCACATCACCCTTTTCTCCTTGACAAAGAAGAAAAAGTTCTTTCTCTGCCTTTCCATCCCACGCTTGCCACTTCAGGTGGGCACCCAGTGGCTCGACTCGTCCCCAGACCCCAGCTACACGGAGGTGAACACGCATTCTCCATTTCCAGTAGGACTCAGTCAGCCATTCACCTGCTGCTTCTTTTTCTTTGTTGGTTTATTTTCTAACTGGCATTTACACGCGATAATCCCGCCAGGACCTCACAGTTACTGCAGACCTAAAGACGCCGTGATACGGATCGCTGTCTCTGGCAGCTGTAACGCAGGGAATCCTTAAAGACAGGCCAGCTATACCTTGCGAGAGGTGAACTGTTGAAAGTAGGTACTGCAGAAACGTTGATGATGAGCAGAGCTTCGATCATGCTGCTGCCAGGTTGTGTTTGTGTGGGGGGGTTAAATGTCTATATGGCAACTGCAAATTCTTGCTGTAAATTCTGGCTTCGTAATCTGCATTCTTATTAACAGCTTAGGTTAAGCAAAGAGGGAAGTGTGGGAGGTAAGGGATTAAAGAACAGTATATGCATGCTCAGATGCCACTTCTTAGCAAAAGCTTGCTTAAATGAAAAAAAACCCCAACAACAAGCCCTTCTATCCTCAGGGTTGGGAGGGGGAGGGGGGCTGGTTAGAAGGTGGAAAAGGAAAACTCATGCAGCTGGTGGGTAAAGGGCTGAGGCATCAGGTGAAGCTGTTTGCAGGGAGCTGGGAAGGATTTACAAGGCGGTCTGTGCTTTTGATAAACAGACATGTCATCAGAGAGGAAGATAATATGCCAGGAGAAAATTAGCTTAGGAGATATCTTCTAAGGACACCTGTGGTCTGCCCATGGAGGGGACGCTGTTATCTGTGGTGAGGGACCTGAAGGTCCTGCTGCCCAATCCCCTGCCTACCCCAGAGCTTTGCCCACTGATTTTCTCCCAGAAAACAGCCCCTGGGCCTTCTTCCTCCCTACTTCCTGTCCTGGAAGTCAGGCTTGTGCCCACACCCCACCCACTGGGAGCCAGCCTGATGCTGAGGGGACCAGTCTCCAAAACATTGTCTCATTTAAGGTGACTGAGGTGACCCGTTAAGTATCTAAATGTACCTTTTATACTGTGACTTTTTCTCCGGAGTTCTTTTAGCAGTTTTTCCAACACTGATTTGGGTTGGTGGTTGAGGTTATTTTAATTATTTCAGAAGTGACCTAATCATTAAAGTCACCAGCTTTTAATTTTATCTCAGCTGCTGGTCTCCTCAGATTTGGAGCAGTACCAGGCATTCTCATCTGGGCAAATGTTACCCGTTACCAAGAGAACCTCGATGGAAATAAAGTGTATAAAATTTAACCTGGTGTTCTCAACAGCAAATGCCTTTTTTTTTTTTTCTTTTTCCACCGTAAATGCCAGAAACACAGCTATAGCTATATCTACATCGCACATCGGGGCTGGGATCTGGCCCAGCAGAGCTCTCAGGCTCTAATTGCTGTATCCAAATTAACAGACAGCCAGACCCTGCATCCCAGCTGGGAGGCAGACGCTAATGGCAAAGAGGCATTAAAGCACTTAAACCTTCTCTGAGCTGTGCCTAATTGCGCCAAGGCTCCTCTCCTGGCCGCGCTCGCGGAGTTTAAATGAACACGTTTGGTAGTTGCTGTGCTGAAACAGAAGGTGACAATTTACACTGACAGGAGGAAGGAGGAGCTTCACACCTGAATGGCGAGAGCTTCTTAAGCCCCCTTGGCTTTCTGTGCTAGCCATCCAGCCATTGATCCCAGGCTTTCTCCTCGCAATATCCAAGACCCCAGCATAAATCACCGTTAACACCTGACTTGGTACAGTGGGCTAAAGATGCTCACAGCCAGACATAGATGGGAGGCAGTTTAAGAAGCTCTTTCTCACCTCCTCTTATTTAAGAGGGGAGACAATCTGCCTGAATTGGGATTAGAGGCTGACAGCCTTGCGATTGCAGATTAAAATTGGACAGCAGACAGTTCTTCCCACCCACCCCAACGATTCACCCAGTTCTCTGGTTTATCAGAAGCGGCTGCGGCTGAGGCAGAGGCATCTGAGCTGCTTGCGAAGGAGCATAATTGCTGCTCCAGCAGGGGGGCTGGACTAGATGATCTTTCTAAGGTGCCTTCTAACTCCTAACGTTCCTTGATGATTCTGTGATTCTGTGATTGCTTGCAGGCTGGTGCACCAGGCTGAAGGCAAATCAGAGCAAAAAAGAACAGACACAGAAGGGAGCTGGGCTTAGCCCAGGTGCTGTGCCCTCCCCTGGGGCCCAGGGATCCCTCCTGCCAGGGTCTGGAGAACAAACCTCATGAGGAGTGGCTGAAGGAACTGGAGTTCTTTAGTCTGGAGAAGAGAAGGCTGAGGGGAGACCTTATCACTGCCTACAGTTACCTGAAAGGAGGTTGTAGAGAGGTGGGTGATGGTCTCTTCTGTCAAGTGACAGGTAATAGAACAAGGGGAAATGGCCTCAAACTGCACCAGGGCAGGTTCAGATTAGATGTTGGGAAGAAATTCTTCACTGAAAGAGATGTTGGGATGTGGAACAGGCTGCCCAGGGAGGTGGTTGAGTCACCATCCCTGGGTGTATTTAACAGACGGGTAGATGAGGTGCTTGGGGATATGGTTTAGGAGAGGACAGGCACGGTTGGACTTGATGATCTAAATGGTATTTTTCAACCTAGTGATTCTGTGATTCTGTGACCATCTCCCATCTCAGTGGGGATGTGGTGCCAAATGCAGGTTTCAGGAGCCACCACTCCCAGAGGAGCAGGCTGCCCTAGGCTAAGGGAGATGTGGGGGTTGTCCCTCTCTCAGAAACACCCTGAGGCCAAGGGAAGAGGACACCTTATGGACACCAACATTTTTAAAACTGAGAGAGTCCAGCTTCCCCTCTCCTCCTCTTGGGAAAGTTGTATCTACCTAATATTCCATGCTATCTGTCATCTGAAGGTGCTTTAGGTGCCTCTTCATACAAATGAATACACAAACAATAAGAGAGGTGCCTAGTATTTTGTCTTTGGATCAACTTCTGGATGTCTTTACAGCAGCTCAGTTCTTCCTCCACTGGAATTGGAGATGCTTTGGGCATCACATCTTCCCTCCAGGCCTGTGTACAAGGTGTGCAAGCTCCAGCGTTGGGTAACATTCCTAATAGCCACCCAGCCTCTCCACTTAAGCTTCACCATCGCTTCATATCATCGCTTTTGACGTGTGGGTGGGCTGCAGTTTTTCTCTTGACAAGTATCCTCTGATCTCAGGGAACGTGAGGATTTCAAGCTGTGTGCTAAGGGGTGGCACAACCTGGAAGCAAAGGGTTAATCACACAGGCAGCAGTGACATTGAAGAAAAGCAACAATTTGGGCTCAGTCCCTTTAGCAAAGAGGAGTAGTAGTTTTGTGCAAAAATTAAGGACTTCTGTTTAAATGAAAGCTTTATCTTTCAGTATTTTCCCAGGTCTTTGTAAAATTACATTGTTCTTCACTATCTTTCTTAATGGAACACATACAAAACCCAGAGACCGTATGCTTGGGGATGATGATTGCAGAACTATTACTTCAGTTCCAGGAAGAGGCTTTTGAAGTCCCCATCACCCTCAAGCAGCTGAGACAATCAGGTCTCCTCGGCAGGCAGGTTCTTACTGTGATGTTCGATGGGGAGCAGCTGCCTTGTTGCTCCTACTCCATTTTCTTCCAATTTGTTGTAGACCTGAGCAATCTAGTTCTTGCTGCGCTTTTCAGGGAGGCTCCCCGGCGAGAGCACTCAGGAAGGGAGAAAAAGGCAATCTGGGCTAAGAGACTTCAAATCAGCTGTGAGCTGAGCTGCTGGTGCGAGTGGGAGTGGAGTGAACGCAGGACTCAAGAAAGCAGCCGCCACCTTGCAGGCTCCGAAATAACGGTTGATCTGCAAAATGGTGAGTAATAAATCCGGTTATATCACCATCTCTCCTTGGGGAAAACTAAATATATCCCAATATCATTGCTCCTTAGTTGGCTTTTAATTGTGCTTGTTGCGTTATTCTCAATAAAGCACTGAATCCTTCTCTAGAATTAGCTGCTGAAATCGAGGAGGCCGGTCGTTGCAGTTGCTCCAGCAAGGAGCTGCACTGGGTCCTGCTTGCTGATGCTGCTAAGCCCGGTTACACCCTGCTCTGTGTCTGTGCTTCTGCTGAAGCTGGACAGAGAGAAAAGAGGGAAACCTTGCAATGTCCATGTGTTCATCGGGCACATCAGTCTGCTTCTGTTGACGTTCTCGGATAGCACCTCCATCTCCCCAGGTACCTGTATAGGTTGGGGATTGGACTGTCAGAGAGCAGTGTAGGTGAGAGGGACCTGGGGGTCCTGGAAGACAGCAGGATGACCATGAGCCCGCAATGTGCCTTTGTGGCCAAGAAGGCCAATGGCATCCTGGGGTGTATTGGGAGGGGGGTGGCTAGTAGGTCAAGAGAGGTCCTCCTTCCCCTTTACTCTGTCCTGGTGAGACCGCACCTGGAGTATTGTGTCCAGTTCTGGGCCCCTCAGTTCCAGAAGGACATAGAACTCCTTGACAGAGTCCAGTGCAGGGCCTCCAAGGTGATGAAGGGAGTGGAACATCTCCCTTATGAGGACAGGCTGAGTGAGCTGGGTCTCTTTAGCTTGATGAAGAGGAGACAGAGGTATGACCTCGTTAATGTTTATAAATATATAAAGGGTGAATGTCAGGAGGATGGAGCCAGGCTCTTCTCAGTGATGGACAGTGATAGGACAAGGGGCAGTGTGTCCAAGCTGGAGCAGAGGAAGTTCCATGTGAAAGCAAGGAAGAACTTCTTCATGGTGAGGGTGACAGATTGCTGGAACAGGCTGCCCAGAGAGGTTGTGGAGTCTCCTTCTCTGGAGACATTCAAGACCAATCTGGACACATTCCTGTGTGATTTAATCTAGGTGATCCTGCTTGAGCAAGGGTGCTGGACTAGATGATCTTTTGAGGTCCCTTCCAAATCGTAATGATCTGCTATTCTGTGATCTCCTGAGGTATGATTAGCAATTTGCTTTAATGAGTTTAGCCTTTCTGCCTAAACATGTTTATAAACAAAAAATTTGTGGAATTTGCTGAGGTCTGCTCCTTGGAGCACAGTGCTATCGCTGGGACACAACCATGCCATGACCACCCCTATGCCTTTTGGGGGTTTTTATATTGTAGGGAGGGCTCTCAGAAAGAAGTGGTAATTTACCAGAGTGACCAATGGATATCATACTATCCCACAGTGCTGCGACAGCCTCATCTGTCAGGCAGCAGGAGCTACAAGACTTTAGAAAGATAACATGCTTGTTATGGCCCTGTTAAAAGCTGCAAGGGTATGCTGAGAGCTTTGGGTTGTAAAATAGAAAGGGAAAAGTATAACAAGGTGTCACTAGAGAGCTGGAAAAAAACCCACAATTGACATGCTTGGTCGGGATGGATTGGGAGGGTGAGGAGGTCAGGGCACCTCCAGGCTGGGCGATACCTGCTATTGGCCCTCAATTTGCTGCAGGAAGGCGGAAGCATGTGTGGAATGAGGCTCTCTATGAAGGTCTCACACTTTCTCATCAAGCCTACTTCATCTCTCTCAGTCTTCTTTGGAGTCTGCTGGACAGTAGTTTGTGTGATGATGTCACACCTTATAGCACACAGTGGTCTTGCCAACCTCATCTAATTGCTCAAATGTAAGGTAATATTTAAAATTGAGATACTTCTTATCTCTCTCTGTGAGCTGCAGGTGCTGCCAGGGGCTTGCTCCAATGTAGGTCACAGATTCTTCCATATTCCTCCCTCTGCTCCATGGTGGGCTCCTGCCCAGCCCAGGTAGCTCTCCACAGGCTACAGTTGAGGTCTCTTCATCCTCCATGGGCTGTGGGGGGACACCTGCCCCACCACAGTATTCTCCACAAGCCACAGGGAATCTTCTCTCAGCGCCTTCTCTTCCCCCCTCTTCACTGACCTTGGTGTCTGCAAAGTTTCTGACATCTTCTCACTCCCCTCTCCAGTGGCAAAAGCAGCAGTTTGGGCTTTTCTCTCTCTGAAATGTGATTCCCAGAGGTGCTGTGACCGGTGCTGATTGGCCCGGCTGGCCTTGTCAGTAACAGGGTTTGGGAGTTTGGCCTTGGGAGCCCAGCTGGGATTTGCTTTGTTGACCCTTAAGAAACTTTCTAGCTGCTTCTTAAAGAAGCCACATGGCAAACCCATCACACTCTACCCTAGCCAAAACCAGGACAAGCTTCTTCAACTCTTTCCAATGGGAGAAAACTACATGTCAAGCTTTATTTCTGTAGTAGTTTTCTGCAATTGGGAAGTGTCTCACAGAGTATCTTTCACTCACTGACACAAGGCAAGTGGCAGAAGCAGAAGTCTGGAAGAGGGCAGAAGTAGGCAGGAGCAGATGTGTCCCCTCTTGATGCCGGTGCATGGGCTCATCTAGTTCTTGTGAGGGAAGCCTGCCTCTTCCCAAGCCCTTAGATGCTGGAGATAAGAGCTTGGGAGCTAAATGATATTATTTTTCCATGGCTGTGTGATCCTGAAGGTAGGTCTGATGTACCTTGTGAAACAGCAGTGTGAGCATTTCCAGAAAAGAAAAGGAGCTGCTTTTTGCTAAAAACCCTTTTAAATGGGTTGTACATCCTTTTATTTTGTGAGTCTGTGGTCCCACATAGTGACCTCCCCTTACCCAGTGGAGAAAAATTAGTGACTGTGCATCATGCTTACAAATCACTGTCTTGGGGCATTTTCCCCAAGATGTTCGCAAAGGTAAGCCTGTCTCTCTTTCTACATATGCAAATAAGTTAAACTGACTTGTTCAGTGTTGTGGCTCAGCAGCAGAGTCAGAAGAGGTTCCACCTGTGGAAGAACTCATCTTTCACCAGCTTGCTTCTCCACCTGCAGAAACCTGCAGTGAGGTGTTTTTAATCAGTCAGAATTCTGTATTGAGCCAGGAACAATCTTGGGTAGCTGCAACAAAACCAGATCCCTTTCTAGCTTATAAATGCTGAGAAGCTTCTCAGGTATCCTCTTGCGAGAGGACAATACAGGGATGCATTGTCATCATCAGCTTTTCAGAAAGCATTGCACCTGGATCCTGTCTTTACAGAGCCCTTGGTGCTTTAGATAAGACAGTGATAAAAAAGAGATGAGTGTGTGTTTTTGTGTGTGTAAAAGCCTAGCTTTCAGGGCATTAAATCTGCCTCCTCCTCAAGAATTTCCGAAGAACTGTATGCCAGTTTATTATTCTTTGCTTCAACTCTGGATACTCAGTGAGTGACTACTTCCACCTATTTTTTTCCAGAATGATGGCAGCTTTATTTGGGTGATAATAGGACTGCTGTGCTGGTTTATGAGGCTGTAATCCAATTCCCAAGTGGATGAATACTCTCCAAGGCCGTTCAGTTTACCCTGACAATCCAAGGAACTGAATTACTGACCAGAAAAATAGCGGTGTTCCTGCTCGTGTTGTTATACTGCAATTCTCCAGCATTTGGGCTAAATAAATGTTCAAAGTATTTGTGACATGAGAAGGAAGAGCACAGGAAGAGGATAGGAATGATAGTGTGGAGCAGGCTGTCAGGAGGAGCTGGAGGTGGGGATATCTTGTTGTTTGCTTCCTAATTTCTCGAGAATATTCCCTGTCTTTTACATAAGGACTGCAGCTTCAGCTAAAGTCCTTACACACCAGCTAAATAATTTCCACAGACCCAAAGAGCTGAGAGAAAAAGGCTGTTCACAACTGGTAGAGCCCAGTCTGTACCTGAACATCCCTACAAACACTCCAGCTCTTACACCGGCCAGGGTCAGGGCTCCTTACAAACAGCATGACACAGGAGAGGGGGAGCGGGGGCTTTGCTTTGTCCCCCCTGCTTTACTGTCCTCCTTGTTTCTAAAAGGATCTCAAAATGACTTATTTTTGTTGTTTTGATTATTAGGGGTTTGACATGAAGGTTGTATGACTGTGCATTATGCAGCAAATAAACACCTACCTGGCGGGTACATGTGCAAGCTGAACTTGGCAGCCCTCATTACTGTTGGGGTGCACAGGGTGCAGCTCAGGACTGAGGCCATAGTCTTTTTAATAAGAGAGATGTTTATTACTTGGCAAAAAATACTGCTGGTACAAGCTAGGAGTGTGACCTGGCTTTTGCAGTGGATACATGAATTCACTGGCTCTCCTTGTCCTTTAACGTACATCACAGGCTGCAAGAAACACACCGCTGAGAACTGTTCCGCTCTGTTCTGTTCTGAGCCTGTGCGTATCTCTGCTGGCAATGTCTGTACCAGCCCTACAGGAGCTGCTTTGGGTTAGGTCTATCAATGGTAGATGGCTTTAAGCATGGCATAGGTGGTGCCAGTATCTTAAGGCCAGATGGTTTCACAGCCCTGGTGGAGGCTGTTTTCTGCTTTTCCACAAGCCATTGGTGTAGTGTCTTTCTCTGATATTGTTAGACATCATCCATCACCTCTGCTCTGACCTGAGCACAGCACGCTCCCTCTGGGCTTTGAGGAGGGAAGGGGGCAGATCCTGGGAACCATGGTCAGTTGGGTATTTCTCAGCCATAGCTCCTAGAGTCGGGTGAATTTTGAGGACCTGGAGGAGTTTCTCCTCTGTCGCTGCAGAGAAAGCCACAGCTTATGTTTCAGCCCAAAGGTTCAGGTCAGGACAGACAGAACCTGTAGCTGCCACCAGAGGTGCCCAACACCTCACAAAGAGCCTGCCATGAACATGACTCCGTTTTATGAGTTTGCAGAGCACTGAAATACTAATTAAAATTTAAATTATTTAAAAGACCAGATAAATGTTACCTCTTTCAGTATACTTAGATATTCATTCTTGGTTTGAGCACGCAGGCTTGACTCTGGCCTCCTCTTTCTTCAGACTACTTGAACGGTCAGGCTTGCCAAGCCCTGGCAACCCTTAGGTCCTCTTGGGGTTGATATGAAAAAGCATTCCATAAATGGACTGTCTTTAGTCATTATTGAATGGTGTTTATCAAAATTATCAATCTGAAAAGCATTACTGGCTGAAAAGGCTCCATGTTTAGGTTCTTACTGACATAAAGTACATGGAGGCAGTTACCTAAATCCCAATTCTGTGAAGCTGGTAAGTAAATCTCACTGACAGTGAGACTGACACCAGGTTTAAATAGGAGCTATCTCCCTTGTAGCCTCTGTTTAGACCACAGATTCTCTTGTTTGGTCAGTGGGTCCATACAGATGAGCCCAATATCACTTGGTCCTAATATGTTTATTGCTAATCTTAATTAATTGTCCTAATGTGTTATTGACCCTTTTGCTTAATCCCCAACTCAGTTTCTTACCAAAAGAAGCAGCATCTGTTGTCCCTGTTGCAGTGAGCATAAGTATCCCTGGCTGGTACTCTGGCATTGTGCTGGAGGGAGGCTGTGTGCCCAGGCACCAGATCTGCTATTGACTTCATCTTCTGCTGGAGGGTCATTAGTACCTTTCAGATGAGCAGCAGTCTCCCAAACACTTGGCTAGGAATGCTTTAGAGATTTTTTTCTTTTTCTTTTTTTTTTAAATAAAATTAAGCAATTAGTCCAGGAGCTAATTAAACTTAGCATTTGGTTTTCTAGGGTAGCACATGAATCATGAGTTTGAAGATAGGATTCATTTATCTCTTGGTGACAAATCTATGTAACTGATGTGCAATTTTGGGGGCAGACACAGGTGCTTATTCAAATAATTGTCACAGATAGAAGATACGTACATTAATTATCCTATGACAGCTGCAGCCAGATTTAACTAAGCATTTCTCCTCCTAGAATAAGGTAAATAAACTCTCCTGCTATGAGGGCTACTTTTGGCACAGTACTTTCCACATGCCTCAAAAGCACATCTTTTGATGGTGCTTGCAGAGCATAGAGAAGGAACATGTTCTGGTCGAGCTGTTTAAAGGGGTGCAAGAAGATGTTGGTACCACCTGGGACTCATCCTGGATCGGTATTCAGCACTGCTCGGGTCCTTTTTCCACTGACCTTGCCACCAAGTCAGTAGTTACACTTAAAGACGCTGTCTCGGTGGTGAGGCAAAAACTGACAGCGGTGGCCCTAGTCAGCCCCAGTGTCATTAGTCTGTGTCAGAAAACCATCCAGACAAGTGAGGGTGACGACCACATGGTAATATTTATAGAGGTACATACTTTGTGACAAATGGCTGCTGCCTCAGAAATGAAAGCTGAATAATAAGTAAATCTTCATCTTAAAATAGAAGTTAAAGGGATCACACGGATCTGCAGAAGAACAGCAAAGGTAAACCTGACAATAAGGGGCTCCAGGGAAAGAGGCATTCCTGGTGCATGACTTTGGGAGGGAAGGGATATCTGAAGAGGCTGATAGAGAGCTGGCTAGTGGGTGTCATGGCAGCTGAGAATGGTAGGGTGACACTGCAGACTCTGTCACTCTGCATGGACTATGAACTATTCCTATTTGCAAGAGATACACAGGCTGAAGTGCTCTTGTTCTCACCAGACTGAGACCAAGGTCGGGGCTTTTCAGTATGTTCTGAGGGTGATGTAGTCATTTATAGCCCACCTTCCCTGCATGTATAATACACTGTCACAGGTTGCCCAGAGAAGCTGTGGCTGCTCCCTCCCTGGCAGTGTTCAAGGCCAGGTTGGATGGGGCCTTGGGCAACCTGGTCTGGTGGAGAGTGTCCCTGCCCATGGCAGGGAGTTGGAATAGATGACCTTTGAAGGTCCTTTCCAACCCAAACCCCTGGTGATCCCCTGGTGGTGTCCACATTGGGTGTCCTGGTGCCTGGAGAGTCCAAAGGTGCTTCATGCCAGCTGGTTTAGGAGGAAATGAATCCCTTTAGGCATGCCTGCCTCCTTCCATTAACCAGAGGCAGGACCAGGAGGATGAACTCAGACCGTGGAGCAGAGCTGCAGACAGCCTTTTGTCTCCTTCCCCATCCTTTAAGAGTACCTGCCTTTCTCTCGTGGATGGAGGTACTTAACATCTTGGCCACTGATTTTCTGCTCCTTGAACTGTTGGCATACATCAGGTCCCATCCTGAGCAAGTGGATTTCAGTGTGTGGTTGCAATACCTACCACAATCTGCTAGGCTGGGTGGCAGAGTGGTCTCACTAACCTGTGATCTTTCAGGAGTCTCCAGAGTTGAGGAAAATCACAATTCACTTAGGGAAACAACACTGTAAGCAGATGGAAAAAAATGATCAGACCAACATGTATTTATGAGCCCTTTTGGGTGCCTGAATCAATTTAGATTATGAAAAGCTAGGGCAGATTATTTGAAAATGGATCCTGTGAGTAGATAAAGGGCTCTGTAATCTCCTCCCAGTTTGTTGCTGGGGTTGGTAGGTATGTCTCTGTAAATGTTAAAGGAGGAAGGTAGTGTTGAATGGACAGTGTAAAAACAGCTGGATCAACAAGACATGGAGGGAGAAGCTTCATGACAAAGAGGAATAAGTGATATGCATCCCTCTATAGCTCCCTCCTCCATGTTCATCTCACAGTCTTTGTTTAAGACATTATGTTGCATTACCCTTGTGTAAACAGAGGACAGTTTTGTATCGTGTCCTTTGATGTGGGCATTGTTTGGGTGCAACCGAGACAAATTTTCCGCTGTGTCAGTTTTTAACTACACGTGTAGCTTAGAGATTACTAAGTATTAGGAATGAGCATTAATGGCTGTCAGTTCCGGAGCAGGTTCCACAGGTGCTGAAGATATCTCTTCAGCAGCTGTCATCCTGTGGGCTGCCACTCATTTTAATCTCCCTGTCACCTATATTTCTCAGGCACTTGGCAATCTCTCAATTTCGCTGCTGAAAATTATGTGCTTCAGAAGTTTAATGAAGAAATTTAATAGTTTGGTTACATTACAGGGAGGAATCTCCCATAAATTGTACTTCTGGATTTCCTTAATATTTTTTTTAATACCCCATTTAAGGCATCAGTCACACTGTGTCCCATGTCAGAGCTATGGCAAATTAAAGGGGTCTACTGAGAAATGCTTCTTTTTGGACAAACTGCTCTAAGGGATACTCAGAAAAGTTCTCCAGCAAACTCAGAAAGTTTGGAGAGATACAGAGCAGGGACACTGCAAACAGAACTTGAGCATAAGCCGCCCCTCCGAACAGCTCCTCAGGCTCGTAGCTTTGTGTTTGTGTGTATGTATGTGTATAAGGGTTTTTTCCCACTTTTTCTTTTTTCTGGATCTCTTCAGCTTGGAGGAGACTGAGGGGTGACCTCATGGGTGTTTATAAATGTGTAAAGGGTGAGTGTCAGGAGGATGGAGCCAGGCTCTTCTTAGTGAGGGACAGGGATAAGACAAGGGGAAATGTTCATAAATTAGGACACAGAAAGTTCCATCTTAATATAAGGAGGAACTTTTTCACTGTGAGGGTAGCAGATTAGTGGAACAGGCTGCCCAGAGAGTCTGTGGAGTCTCCTTCTCTGGAGACATTCAAGACCAATCTGGACACATTCCTGTATGTTTTAATCTGGGTGATCCTGCTCAGGCAGGAGTGTTGGACTAGACGATCTGTTGAGGTCCCTTCCAACTCCTAACGTTCTGTGATTCTGTGATAATGCACCAGACTCTTCTTTTTAGCCCTAGGAAGGGCTCCTGTCATCCTTCCCAATTCCCTTCTTGCCACTCTCTGATGCTCAAAGCCAAATTCTAGCACAGTCCCTTTCCTTGGTCTGCCCTGTGCTCCCCTGCACAGTGGGGTTCCCTAAGCACTTGGCTCACACAAGAGAATTAATCCCTTTTGGGGAGTGTATTTCCCTGTACGGGGAGGATGGGGTGCTCCCTGAGGACTGGGGATGGGGGCAGAGCCTGAGGCACCCCAATTCTTATGTACCACATTTTTGAGCAGGGTGTCATCCTTAGATGCTTTTAAACTTTTTTTTTTTCACAATATCGTGTTTTTTCTATTGGATAGAGCACATAGGGATGAGATATATAGGATATTTTATATTCTACTTTTCTGTATAACTGTAGCCTCTTATTTAGCAAGGCAATACCCGAAGAGACTCATGATCCAGAGGACACTTTGAAAATTCATTGAGGTACCCTGCAGATATACCTTATAAAACTGCCATAATATCAAAACTTACACTTTTTTTTTAATTTATTTTTCTTCCCCCACCCCCCCAACCTTTCATATATAAAATAACAACCTACCAATGAGACACAGTGGACCAGGTCCATCATGCAAAAGCCTGGATGCTGAAGTCAGAAGTGTGGATGCTGTTTGAGTCCCTGTGCTCCTAAGGCATAGTTCAACTGTCCTCCTTTGGGGGTGGAGGGGGTGGGGTGGGCAATAATTGGACCCTCCAAGCTCCCATTTCTCCCTGCTGCCTATAAAAATATCCTAGCTGGCCATTCTTAGGGCTAGGCCTATGTATTATCTGAAATTAGTTGATGAAGTTTTACCCCAAGAATATTTAAAATAAGACAAAAAAGTATGATAGACGGATATTTATGTTTTCCAGAGGAGAAAAATACAGCTCCTTTACAGTAAGTGAGGTGAAAACAGTCCCCTTAAGAGGCTGATACAGCTCAATGTAATGTAAGATACATATTTAAAGCAGGTCAGATGAGAACGCTCTTTGTGTTCTAAGTACATGTATAAGCCTAAACTTCTTGGACAGTAGAACATGCTCGAATTTGTAGTGAAGAAATGAGCCACACAATCATCTTGAAATATCAACATCCCAACAGCAAAATTTACATCAAAATTTACACGAGCAAGTACCCCAGCCTTGAATAGCCTACCCTTGAATACACTTCCAAATCCCTTTGGAAGGGCACAGAACATTATCGTTTGTCACAGGCAAATACAGCTTGTTTCCNAAAAAAAAAAAAAAGATGCTGAATAGCCAGGTGCTACTGATATTAAATATAAATAAACCAACACACTCAGAGACTGGTCTTCAAGACAGTAGTAAAATCTTACTAATTTGTATATAGCAGAAAATTATATCTGAATAATTGTAGTGTTTATTTAAGCCAGTGTGTCACCAGAAACTTTTGAAAACTGCTTCAGAAGATCTTGTGCATTGCTGCCATCACATTTGTAGCAATGGCTCTTTTTGTCCTGAAAAGTGATTTCTGTTCAGCCATCTCCTGTCCCCAGTGTCACACTATTTTTATTCTAGGGGTGAGAAAAGGAGCAAGTAAAATGTATATTCATATCCAAAGGAAGAGGCTTAAATGCAAGCCGGTGCTGCTGTTTTAGAAGAGTTATATTTTTGCATTAAGCTCTGCTTTCCCCTGCATGTGCATCCGCAGACGTGTGTTTATGTGTCTGTACGCACAAACGATAAGTACCTACATCGTTTACATTTTTATGGCTGAAGCCCTTGATTGAATTTTCATAATGCCAGGAGGGCCCATTAGGGATTCAGGTCCTGCTGTGCAAATACTCACTAAGACATCTGCCCCAAAGAGCTTGTAACTCTAAGAGGATAAAATGTGGCAGGAGAAATAATTAGGGGGAGATAAACTGACTTTTGCTTAGATGGGAGGGTTGGCCAACTCCAGGACCAGAACAAGTGTTTGTACTTGCCCAGCACTGATTGATTGGTGAATCAGCAGCACCGACTCAGCTTTGTACTGGGCTCACAGCCAGGTTGTCCCTCAGTTTTGTGCTGGTGGGTGGTAGGATGTCTCTGACCTTGGCTGAGCTGCACAGAGATATCATCCCATACCCCCATGGTGTAAATCAGCCCTGGTTTTCTATGTGCACGCTTGCTAGGAGGCACCATCGAGACTCGTGCAAGGAAAAGACTTTGCTGTTGTTGGACTTCTTTCTGAGGCAGAAGGGGGGAAGAACATGTTTCCCTCCTACAGGCTTGTTTCTCCACCACACATAAAGGAAAGGCAGGTATGAGGAAGATCTCAGTCCCCTGTGTCTGTCCCCAAGGGTACATTGCTGTCCAACGGGAACACCCAAGGGGTGGTGAGCTCTAGCACATCCCCATGTGCCGCCCTTTCTGGCTCTGTATTGCTCTTCTAAAACACCAGCATCTCCATGGCAAACGTTCAGGCCCTCACCTACAACACACTGCCACAGAACAGGCAGGGGAGAAGAGAGGTTGCCCTGGGGACTTGTTGGAGGTGACATGAAAAGTGAAGCACAGGGACATTCCTGAACTCTCAGGCCTCTCCAGAGTCAAGGTGCCAAAGCCAAGCTTAAAATTGGGCACCCACATCTGCTTGGGATAAGGAGGTTTAGTTTACATGGGTGACTCTGCAGGATTTTTCTACTTCGGCATTTGCATTGGCCGTCAGCTCTTTTGGTTTTGGAATGAGACAGACCCACCACTGCTGATGTATTCACTTGAGCCTTGCTGTGGGTAGTGGAGGAGAAACATGGTGGTATAAATGTCCTACTTGGCCTTTCCTGTTGCTCCCAAGTCCCCATGTCTCTGGTGAGGAATTACCCTGGTGAGTAGGAAAGTGAGTTAAATGGACCACTTTTCTTAGCCTGTTCAGGTCATTTCAAAGAGCAGTAGGATCTACACATTCTATCGTGGTTGTGGTGTAATTGTCCACTGTACCTCCACTGGTGGATTTACATAAAATTCAGAAACTCCTAACACCCCCAGTCCCCTCTGCTGTACAAACCATTGTTTTATTTTGGCATTGCCGCTAACCTTGTGATGCTGGCTTGAGATGTCCCAGGAGCTTGGGGAGGCTGTAGATGAGGTGTTAGGTGTTTAGGAGGTGTTCAAGGCCAGGTTGGATGGGGCCCTGGGCAACCTTGTCTATATCCAAGCCTGGAGGTTGGTGTCCCTGCCTGTGGCAGAGGCATTGGCACTCAGTATCCTTGGGGTCCCTTCCAACCCAAACCATTCTGTGAGTCTGTGATTCTGTGACAGGCTTAAAATTTCAACTCAATTTGTGGCTAATGCCTGAACCCCGTTTCATGCTCTCAGCCTAGTGCATGTGCTTTCTTGCAAGCTCAGTCATCCTTGTCTCCCTTCCTCAGGGTTTGCATATGCAAACAGATGAGCAGCCACTGAGGCTAATGTCTGTGTAGGTGTTTTTATGAAGTGGAAATCTGCTGATGGATCTGTGAGTATATTCTAGCTGGCTATTTGCATCGGATTTGTACATATACAGAAAGAAAGGTTACTGGCAGGAGTAGGTTTTAGATAGTGTTTAAATAATGGTCTGTTTAATGGAGGTTCAGGTTTACTCCTTGGAAATGAACACAGTTGGTTAACTGGCAGAAGCTTCTCCTCCACCGGTGCCGCAAGAGCAAAGAGCATTTTGTATGTCCACCCTTGTGTGGTTACACTTCTACACTGAATGTAACCAGCTGGCCTGGTTTTGCGGGTTGATATACAAAACCATTGTGTGCAGTAACTTCCCTCACCATGTGGAAGCATGTGGACCCACATCTCCTGCTCCTTGTGGGGTCTGAAAACACATTCCAGAGCATAGACTGACAGAAAAAAAAAAAATCAGTGTTAAGGAATGAAAGAAAAGAGTGGGGTGTCTGTATGATACTCATTCAGAGAAGGTGAGTCTCGTCAAAGTTGAGATGGACCTTCCTCTCCTCCCCATTTTACAGTCCCTCATGTACTCCCATGCAAGTCCAGTCCTTGCTTGGAAGGCTTAGACTATCTGTCTATCCTGAAAGTAAGTATTTCTGTCTTAAGGTGGGGATAAAATGAGGTGTATACATTGTACACCAGGTGAAACTAGGCTTGTTCCCTCCTTTACCAGCACAGTCATGAAGTCCTGAGCCACTGTGATGCTGCTGGTACCAGCTGGGTTTCTCCTCAAATGGGTTTCTCCTGTGTTTGTGTAAAAAGGCTTCACGGTTTTTCCTGATCATTGCATGGTGACTTGGTATAGCCAGATGGAGAGCAGTGTTTTGCTCTCTGGCATTTTGTCAAGTCCACAGCCTCCTCCTTCTAGTCCTGCTTTCTGATAGCTAAGCCTTTTGTGAGGATGAAGCTGGTGGATCTGCCCAAGGGTTACTCTTTATAATAAATGTCACCTCCTATGCTTCCCGGGTGGATTTGTTACCTTAAACAGACCAGCTGGAAACCCCCAGAGGAGCAGAGCTCACACTTCTGCTAAGACCCCAAAGATCACCCTGAAGATGAAAGCAGAGCACATGCAAGATGGTACACACAAGGATATTCCTAAGCCTTTCTATTTCTTTACAAAAGTGATCACTGCTTCTACCTTACAGAATAAATTGTTTTAGGAATCGTCACTTTCATTTTAATTATTGCTGGGAATCAAACACCAGAGAAATTCTGTACCTGCTGAGAAAAAGTAATCCTTGTCCTTTTCCACTACATCTTTTCCTCCTGTCCATCTGCACAGGCTGGCACTGAGGTTAGAGGTTAGAGGTATGGATCTGGGCCTTTGCCTAGAACAGTAAATTACAAATTTGAATTGGATGTCTTTGTGGCTCATATGTGGATGCAATAATGCTCTAGTCTTGTGAGGACAGTACAAACACAAGCAGTAAATTGATTAAAGGTATTAAAGGATTGGTGACCTGCCCACAGTAGATGGTATATAAGCACTGTCTTTTACTCCTTGGACATGGTTAGTTTCTTTCTCCTTAAGTCAAACATATTAGAGGTTTTTGGAAGGAAAATCAAGCTTTTGCATTGTAGCAGTTTTGAAAAACCTACAAGAACATTTATAATTAAAGATACAAAGCAAATATAACTCTTAGAGATCTCAGACAAAAGATTGGTAAAATATAAATATGGCTGAACTGTTCTATCCACGGTGATGTAAATATTAAAATACAAGGATCACGTTCTGCTATTGGATCTGACTCTCATGTCGGCAGGTAGCAGTTCCTTGATCACATTTTTAGTTTCTTCCCCTTTTTTCCCTAGCTGAGTGGAGGATGAATTGTAGTAGGGTGAGGGGAGAGTTGAATGGATGCTGGCAACTCCACACCAACCATGATTACTGTCTTTGGTGGGATAATGTCACACCAGGTAAGGGATGAAGCTGCCAGCAGTTGTGGCCCTATAGCAGTGAGCATGACAGACATGCAGAGGAACAGCCAGAGCTGAGGGCAGGCAAACAAAGCAAATACTTATGCACAGAGAGCATGGGAAGGGGTACGTTACTGCAGCATGGGGCAGTATGACAGTGGGAGGCCAGTGTTGACTGGGGGATGGGTTGCACAGGAACAGGCAGAACTCTTGTATAGAAGTCTTTTTCTCTTTTTCTTGACTTGAATTGAAATTGTACAGGTACTGTTTATAATAATGTAGCTTATAGGTTCACACTTCACAGTTTCTAGAAAACTCTGAAAAAACAAGATCTGGTTCATCTCCTTGCCAACTCAGGATATCTGCCCGGATCATTTCAGATGCTGCTAATATTGAAGATGTTCCAGGCATCTTGCATTTAAAAAAGAGTACATAGCCTGGATGTAAGAACAGATGAATGTGCTGAGCAATTTATCTAGAAAATATCAAGTAGAGCTGAAAGGGGACTAATGCAGAGCTTCATTTAAATCTGGAAGCAAAACCTGCTGCTACATTGCCATAAAAGCAGACAGTTCCTTTTCTATCTCCAATACCAGAAGAAACAGACTCTCAGATGCAGATGCTAAGGTAGGAGTCAATTTGGGTTGTGCCCAGGTGACCAAGAAGGCTAAACACATCCTGACTTGTATCAAAAACAGTGTGGCCAGCAGGTCTAGGCAGGTGATTTTTCCCCCTGTACTTGGCACTGGTGAGGCTGAATCTCAAGTCCTTTGTCCAGTTCTGGGCCCCTCACTACAAGAAGGACATTGAGGTCCTGGGGTGTGTTCAGAGAAGGGCAACCAAGCTGGAGAAGGGTCTGGAGAACAAACCTTATGAGGAGTGGCTGAAGGAACTGGGGTTCTTTAGTCTGGAGAAGAAGAGGCTGAGGGGAGACTTCATCACTGCCTACAATTACCTGAAAGAAGGTTGTAGAGGTGATGGTCTCTCCGACAAGTGACAGGTGATAGGACAAGGGGAAATGGCCTCAAACTGCACCAGGGCAGGTTCAGATTAGATGTTGGAAAGAAATTCTTCAACAAAAGGGTTGTTGGGATGTGGAACAGGCTGCCCAGGGAGGTGGTTGAGTCACCATCCCTGGGTGTATTTAACAGACGGGTAGATGAGGTGCTTGGGGATATGGTTTAGGAGAGAACAGATACGGTTGGACTCAATTATCTTAAAGGTCTTTTCCAACATAGTGATTCTGTGAAATTCTTGTATCTATATGCAATAGAGACTTAAAAGACAAGTGATCAGCCTGGTTCTGATCAAATAAACTTTTTTATTTTATTGTTGATACGGTAAACGGAGAAAACATCTAAGATGCTATGTTCAGTATTGCCTTCTGATGGTGGTTTAGCTGTCTCTGGTGTCTCAGGAGCTGGTAGTTATGCCCAACGCTCTAAACGTGGTGGTGGTGCTGCCCCTTGGAGACTGGCAATGTCAATGCAGCACATGGGGTGGGAGGCATTTTCTTCATATTTTTGGGTTGTTTGCTTCTCTCCGAGTCTGCACTTAGTTGAGCTTCCCTCTTCATCCAAAGAGATTATCCACAATTTGAGGATGGGTAATGGTCACAATGCTGCACAGGGAAGAAGTTTTAAAACTTGCTATGACTAACACCCAGAGGTGGATTAAAATACAATGGGCTATTTCTGCAGGAAAATGGCTTTCTTCTCTGCTTTCTGCCAGAACTTTTCCTTCACAGTTCATCTCCTACCCTATCCCAGACAAGCACTGCTCTTCCTTTCCTCATCATCTTGCTCTTCCTATGTCAGGGAATGTTTCTTCTCTCATTCTCTTGACCAGCCTGTAGCTGGCAGTTGCCCGTTCTGCCATAGCTGGCCCTAAGCAAGGCAGAGAATGGGGTTCTTATGCCACAGAGGAGTCACAGGCTATCCCTTGGAGACTCAGGCATGTGCTTAATGGGAATGGTGGTCAGGTGGTTACTTAAAGACCAGGTCAAAGGTAGAGGGATCAGATAAGAAGGGTCACCTGAGGGCCCTGCAGCATGTGTAACCATTGATTGATGAACATTTCAGAGTGGAGAGCAAAAATATTGGAACATAAAATAAGGCTGTTATAAAAACATCTTGGAAGATTCCTGTGGGAGATGAAGAGCCACCCTGAGAAAGAGATATAGTTCTGTTGGGAAGAAACTGGGGCCAACAGTCAAAACAGTAAAACCCCTAAACTGAATGTGTAGGACATTGCGGCTTTGGTGCCTGGATGTCTGTTGGGGCTGGCTCGTTACCTTGCAGTGTTCAGTGTTACGGTGTGTTGGGAGATGGTACAATTTGTGATGGTAATGGGAGTCTGTCAGTGCCGGACAACACTGCAGAGAAGGAAGTTGCACTTCTCCCCTTAACTAATTGTGTGTAACCATGGAAAAGTACTGAACCTGATTGCGGGCTGCTGCATCGGCCATCTAGAAGGTATAAAAGCTTCTTGGTTGTTATTAAACTTGTCTTCAATTCATCACAGAGTCTGTGCCTTCAGTACACCACAGTTTCTCTCTGCGGTCATACTTTCAGACTATAAGTATTATGTTGCCAATAGTTCTATGTTGCTGTTGGCTGGGGCACTTCAGCTGGCCCTGGGACCTGACTAGATGGCATCTGCAAGTATTGGACTCACACTTTCCTGCAAATCTATTTTTTTTTCCTTCTGAGTCTGCCTTTGTTGCCTGTCAGAAGTGTTATTACTCAAAGCTGTTCCTCACCTAGCATGACAAAGCAGAGCTTCACTGAGTAAAAAAATGGGAAAAAATTGCATTGTCTGTGGATTGTAAAGAAGGACTTGGGGGTACTGGTGGATGAAAAACTGGACATCCGCTGGCAAGACATGCTCTCGCAGCCCAAAAAGCAAATTGTTTCCTGGGCTGCAGCAAAAGAAGCAGGGCCAGCAGGTCAAGGGAGGTGATTCTCCCCCTCTACTTTGTTCTCGTGAGGCCCTACCGGGAGTACAAGAAAGATATGGACCTTCTTGAGTAGTTCCAGAGGAGGGCCATGAGGATGACCATAGCACTGGAGCATCTCTCCAGTGAGAAAAAGCCTAGTTGGGATTGTTTAACCTATAGGAGAGGAGTCTCTGGAGACACTTTATTGTATCCTTTCAATACTTAGCGGGTGCTTATAAGAAATATAATTTTTGATAGGACCTATAACAATAGAAATAAACTAAAAGACAATAGATTCAGACTAGGTAGAATTTTATTTTTTTTTATGATGAGGATGGTGAAACACTGGAACAGGTTGCTCAGAGAGGTGGTAGATGCCTCATCCCTAGAACAATTCAGTGTCAGGCTGGATGGTGATCTGGGCATCCTGACCTTGTTGAAGATCCTCCTCTTTATTGAAGATCCTCTGCTTACTGCAGGAGAGGTGGACTATGTAGCTTTTAAAGGTCACTTCCAACCAAACCATTCTATGATGCTATGGCTCTACAATTCTATGGATCCGGCACGTTTCTGCACCCATTCACTTCTCGCCTCTCAACTACAATTAATCCAGAAATCAGAGTTAGTAGGGCGGAAAACCCTTAACGGAGTGGTCTTGTATTATCGCACCATTAATCTTTAGGTGACCACTGAAGGCACTGCACAGGGTTTTACTGTGTTGGCCCCCATTTTACCTATCTCCAGAGAGTGACCCATCCCACCCTGTGCTAGAACTGGGCCTTAGCTGTGTGAGGGCAGGCATGAACATCTGGGCCTGTGTCTGATCTGCTTACCTTTTATGGTCAATGGAGAGAAACAGGCACTTCTAGGTCATGATTCATCATGTCCAAATGTAGGCATCAAGAATAATAAGCTGAATCACACTCTAAAACTGCTTATTTCTCTCCACTGTAATGGGAAATTATAAAGGCAGGACAAAGTGTTTAGCATATATGCATACACCTACCCTGTCAATGTCTCCAGGGAGATAAGATGAACCTCCTACAGTTCTAGGGTGTGATAAATTGCCCTCTGGCGGTCTTACTCTCTCCATTGCTTAGGAAACAAGTCAAAGGTAGTCACCTAGCTTAGACTAGATACTTAACTTCTCAATTTCTAAAATTAAGTTAAATTACTCCCACCCTAAATCTGTATATGCCACAGTTTGTCATTCTCCAAAAGAGGTATTAAGGATTCAGGAAGCAAATGCACAGAAATGTCCCAGATGTTTCACATTTAGTATTTTATTTAAAGCTTTTTCTTTCTAAATTGTAAGTTTTCTTTTTTGAAGATCAAATAGTCACTCCTAAACACAGAACAGACTAACTATACTTTGGCATTGGCAGGATCAACCCGAGTACACTAATGGCAGGACGGTTGTGTTGGTTGAGGGCAGGTTTGGACTCTTCCCTCATAGCTGTTTGGTGCTAGCATTAGACTCTTCTATTTCAAGTTCTTGTTTGTCCAAAATTTGAGGAGCGAGAGGATTGCCTGCTGGAAGTTGTCTCCTGTCACTACATAGAGCAGTAAGTTTCCAAACGTATTTAAGGCTGCTAAAGGTTTAGCTATTATAAACATAAAAAGCATTGTGTTCTTCAAGTGGCAGCTGACCGGTCGCACTCGGAGCTCCAGGCGAATCCCTCGAAAGATATGGAAGGGGAGGAAACACACATAGAAGACCACCAAGAGGATGATGGTCAACCTGCGAGCCTTTTGTTTGTAGCAAGCCTGCGTGTGGGGCCCAGTAGCCAAGGTGTAAATAATGACTGCGTAGCACAGAGTCACTGTCAACAAGGGCAAGAAGAAGGCAAACACTGTCAGCAGCCAGTTATACCACCGACTAGTGTCAAGGTCCTCGGCAGCAGCCAGGTCTGGGCAGATTGTCCTGTTCTGCATATGCCTTGTGGCAATCAAGATGCCCAAGGGGCTGATGGCTGTCAGGGAAATCATCCACACGATGATGCAAGCCACCACTGCCCATCTCCTTTTTTGAACAAAAAGGCATTTAATTGGGTGGACAACTACAAAGAAGCGGAAGATGCTGAAGCAGCTAAGGAAGATAATACCGCTGTACATGTTGAAGTAGAAACAAAAGTGAATAAACTTGCACATGAAGTCTCCAAAAATCCAGTTATTTCCATTAGAAGAGTAGTGAATAAAGAACGGAAGCGTGGCTATGTATAATAAGTCAGTGATAGCCAGGTTTAACATAATGATGGTGCTGTTTTTCCAGGGCCTCATCTTGACAAAGTACACAAAAATTGCCACAATGTTCCCTGGGAAGCACACCATGAAGATTAGGCTGTAAAGGACAGAGAGATAGGATTTCACCTGTAAGAAATCTTCATCCACACAGCTTGGCGAAGGCTCTGCCTGCCAGGGCAGAGCAGTAAAATTGCCGGTGCCTTCAGATTCCATGTTTGCAGAAATCTTCTAAGCGCTTTAAGAAAATCAGATGTTTGGTTTTAATTGATTTGTTGGGACAAATGCATTCAGTTAAATCTTTTGTGCCAGAGCAAATGTGTTATTTGACAAGGGAGGGAACAGGGCTTTGCTAACAGACCCAGCTCTGACCCTGGTGACCCCACTGAAATGTTGAATTTCACCCTTCCCTCTCCTTTATGTTTAGTTTTGATAATTATTAATTTTACTCATGCTTGATTCACCTTTCAACATTGAAGAGGACTATTACTGCTTACCTACAAACCTTCAGGAATAGGAAGCATGCATTTAGAGAGCAAGAAAGAATTTGGGCTTAGATATTGCAAAACTGTGAATTAGTCTTTGCTTTTTAGAAAGCAGAACTGTATACATATCTTCTCTTTGTTAATCTGAACTAATCAGTGGTTTCTCATCATGAAACCAGAGATGCTGTCCTGGTTTCATGAAAATCAAAAGACATTAGGCTCAGATAAAGACCTCAGGACCTGATGCTTCCATAGCCTGATAATCATAGCTTGTCCCCTGAATATGCTCTTATTGTCTTACAGTCATCAGAGTATAAAACTTGCATGAATGCTCATTTAAAAAAATATTAAAAAAATAAGGCTTCATAGTGCTATAAAACTGTTTTAAATTATTAAAGGCTGTTTCTCAAAGCACAGATGGAACGTAGAAAGCACAGTGAAGCTGTTGATCTTACTTCCTATTCTGTGCAAATTGGAACTAGATAGACTTTTCTCTGAAAAAGTTTCTTGTCTGCCATGGCCAGTTTGGATCTCACCACAGTGAGTTGAAGACACAACCTTACTTGATAATGTTTTAACCTGGAAGAATGGTAACCAAAGGTGAAAAAAATTTTGTCTGACTTCAGATATCAAAAAGTTGGATGCTTGGAGCCAGCCATCCTAAGCCCCCGCTTTGTCATAGAATCACAGAATCATAGACTCTCTACGGCTGGAAGAGACCTTTAAGATCATTGAGTCCAACCACAGCCTAACCCTGCCTAGTCCACCTCTAGATCATGTTCTTCATCATATCATCTATTCACCTTTTAAATACCTCCAGATATGGTGACTCCACCACTTCCCTGGGCAGCCTGTTCCAATGATTAACAACTCTTTCAGTAAAGAAATTCTTCCTGATGTCCAACCCAAATCTCCCCTGGTGCAGTTTGTAACCATTTCCTCTCACCCATTTACTTGTTACCCGAGAGAAGAGTCTGACTCCTACCACTCTGCATCCTCCTTGCAGGTATTTGTAGACAGCGATAAGGTCTCCCCTCAGCCTCCATTTCTCCAGACTAAATTCCCCAGCTCCCTCAGCAGCTCCTCATAGGACTTGTGCTCCAGACCCTTCACCGGTTTCATTGCCCTTCTCTGGACATGCTCCAGCATCTCAATATTCTTCCTATAATGTGAGGCCCAGAACTGCACACAGGACTCGAGGTGTGGCCTCACCAGAGCTGAGTACAATGGGACAATCCCTTCCCTACTCCTGCTGGTCTCTCCATTCCTGACACAGGCCAGGGTGCCACTGGCCTTCTTGGTCGCCTGGGCATCTCCTTGTCATCTCCTTGTCATCAAGGGAGAGAAGCAGGCTCCTCCAGGATGTATTATATCTTCCTACAAGAGAGGTTTCTAAGATACATGGTTGACTCTTTTGGCATACCTATTTATTTCCATTGGGTAAAAGGTGACTAGCTCAGACCCAGATGTCTGATCTTTAGATGTCTCAAGTGAGGCAAAGTGCACACCCCTTTAACATCTCATGTGAGCAACACTCCTCCAAATTCTAACTTATTTCACCTGAGAAAAAATTTTAAAGTGACTTCATAAAGTGCCTGACAGGGTACTATCAAGCACAAATTCCTCCCTTATGTCCCAGAAATATAGATTTTAAGGTAAACTGACATTACATTGAATATCTAGGATGATGTCACAACAATGAAGAAAAAAAAGAAAAAAAAAGAAGGAATAAGACAGATCCTTATTGTAGTCCTGGAAATCCAGTGTATAGAGTTAGTTGTTGATGTGACTCGGTTAACAGCATTTAGCATGTTACCTGCCTGGATGTTTCTGCATTACCCCAAAGACTGGTAGAACATGACAGATTTTTCTCTGACAAAACTAGACATTAAAGCTGGGACACAACAGGAATGATTTGATCATAAGTTGGAAAGGTGGGTATCACTTTGTTACTCAGGAGCACTTCAGAGAGAAATTTAAACAGTTTGCCCATAATTTAGTTAAAATGCTAATGCCTTTCAACATGGATGTTAGCTCTGGTACAGCAGCTTTGTCATCAAAGATGCATTAGATAAAGGCTGTGAAGATTGTTTTAAACAAATACAGACTTGAGACAAAAGCTAGAGATATACACATTTTCTTTTTTCTGCTGCTCAGTGATACCACTGTCCCCCATATTTATGTCTCTCACTGGTAAATTTTAAGTAGTTAGACAAAATTTCTGGTATATGTTTAGTTTTCCTGCACTGATGATCAGTTCTTTACTACAATCTTGAGCCCTCCAAATTGAAAATGGAGAAATATTGCTTACCTGAAAATTTTCAATTCTACCTCTCCCTTTGATATTGCTTTCAGCAAAGAGCACTACAAATGAGATGTATTTTTATGTCTTCTTTAAAGTGAGGCAGGTTGGCAGTATGGCTTTGCACCCATATGCATTCACTTCCTGATAAACTCAAATGCTGTGTGGCCATACATTAGGAGATGGGTAGAAAGTCTTGGTTATTGTCTCAGGTGTCAGCCTTTAGACCCGGGAAGCTGTGTGGGAGCTCTTTTGCCCTCTGCTATTCATGCCTTCCTCACTTCAGTGGGCAGATCATGCTTTGCTGGCAGCAGTTCTGCGGGTTGAGGTAGACCTGTAGTATTCAAATAGCAGCAGATCACATTCAAATCAGTTTGTATGCGTGCGTGCAACTGTTTGTAAAAGAGAAAAATAAATCTAGTCTCCATTTCCTGGGAAGTGAAACCTGATCACCAAAGTGAATAAGGGATGTTGCCACTTCAAGGTCAGGTGAAAAATGGTATGACATACTGTCTTCATAAAACACAAATTTCTAATGAAGTACTATTTTCATCTCATGTAAGAAATGAAGGCTTCTTTTGTCATGCTGTGCTTTTCAGGAACTGTGGCAAACTTTATTTTTGGTGAATAAAATAACTACAATTAGTGTTGGCTGGTTATTATAGGGGTAGCTGAATTTGCAAACTTCATTTCATTTGAGCCTTTCCTTTCCAGCTTCATGATTCACAAGAGCTGCAATTTTCCATGCTTCTTGAACCAAAAGAGTGTTCTTGAATAAAAATCTTATTCTCATCCTTAGCTCGAGGAACAAGACCAAAAGAGATTATTATTTAAAAAGAAGAAGAAAAACAGTCATAGTATCTTCAATTTTGAAACCACGGGTTTCTATGCCTGACCTTCCAACCTGGTCCATGCAAAGAGGCCCCAGCTGTGTGGCTGGCAGCTTTTTGGCCATGGTACAGGCCATAGGTCCTATTTGCTGATGGGGCTTATGGTCCGGTATTGAAAACACAAGCTTTCATCTCTGAATGTCATGCGTTAGTGTCATGTGTGTTAAAACCACACAGATAAGAATATTTTTAAGAAGGCTGATTTGACTTAGTCCTTGAGTGCATGTACCGTAGACATGAGCTGGGACACAGCTATCTGTTTTGCTAATCATACTGCAGGGAAAGATCGGTAACAGGGACAACCATGACTGGGGCAGCAGTAATGTCTGACAACTAGCACATTATCTATCAGCTGCCATTAGGGAAAGGGCATCATCTCTGTTATCATCTGACCAAGCTTTTCTCTAGGTCAGTGCCCAGAGCACTTTTAAAAAATGTCCGAAGTTTCTCAATAATTGTAAAATACACTGTCTTGTACCAGCTCAGGGATCAGTGACTGTTTAAATAGCTATTACCCTGTTCCTAGACACTGCATGTGTCATTAGAAACCATTTGTATGAGGCTGTAGTGTTATAAGCACAGAGGGAGCTAATTATAGTTAGGGATCATTTAATGCATTCACCACTTAATCCATTATACCCCTGAGCAATAGAAAACCTGTGAAGCAGTGGTTGGTATTTATCGTTCCTTGGCAGTGGCAGTGCCTGATGTGAGGCAGAAATGGGCTCTCCTTGCACTATGGCCCATAACTGCCCAGGATTTGGGGCACTGGGCTCTTGAACAAGCATGGAAGTCACCTTTGTGTATCCAACTCTGATCAGGAAAAGAAAATAAATCACCCAATTTCAGATCAATTTCAAAAGAGGGGGGCTAACAGAAGGTCATTCATGCAGAGCTGTTCTGCATGGGGACAGAGATGTGCTCCTTAGGTTACCCAAATACTTTAGGTTACCTTAGGTTACCCAAATATCTCATCATCATCTGTAGAGACAATGCAGCTCCTAATCCTCCTGGTCTCCCTCCCTGCACCCTTCCCCAAGACTTCAGCATCTCCTCATTGCACATGGAGCTTTGGAAATTTTGGCTTTGACTGCTACCATCCAACTGGCCCAGGGGCTCAGGTCAGGCACTTGGGAAATTATGGATAAACTAGCAAGGGCCACTTGTGAATATCCAATTTAAATTGCTTGCCTGACATTATGCAGGTTCTCTATGAATACAGACTGATGCTGCAGCGTGACTATTATTTCTTCAGTCTGTGGGCTTTTTACAAGTAGTTTTCCACCTCATGTCCATGTACCTTTTAAGTCTGCACATATGTGGTCCAATCTGATACTTACCAAAATGTGGCCCTTTTCATGTTTTAAGGTTAACCTCACCCTGTTCACCTCTCCAAGCATTGGAGGACATCAAAATATCTGTAATTTCACAGTCAGCTTAAGCAACTCTAATTTCAGGCTGCTGTCAACAGAGTTGGCAGCACCATCTCCCTCTTATCACAAACCACATGTACGCAACAGCCCTGGTGCTTGTGCAGTCATGGGATGCATTGAATAAGTGAGCTGACCAACCCAAACCATTTTTCCTATTCTTGGATTAACTTTCTGGAACTTTGATGAGGAACTGTAGCTCATGGATGAATGGTCTTCAGGGCTTACAGTAAGCAGTGATAGGGATTGACCAGAGACAAGGAGACAGCAGAGGCAGACTGGCTCGTTCTGGCAGCAAGGTTGCATGGTGGGTTCCTGCTGTGGGGTGGTGTTTCTCTTGCCACCCACAGCTGAAGCTAGTCTCTGGCAATGCTCACCCAGAAAACAGCACCCCCCTCTCTCATTTCAAGTCTTCCAGGCAGGCTGGACAGATTTGTCAGATGGGCTCTCATTTACCCTAATTTGATGAGCATTGATAAGAATTGCAAAGGTAAAAATTCCAACATCAAAAAAGCTAGTTATTTGCACCTTTCCTGAAACAACCAATAGAAAATCCTACAGAGTTCATGTGTGTATATTAATGTTGTTCTTAGTCACTGTACAGAAAGGTAACTGGAGTGATTTGGTGGGAGGTTTATTAGCTAATTATTTCCTCTTCAAACTATATACTATAGGCTGGGTATAATGCAATATGCACAATGCAAATAGGATCATCTTTTAATACTGTACATTCCTTTCTGTGATGGCAGCATGAACAGGATGCACAGGATGACAGATGAGTTCACACTCCTGGAGCACACAAACTGCTTCAAAACCTAAAACACAGAGGTGGAGAATGAAGTCCAATACTTGTATTTTGCTTTATGGCTGGTTGCAAACAATATCTCCTCTGAATGGGCTGGCCACTGGCTTTTGTGGTCATTGGGGCAGAAGAGATTGTAGCGAGGCTTTTCATGGTGTCTCAGCATCACCGCTGAACTTGTCTGCAATTAGGACTCATAGGCGTGAGGGTCCGCAGGTTGCTCCTCCAGTGCAAAGGCTGCCCTCGTCTCATAAACCCTGATCTAAAATCCATGGGCACAAGTGAAAGTCTCCTTTTAGAGTCAGACCTTTGGACGTGACAGCACCAGTGCAGCACAGTTGAACCAGCAAGGATAGATCTGTTTAATAACCATGTAGGAAGATAGGTAGTTTCTTGGGCAAGGGCTGGGCTCCGGCGTGTTGAGAGCTTTCATTATACGTTTGACTTTTGGTTGAGCAAACATATGATCTTTCCATGGGCTATTTCCCTTAACAGACATACATTTGTTTGGCTGATCTTACTCTGTGTGTGATGGAATACCTAATTACAGTTGTTATCAGACCACTATTGGGAGAAGCTTGGTTCTGCTGAGAATGATACCGTGCATCTTCATCACATGGGGAAATCAGCTCCGTCTCTCCTTTTGTATTTCTCCCCTCAGACAGACTGGTAGGGGCAGCATTTTTTTAATCCCTACATGCATGGTGACTTTAAATTAATCACAGTTAAATGCTGCCATCCAATTATGCAGGCAATAGAGACTGTTAATGAAAACTTCTGGAAAGGAATATTTTACCTTGGGAAAATTGCATGCATAATCTGGAATATAAGCAATGCAGCTGCCACATCAGCTGATCAGAAGTAGTTCGATACAGTCCAAAAATAGCCTGTATGGATCTGAGGCACTATTTTACGGCTAATATTAGTCCTCGAAGCCAATTGGTGCTCATCTACTACAGGGCATAGAAGATAAAAATCTACCACCTCCCTTCGATGAGTGCTGAACTTTCAGAAGACAAGTTGCCCCATTGGGAGTGAGGAGAGGAAACACAATAGGACAATTTGCCTGCTTAGAGCCAGTATGTGCTCAGGTACCTCAGTACAGCACAGGCAAGACCATAAACAGGTGAATAAAAAGCGCTGCAGGAGCACCCAGCTACGATGTGGCCTTAAACAACAGCAGCTGCACCAGTTAAAGTTTTCCCAGCAGATACTAAAAGCCAAACTAAACTCATGGGAGATGTGACAACAGTTGTAATTGGTTTAGGTAATGGGGCATTTCCTGAAAATAACCCAGCTCAGTGGGTCTGAAAACAGAGAGGACCAATTTGCTGCCTTGTTATTTTGGGTTTTTTCAATTCCGAGACAAAGCAGTCTCTAAACCCTTGTGAGATGAGTTGTACGTCCTTGGCTACCAGTAATATGGCAGCCCGGGACTCAGCAAAGGGCGCTGTTAATGTGGCCTCCAGCTTACAAGCAAAGTTTCAGTCATTCGCGATCTATACTCTGTGTATGGTGCCATTTCTCTTGTTATTTTTTGCAGGGTGCTCAGTAAGGGAAGGAAAGTCTGCTCTCTGCCATAGGCTGTTCTAATAAAGCTTTGTCTTCAGAAGGTGACTTGTACTGTACAGCCCTCTACACATGAGTTTAATATATGCAGCCAGACGAGCCGTTAACCAGAGATTGCTCCTTAAGCTAGCAGGAGTTTGATACCTTGAACAGAGGCTGAAATGTCACCTTTGAGGGTGGTTCTGTTGGGCTTGCTTCTTACTTGGTTGAGCAACATGGAAACTATTGGTACAAATAGAAAGAAGACCTAAGAAACCTTGAGCTGTTGTTGTGTAAGGGAACAAGGTGACTAAGAACAGAAGAAGGAACATCATAAACTGGGAACTAAGGAGGAATGCAAGGAGCCTCACATAAGAATGCAACCATAGACAATACTTCACAGACATGATGGAAGGGTGCAGATAAAGTAGGAAGAAAGTCATCAAAACTAGAGAGCTGTAAGTGAAGAAGAAAGCCAGTTGGATTAATCCACACTGTGCGTGCTTCAAGAAGGACACTTTCAAACAACCACTAAGGACCACCAAAGGACCACGAAAAAACATCACAGAATTATAAATCTGCAAATATTATAATTAGTTCCAGTAAATGAAGTGAATATGCAAGTGCTAGAGTAGTACAAGCTTTCGCTCTCACTACTAATGTGTGTATGCACAACAATCTCCTGTACATCCCGTGCTGCACTGAAGAATGCCTGCTTTCTAAAACTCACAAACTGAGTTTTAAGACAGCTTCTTAACTGACTTTCCAGTAACAAGCTAATGCCTGGCTCTTGGACAAAGGATCATGGGTCCCTTTGTTACTGTGCTGGTCTCTCTCTCTGGACCCGGCTCCCACCTGATGAAATTCCTTGTGCACTTTGAAAATGAACCTTTTCCAGCAGGACTAGTGCCAAGAGGAGCCCAAGGACACAGGGAAAGGAGCTCAGCCATCAAGAAAACCGTTCATGTTTTAAAAGCATCATTTCCCTACCAAGCTTACTTCTTTTAATTTGTTTCTTCACACAATCACAGAACCACACAGAATTTTCTGAGTTGGAAGGGACCCCAAGGACTGTGTTCCAACCTCCCAGCCACAGCAAGGGCCACCAACTCCCAGGTCTGGATCTAGACAAGGTTGCCCAAGGCCCCATCCAACCTAGCCTTGAGCACCTCCAAGATTGGGGCATCCACCACCATTCTGGGCAGCCTGTTCCAGCACCTCACCACTCTCTCCATAAAGGAGTTCCCCCTGATATCTAACTTAAGTCTTCCCTCCTCCAGCTTCAATCCACCACCCCCCTTGTCCTACCACTATCTACCCTTGTAAAAATCCAATCCCCCCCACCCTTTAAGTACTGGAAGGCTGCAATGAGGTCCCCCTGCAGCCTTCTCTTCTCCAGGCTGAACAAGCCCAGCTCCCTCAGCCTGTCCTCATAGGGAGGTGCTCCAGCCCCTTGATCACCTTTGTGGCCTCCTCTGAACCCTCTCCAATACCTCCACATCTTTCTTGAATTGGGAGCTCCAGATCTGGATGCAGTACTCCAGATGGGGCCTTATGAGAGCAATCACTAAATCCCTAATCGCGATCACTAAAGTTATAAACTGGTAAATCAGTTGTCTGCATTTCTAGTGCTTGTTTCTGATAAGGTAAGGTAATTATCAGGTAAAGTTTTACTATCATAAGACAATAAGCAGAAACAATTCCCAGTCAAAGTGAAGTTAGGAAGTTGCTTGACCACAGCGACAAAATAGACAAGCTAGAAACCCAGAAGGAAATGCCCTGCAAACTGTCACTGCTGAGTCAAAGGTCCTGAATTTTAGAGTAACCCCCCTTGCTTTCCAGAGGAGAGCTGTGCAAACAGGGAAGATGCTCAGGCTCCTTGTCCCGAACCCTTTCCCTCTGTCCCTTCGGGTGGAGAAACCTCTCTGCCAGCACAGGACAGTGAAGGCAGCTCCCTCTGCACCCAGGCTGCTCACCCCAAGAGTCATGTGGCTTCCCTGCCTTTGAAAGGGTCTTGTGCCTCTTTAAATCATGTTTAAATGCTAAGTATTATTATCTTCAGGCAGTTAAATGGGTCCTTATCAATTCAGATCAGATGGAAGCATGTACTGTTGAAATTGCCTTCAAAGAGATAATTCATGCAAACCTAGACTGTGGAATCCTTAATTTTATTTATTTATTTATTTATTTATTTAATCTAGCCTTTACCTCTGGCTATTTTTTTTCTCATTTAAGTGAAATATATGAAAGAGGCTTTCTCTTGTTTTTCCTTTCTGCGCTATCTTTTGCCAAGAGACCTTCACGATGACTCCTGGGCTTTTTGGTGGATTCTCTCCCCCTGTGCTTTGCAGGGCTTGAACTAACACAGCATCGGAGTTACCCACCACACTTGGGAGAGCTGTAACCCAATGTATGGTACTTGTCTCCATCAGCACACAGGTTTCAGCTAAAACACCAGCACTTTGTTCAATAACAAGTGTCATTCTGTCATTCTGAGGTCAGGGCAGCAGACCAGCTGCATTGCTTTGCTTTGTATAGTCCAAACGCAAAAATCGTGGAGCACTGGAAAATCGGAGTCGCTTTAACTCAGAAAGTAACATTTTGCTGCCATCTGTGGTGGAACCTGCTCCTGCTGGAGCACTGTCTCCCAAGCGAGATACCCATTAACAGCAAGAGAGGGTGTGCAGCTCGCTCCCCCTGCCCAAGTGGAGCTAGCAGGAAGCAGGCAGCCTGTCTGCCTTCCCAAGCAGGTGCTTGGCGGACCCAGCTCTACAGGATAAGGATGCAATGTACCTTTGTTGTGGGTCTCAGAGCTGGCTCTGCCTATACTAAATGCTGTGACAGAAGAAATCACCTCATCATGGGTCACAGCATTACAGAAAAAACAAGTAGGAGCAGCTCTGCACACTTCACCCAGACTTTTTAAATTGTTTTTCATTAAAGGGAACTGTTTAATAGCTGGTGGTAAAATGAAACGACACAACGATTTTATATCCTTCATGTTGAAGGATATAAAATATGCAATGCCCCGAGTGTGCTCAGGTGGTTTGGGGTCAGGCCAGGTGTTTTAGCCACTACTCTGCATTTTGCCAACATGCAAATCTCCTGCCGCACATTGGTGCGATGCTGGAACCTGAGGAGGGAATCGCTAACCAGGCTTCTGCATCAGATTTTGCATGTCATGTTCTAAGGAGGCGTAAACTGGTATGTTGCTAATGGCTTCGGAGTCAAGTTAATCCACACCAGCAGTGTTTAATCCATTGGCTTTCCTGGCAGAATCACTGCAACCAGCTGAGCACAGACACCTCCCCTCTCTGAGGCACACCTTGGTGTGTGCAGCGAGGTGCTTGTATCTTCTGACCTGATTCAAAGAGGGTTTGCCCATGGCACTGCAGGAGGTGGGTAGAAGTGACCTGCAGTCCATCTGCTGCCCAGATATGGTCACTTCCTTGTCAGTCTCAGAAGATGCTTTTCCAACCTCTTCTAAAATCTTTTCTCCACCAAACCAAACTTCTGCTTTTCTGTGTACACAGGACTTGTTGCCTCATGTCTTGACATCTTCCCAATCTAGTCCCAGCCAGGGGCATTCTGCTTTCTGGATGCCGGTCACATGTGTGAAGGTCACTGCTAACCTTCCCTCATGTTTTTTCTCTTATACAGCTATCAGTCCCACAGATGTTTCATTTTTGTTTCTGTGGTTTTGAAGTTCTGTTCTGCTCCCTATCCCACAGGTTCCTCTTCTTCTGGAAGTGCATTGCTGGATCAGAAGTGTCACCCCAGGAGACAGGTTACCAAAGAGAAGGGATTCGCACCCTGCCTAGCAGTCTGTGCTCTTATTTCTGTGTCCCATTCTGCCATTTGCACTTTTCATAACAACACAAGGTATTTGACTGATATTCATCTTGTGACTTGCATAGCCCTTCGATTCATTATCGTGGTACTGCTGCCTAAGCAGATAGACCAAATTAGTGCAGTTTTGATTATTTTCCTACAAACATACATTTGCCTTTGTTCTCATTGATTGCATCCTGTTTTTCTCAGGCTATTTCTCCAATTTCTGTAAATTGCTTCAAATTTAACACTGTCTGCCAGCATGCTGATGGTCCCCTCATTTGTCATCTGTGTGCTTAAAGGGTATACTTTCTACTCCATTGTCCAGATCATCAGTGAATATGGTAAGGGTGAACTCACTGCATAATCTGGACTTGGATGGAAAATTTTGGCATGCTAAACTTCCTAGATCTGGTCCTTGCATATCTGTCCTAGAAACTTCCAACAATATTATCTGTGCCTGGATTTGCAGCTCACAGCTCCTGGCAGCACTGACGGCCTTCTGTGCAAAATTTGAGAAAAGAAACAAAATATCAAGTTTTATACCTTTTGTGTCTCTCCCTTACAGAGCATTTCAGAAAGAAACCTGCTCCATCCTAAGAAAGGAGTTGAATGATGCTGGACCATCCTGGTGGCAATGCAGTGGCTGTCTCCATCCCACCATTGCCATCTCCCACATTATCTGTCGAGGACTGACACACTACCTGTGCAAATAGCCTGGATGCCACCCACCTGGCTTCTACCAAGATTTTTATTAGATTCAAGGCATTGCCATGAAGCATCTTGATTCTGTTGACTCAGCAGTTTTCAGAGGAAAAGCATTCTGTCAGAAATGCTTTGATTAGCTCACGTCAGCATACTTGATTCCTTCACAAATAAACCAGGCACAGAGAAGTCAGCCCTTCTCCAGGAAGTGCATGGATCTGTCTTACCATGACTAGGATGGTCTCTCATAGTTGTCTCACTCAGTGTTGGGTGTATACAGGTAATCCTCAACACTAACATGGCAGTAGCTGGTTTGAGCTGGAGATTCCTGGTCAGTGAGGGGAAATTGCTGATCTCTTTGTTAAGTGGCAGTAAAGTGTCATGTGGCCTCTTTCTGCAGGGGTGGAGGATAATATATTGTTTACCAGAAAAGGCCGTGCAAGCAATAGAAAGAAGGGTTCAGCAGCCACATAGTTCAGCCTTTCATTGAAGACCTACTGGGGAAGGTGCTCAGTATGGCATTTCATTCTCCAGTGTCTCTATCTCACAACACAGGGATGATTGTACAGAAAGGTTTAGGGTGGAAACTTGTGTTGATGAGATGCTGCATTTCACGGACCCTAGAAAGACAGGAGCGAGAAGGACTTAGTGTATGGCTGAAGACACGTGCACAGTTTAAGCATTGTTAATCCAATGGTACAGCCAAGAATTTCTCTAATGGCCTCACAACTGAATATGTAAGAGGGCTCCAGAACAAATATGGATTTCAATATTTTTAGTTCATGAGAGAAAAGGAAATTTTGTAAACAATTCAACATCAATTGCTCCCCTGAGGCAGCTATTTGGTGGAAGAGCACAGATGCCAAGATCCAGCTGTTCCTTACCAAATCCAATTTTTTTGACTCCATGCTAGAGATGTTTTCTACTGTTCACCTGCTGTCACAGACTTTTATATAACAATAACTCTTTCTTCAATAAAATATTGCCCTTTCTTTGGAGTGAAAAAGACAACGTTTTTCTATGAGATCTATAGCACATAAAGTAGTTCTCCCAATTATCATGGTGAGCACAGGTGGTAGAGGTATTGATAACCACAGGCTAGACAACTGATCTTTTAAATTCTAGTCTAGTAGACACTCAGGGCAGCCTTGTGCCAGCAAGTGGCCTTGTGCCATCAGTGCACAGGGAGATGGCCAACCTCTTTTCAGTGGCCTGTGGGGACAGGACAAGGGGCAATGGCCACAAGTTGGACCACACGAGGTTCTGCACTGATGTGAGGAAGAAATTCTTTATGGTGAGGGTGATGGAGCAGTGGAACAGGCTGTTCAAGGGGTGTTGGAGTCTCCTCTGGAGACAGTCAAGATTTGTCTGGACGCCTACCTGTGTGACCTGCTCTAGGGAACCTGTTTTGGCAGGGAGGTAGACTCAGTCTCTCAAAGTCCCTTCCAACACCTACAATTCTGTGATTCTGTGATTGTATGAATTCCACATACCTCTCCTTAGCCCATGCTGGCATTCAGCAGAGCTACTGCTCATACCTTACAGTACAAGTCAGAGTGTATAATTAACCTCATTTGGTATGGCTGTATTTTGGGATGAATGGTTTTTCCTCCAGTCCCAGTGCTGTGCCATGAATATCACTTTGTGGTGGATTCATGTGCCTTAACGCGATGACAACAAATGTGGCTGCCTGAAGGGCTCCTCTCTTTGGCTCATTATGGCCACAGATGTAATCCTTCTCTGGGCACACCTCCTATCCAGCCTTTGAAGTCACAGCTGTGGAGAATACTGCCTGTTGTGCCACATCTCACCCAGTTTCATCAGCTCACTTGACTGCAGAGAGAGTCGTTGCCACCCACAAGACTCTGTGGGACAAGCAGATGGGACCCATCCTGAACAGAGGGGCAATGCACCCTTTGAAAACCTACATTTCTTTAAGGGCAGAGACAAGAGAGCACAGCTTTTGCTATAGCAAACAGTGTCATGCCTGTCTTCTGAAGTACAGTTAATTCAGCCTTAAATTATCCTAGCTGTGGGAGGCATCCTGTCTGTAGCAATGTCTCTGAGAGCTCCACTTCTTTGATGGGCCTTCTTTGGTTCCTACCTCTGTCAGCATAAACAAGCTACATTTAAGAAGATCATATTAAACCCTTGGTTAACATTCAAATACGGAATTTAGCTTGCATAGGTGGTGATCCTGGATCTCATGCTATCTTTGCAGATTTGGGGCTGAATTAGAAAATAAACTCCGAATTGCATTGGCTTCCCTAGTGTTGGGCTTGTTGAATCAGTGTGAGAGCCTGCTTTAGAAAAGTTGACAGGCTGGGAGAAAATGTTTCCCCAGTGCCTTTATCTGCAATCCAGGGAGCTCCCTGAGACAGTCCATCTCACCCTGGAGAAGGATCTGCTCTTTCAGGGAGAGCAAGAAGAGGAAAACATGTTGATGCCTGCAGCTATACTTCCCACTCCCACAGCAAGGTTCAGGGAAACCTGTCTGCATTTCAGCAGTGGAGAAATGTGTGAGGAGGAAACACAAGCCAGTATTTCCTGGAGTAGTAGAGTGGTCAATACTAAAAGAGTGAGGGGAATCCACAGTTTGATGTTTCTAACCAAGCGTTTAGGAGGGGGTGAATTCAAAGTTGCCCCAAGGTGGATGAACTCAAATTCCTTATATTCATCCTTTCTAACTGTTTGGTAGACTTAATTGGCTCCTATCACTTTTTGTAAGGTATCACAGAATCACACAATCACTAGGTTGGAAAAGACCATTAAGACTCAACACCAAACTGCTGCATTAGAGATAACAAATTAAGAGTGTGTTCAGCTATTACCATGTACTTTTCAAGGGTCAGTTTTGCTTACTAGAGAAATAACCTCAACGAATGAGCATATTTTCCTACTGAGACATTAAAGAGAATCACAGAATCACAGAATCACTAGGTTGGAAAAGACCATTAAGACCACCAAGTCCAACCATACCTGTCCTCTCCTAAACCATATCCCCAAGCACCTCATCTACCCGTCTGTTAATTACATCCAGAGATGGTGACTCAACCACCTCCCTGGGCAGCCTCTTCCACATCACAACAACTCTTTTGGTGAAGAATTTCTTCCTGACATCTAATCTGAACCTGCCCTGGTGCAGTTTGAGGTCATTTGCCCTTGTCCTATCACCTGTCACTTGTCAGAAGAGACCATCACCCACCTCTCTACAACCTCCTTTCAGGTAATTGCAGGCAGTGATAAGGTCTCCTCTCAGCCTCCTCTTTTCCAGACTAAACAACCCCAGCTCCCTCAGCCGTTCCTCATAATCTTTGCCCTCTAGACCCTTCACCAGCCTAGTTGGCCTTCTCTGCACCCAGTCCAGGACCTTGATGTCCTTCTTGTAGTGAGAGGCCCAGAACTGGACACAGGACTCAAGGTGTAGCCTCACCAGTGCCAAGTACAGGGGCACAATCACCTCCCTAGACCTGGTGGCCACGCTGTTTCTGATACAGGCCAGAATGTGTTTGGCCTTCTTGACCACCTGGGCACACTGTCAGCAGTCAACTAAGGGGCATGACTGGCGGTATTTCACTATGATTTACATGTACATAACCACATACATAGCCACTCTGGCTATGATTTATACCATTTGATTTAAAAGTACAAGCCAGAGACTGTGCTTCTTTAGAGAAAGTTGAATCAAGGCTCCCACCTTGCTCTCACAGGTGGTATGAACATCATTTTGTTCTTCCTTTTACTACTAGTCCCTGATACTTCTCCAGTGTAGACCTCCTTCTCCAAATCAGACACTGTCTTCCCCACATACATATGCTTTTCCAGAGCGATCCTTTTAATGGAAGGGTTTTGTCTACCCTCTAGTGGGAATTTGAATTAGAGCGTCTGCAAAGCAGCGCTGCGGGAAGGGAGCACAGGATGCTGGAGCCCCTCGGGTACAGCCTGGACTTGTTCCAGGAGGGACCTTCATGGTGTTGAAGGACGTGGGCTATGTTTGCTAGGACTTTGTTCTGGTAGGGGGACAGATTTAGATTTTCACTGCTGTTTCTTGGCCAGGTATTTAGCTCTGGTACAGAAATATAGCTGCGTTAATCATACTGAGTCAAAGAGGGGATGGAAATTCAGGAGATAAATATGCATCTTGACTCCATTTGCTGTCCTGCCAGGAGAAGAAAAGTGCTTCATATATGAAGTGAGAACATGGGACACTGGATCTGAACTGGAGTGTTCTGGGAAAGGGCTGGTGCCAGCTCTGAGGCATGTTAGATGAACCCATGTTTTCTCCTGCGGTATCCTGCTCCTTGGTGAAGGCAGCCCACTTGTTAAGGAACCTATTTCTGACCTTTGCAGCCTGGGGAGCACAACTTCCCGACCTGTGGTGTGATGCACACCTCTCAGCCTGAAAGGTTTCTCTGTACTGTGCTAGTACATCACATGAACCTGCAAATTAACAAATACCTCATGCAAGTTTATAACTGGGTGAATACAGCTGACTGCTGGCTCTCAGCAGGCATTGCACACAGCGATAGCCGAATGCCTTTGGTGAGAAGGACCTGGTCCCCAAAAAACTTCTCTGAAGGAAAACAGAACCACTCCTTCCACAGATATGGAGTGTGATGTTGGGAATGAACCGGAGCCTGGGGAGTACAATTGCTGCTCTAACTCAACTTCTATTACCAAAGTGCCACAACTGAGCAATCAAGACTCCCTTGGAAATCTTACCCTAACACAAAAATGCATTTTGTAAAAGCTCTGGGCTGGGAACTGATCTCTTCTCTGCCTGGCTGCTAATTTGCTTTGTGACCAGAGGCAAGTCACTTAACTCCACCATGCCTCAGTTTCATCACCTGTAAAATAGGGGTGACATCTTTATAGATATATATATAAAAGTATCTCAGAGCAGCTTAGCAGCAGAAAGGTAAATGGGAGGAAACTCCTGTAGGCAGGTGCTGCTGCCTTAACTGTTGAGATAACTTCCCAATGATAAAAAGCATCATGAAGCGAAGGGAAAAGGGAATTTTCAAAAAGATTTATTACTTGAAATTGTTGCACAGTGCATTTGTATGCCACTGTCTGCTAGGTCTTCTTCATTATTGCTGAGGCCATAAGTGATTGGGCCAGCACGGCTCACTCAGTGGAAAATTGCTGGAAATAAATCTACCCATAATGCTTCCGCACTTTGTGCCACGTCACCTCCTTGTTGTCCAGCTTAACAAATTTGTAGCAGGAGCAGAGCAGGAGGCTTTACCTTAGATGCCCTTTGATTCACCCCCAGAGAAGATGTTTTCTAGCCTTGTCAGCTGCAGGTCCAGGGCGTCACTCTGCAAGGTGGCTGGCACCATGAAAGTCCTTGAAAACTGGAGAAGAGAGGTGAGGAAATCACAGTGATACCAAAACACCTTGTCACAAATCCACAGACAAAGTACTGATTCTGCTGGATTCATGGGATGTGTCTTGAAGGTGCTCTGGGATGCAGCCAGTTAGCTCATGCTGATCGGGGTTAAATGGGAACCACAAAGATTTTAGCAGAACAGTTAGAATGGAGAGAAATAATTTTCTAATTTTTTTTTTTTTTTAAAAAGCTGATGTGTCTTGAGCCACAGCCTGAATGCTGTGAAAGGAGAGGGAACAGCCAAGTAAACTGTTATCAGGTTTGCTAGCTTGGGAAGCAAAGAGCTTGATGAAAATACAACCATATTTAATGAAAACATGGGAAGAATAAGAACTCCAGGAACTTCACCTTCTGCCTTGCTTTTTTTACGATTCAGTATGGCATTGTCTGTCTGTCTGTGCACAAAGTTGTATTTCTTTCTTCTTCACCCTATCTTATTTCACTATTTTACAAAGTAAAAGGAAATCTGTAAAGTAATTTGGAAAAGCCACTTCTTTTCCTTTTTTAAAAACCCCAGAAGCTCAGAACTTTGTTTTCATTGTAAGAGTGGAGAGCATCACTGGTACTATAGCTTCCAGGCATCCACCTGTCTTTTGGTTTAGAAATCAGTGATATCAGCCATTGTGGGGAGCAAACAAACTGAGGAGACATCTTAGAAGATAAGCACCTCTTAATTCAGCTGCCTTTTAAGTTCTAGCAATGATGAATTGAGCATACTCTGCATTATAGTTGCCTGCAGCAGCCCCCAAGAAAATGACATTGCCTCTGTGCTTTAAAAAAGAAGGGTTTGAGCTTACATTTCAGTTTGGAAAACACACTGCTCAGTGTTTACCAACTTCTCTTTTTCTCCTGGGACCCAGAATCCAGTGCTGACTGAAAGCAGGAGCATATTATTTTCTCCCTCTTTAGAAGGTGTCTGACTCGCTTTGCTCTCCACGGCAGCACCCAATACACTCAGGCACCGAGTCAGCAAGACACTTCAGTCAAAAGTACTGCCCTTTTCTGATGGCTGTTCAGAGAACAGGCTTTCAAATGCACTTTCTCTGGCATTAACTTCTTAGTTTTGTGGTCTTTACATTGAAGTGGCATCAGCTGGCACCACTGAATGCCTCTACTGTCACAAGACATTAGGGAGCTGTGAGGGAACATGCAAAGTATTGTCCTTTATATCTCTTCTCCTTTTCTGCTGGCAGGGAAAGGCAAGTACAGTTTGGAGCTGGTAGGAGTTGAATAGCAATGTGTTTGCTTGTTGTCTGTTGCTTTAAAGTTTAGGTTCACTCAACCTGCATTTCCAGAGTACAATATATGAGCAGATGGGAGCAGTCCTTCAAGGTTTATCCCGCTAGCTCACCCTTATGAGCAAAATGACAACATCTATCTAAGGTCTAAATGACTCAGTGGTAGCATGGCACTACCCTTCACGAGGTGGATCACTGATGGACAGCTACAGCAGCATCCCCATGGCACATAGTGTTACACTGGGGTAAAGACACAGCCTTGTCTCACATAAATATCCAACACAGACCTGGTTAGAGCAGGCTGTTCTCCAGCTGTTTAATCCTTTCTCTCTACTAGCTCTTTACCATACTACTCATTTTGATCCCATGTGCAGCCTCCTTCACAGTCTCTCTTCCTCAGTGTTTGGTATGACTTCCTTCAAAGGCAGGCAGACAGACACAGACAGATTAGAAAAAAGGTTTGACATTTCCACAAAAGCACTCAGTGATTCCAAAATTTCCTCTTTAGTATCACAGGAGTCGACATCCACCCCAAGAGATGTGAACCCTGTTACTCTCTTGGTCCCTCTGTGGCCCCAGGATGCTGGTAGGTACTTGACTTGATGTGACAGTATTTGCAGACAAACATCTTAGAGACTTTTAACAAAGCCTGGTTAGTAAAGCATAACTATCTTGTGAATTAGACTTCAATAGTGTGGTAATTTATGTAGCTGTGTTGTCACACCATGTACAGTGCTCGGAAAGTGTCTCCTGTTTATTGCAATTGGATCACTTATCCTTGTTTCAGCAGTAAACTTAACAGTTGCTAAAAATAGAAGCTATCAAGATGTCACCCTTCACAGTAAGCAAAAGGAATGAGTCAGATGAGATAATGATCTCTCAGTCCCACAGAACACCGGAGGAGTCCTTGAATGCTCTAAAAATGCCTGTGTTATGGTTGAGCTTTTGTCCTTCTCCAGGTTCAGCCATGCTACTGGAAGACATGACTGTCCTCCTGGAAGACATGACCACCCTTTATCTGCACCACCAGTGAACTGTGGCTCCCAGAATCATCCCCTTTCCTTCAGCACTTTAAAATCAGCTAGTTGGGCTCGATCTGACTGAAGAGAGGTTGTGGATGAGCAGGTGAGACAAGAAGGTGGCAACAAAACAAGTTATGTTTAAGAAAGAGGTGGAGTAGGAGGCAGCAAAGAGGTAACCCCTCTCCAAATTACTGAGACCGTGACACTGCCACTCTTGCTGTCAGAGATGGAAAGCCCTGAGTGCTTTCATTTCACACTTTTTACCTTTAGCTGCTCCATTATGTATTGTATATGTAGTTATATTTTAAGAGCTTCTGTTCACGTGTGATAAGCTCGGCTTGGGCTTGAGAAGGAAGAGTTTCTGAGAACAAGAATTAAAATTTCTCTGAGAGAGGAAAAAAAATACTTTTTAATCCACTCCTTCAGATGTGTATGTCTGAGTGGTTGGCACATCTTGTGCTTTCACTTACGTGGAAGAGGAAGACAATTTATGTAGTCAGTGCAGTTGCACTTTTTGCCAATGTTGGTGAGCTGGGATGGTATGAATCTAGGTCAGAAAGGATTTATTTCATGTGAATAGTCTTGTGCATTTGTGTAAATTGTGGATTTAAATCAAATGAGAAACCAGGTAGCTTGACTATGAATGATCACCATCTAGTGGCAACCTGTAAAATTCAGACTCTGACAACAACACAGAAGAGGACAATCTACAGTAGAGAACAGGTCAAAAGGCCTGTATCACTGCATCAAAAAGATGCCTCTGATGGCTGAGCCTTTACCAAATGAAGTATTTTAAATAACAACAAGGCACGGAAAACACTGTGGTGCCATCGTTTATCCTACAGAATCACAGAATCTCAAGCTTGAAAAAGACCCTTAAGATCATTGAGTCCAACCATATCTGTCCTCTCCTAAGGACAGGAGATGCTGTCCAGGCTGCTGCACAGATCTCACACATTATATTCTTGTTTGCACATCCCAGCATGGCACCTGCCTTATTTTGCCACAGCAGACACCATTAATCCACCGAAACTGTCAGCCCATGTCCAGCTCGTGATTCGCAGTAACTCCAGACCTTTCTCTGCCAAACTGCTACTTAAATATTTTTCCTCTTTTGAATTTTTACAGTTCATTAATTCTACTTAAGCATAGTACTTTGCACCTGTCACTGTCTAATAGCAACCTGTGCATTTTCCTACCATAGCTGCAATTTGTCAAGATGATTTTGTCCTTTCAGCTTCGTGTCATTTTCAAATATAATAACAAGACTTTATTTTGTCATCCAAATTGATAATGAAAACACTAAATACACCTAAACCCAGGATAGGCTGGTTAAATCCTCACTTAGTGACTCCCCCTACTCTGATAGTAAATCACTAATGTCTCTGAGCATAGCTCTGGGACCAGCAAAAAGACTTTCTTCCAGAGTGTTTCCTTAGCTTATGGACAGAAATGTCATGTCAGAAAGTGTCAAAACTCCTTCTGGAGTCAAGATACATGACATCTTCCTCTCTTTCTTCATGTCTGAGCCTGTTAATTTGATGTAGAAAGAAATCAGAATGATCTGAGTTGTTCACAGCTGATAGACCTATACTGGCTGGTGATCTCCTATATTCATGTTCTGTAGAATTACCACCTGATTGTTTGTATCAGTATTTTTCTGAGATGGACATTAACATAACTGTTAACATCATTAGAATGATAAGTCCTTGTTCCTCCTTTTTTTCCCATATCTATTCACCATGCATGTCCTCCTCCAGTAGTCCTCTCATCCTTCCCTGGGCCTGCTCTCAGATTTCACCACTCAGTTCCTCAACGCCCTGTGCTGAAGTTTACCAGGTCCATCTCATTTGAAAATATCACATTTATCTAGGTGCTTTCTAAGCAGTTTCAGCCACCGTGACCATTTAGCTCAGGCTGCAATTAACTAAGCACTACATCAGTACTAGCACTGACATCAGTGGGAATTGTTCTCATGTCCAAACTAAGCTCTCCATGTTTCTGTAAAACCCCGTGCTTCCCAAACATCTTTGGAAACGGTCTGGTCAGATGAGTTTTATCTTTCCACCTTCAGGGTGGCTTACAATCGTCTCTTTTTGCTCTCATTCCTTTGCTTGCTAAGAGAGGCATATAGAAACCTGCTCCCCAGACAGCTTTTGGACAAGTGCTCTCCTATGGGGAGAGAGAGAAGCCAGCTGCAATTCCTGCTGCCATATCAACAAATTGGCCTCTGCGGGACCCTACAGCACCAAAGTCACCCCAGGTTTGCCGGGATTTCTTCATAACTTTAGTGCGTTTTCTGACTTGTCCACATAAGTTTTGCACTTGTGTTGCTGGACGTATTTGCTCCACTTAGACCTGGAGTGGACAGCCTGCTGGAAGTTACCTCCAATCACGACATAAAGTAGTAGGTTGCCACACGTGTTGAGTGCAGCCAGAGGCCTAGAGATGATGTAGGCGGAGCGGATTTGCTTCTCGGTGTGACAGCTGACTGGACACAACCGTAGTTCAACCCGAGCTGCCCGAAAGATGTGGGAGGAAGCACACATAGAAGACCACCAAGAGGATGATGGTCAACCTGCGAGCCTTTTGTTTGTAGCAAGCCTGCGTGTGGGGCCCAGTAGCCAAGGTGTATATAATGAGCATGTAGAACAGAGTCACCATCAGCAAGGGAAAGAAGAAGGCCAGGCTGGTCAGCAGCCAGTTATACCACCTGATTGTCCCCAGGTTTTCAGAGCTGGTAAGATCGAGGCATAAGGATCTATTTTGTATCTCTTTTGAGGAGATCAAGAAGTTGATAGGGCTGACAGCTGCCAGTGAGATCACCCAAACAGCTGTGCAAGCAATTGCTGCCCACCACTTCCTCTGGATGTGGAAGAACTTCATAGGGTGGACAATCATCACGTAGCGGAAAGCACTGAAGCAGGTGAGGAAGACGATACTGCTGTACAAGTTGAAGTGGAAGCTGAAGCGGATGAACTTGCACATGAATTCACCAAAAATCCAGTGCTCTCCACTGGCATAGTAGTGTATCAGGAAGGGAAGGCTGGTGAGGTAGAGCAGATCTGTGAGAGCTAGGTTCAGCATTATGATGGTGCTGCTCTTCCAAGGCCTCATCCTGAAGCTGTAAACACATATCACAGTAACATTTCCTGGGAAGCTCACCAGGAAGATGATGCTGTACATAATGGGGAGGTACAAAGTCTTCAGATGGACTTCCACATCAGTGCAGTTGGGAAAATCACCTTCAGGGTCTTTCCAGGTGGTGGGGTTGTCATTTGTTGTGTTCATGTTTTTTCCTTAGTGCCTAAGTAAAATAAAAATGTTTAGTGTTCACTGGCAGATAGGATTTTCTCATAGCCTGCTAAAACCAGCTAATAACCAGGTCTTTCAACAACCCATCAGTGCCACTATTAAGGTGCCATTATTGAATAAGGAAAGGTCTTGCTACTTTAATAGGAATTGATCCTGATATAGAGGCCTTTCATCATATCTCTATAGAGATCGATACAATTTTATTTTAAAATACGTATTTTCAGGTAAGGGTCTGCACAGGCACAATGAATTGCAGAATCGCAGAATCACAGAATGATTGGGATTGGAAGAGACCTCTGGAGATCATCTAGTCCAACCCCCCCTACCAGAGCAGGATCACCTAGAGCAGGCTGCACAGGATCATGTCCAGGAGGGTTTTGAATATTTTCAGAGATGAAGACTCCACAACCTCTGGCAGTCTGTGTTTTTGCTCTGCAATCCTCACAGTAAAGAAGTTACACTTCATGCTTAGGTGGAACTTCCTAGATTTCAGTTTATGCCCATTGCCTCTTGTCCTATCACTGGGCACCACTGAAAAAAGATTGAGCCCATCCTCCTGACACCCACCCCTCAAGTATTTATAAGCATTAAAATACCCCTCCCTTCAGTCTCCCCTTCATTTTTCCACAGTGTGTGACGTGTGTATATAAATTTCACCATCTTACAGAAATTAATCAGGGAATGGGTTGTGTTGGAAGAGACCTCAAAGATCATCTAGTTCCAACTCTCTGCCATGGGCAGGGACACCCTCCACCAGACCAGGTTGCCCAAAGCCCCATCCAACCTGGCCTTGAACACTGCCAGGGAGGGAGCAGCCACAGCTTCTCTGGGCATCTTCTCTCTTCAGGGATCAAGTGGAACAGGACAGGTTAATTGTGTTTTGCTACTGACCAAAGGTAGAGAGAGGAAAGTCCAGAACGTAACTGCTCCATAAAAGCTATCTGCAGCCTTGTTAATTAAGTGGAAAACAGGGCAGATGTTGAAATAATTTCCCATTCCTTTTTCTTGATACTGAAGTGGTTAACATTTTTCTCCCTGCTCCTTGGAAACAACTGATAGAGGAATATTTCATCCTTTTAGTTCATTAACAAGATTGATGTTGCAAGGAATAGGTTATTTTTAGGCTTGTCATTAGCTGTTATGTAAATTTCTCTCTCTCTAAAAATTTTAAGTGGTGTTTTGGTTAGACATCAGTCTTAGAAGTTTTCTGAAACATCAGAATAAATTCATCCAACTTCACAATGCAGTCATTTGCAAGACACAATATAAGACTTGAGCAGGATTCAAGGGGAGTAAAGATAGCCCAGTACATAGTCTCTACAGCAGAAAATACAGAGTCACTGAAGCACAAGGCAAATAACTGCTAATGTCACATCCAGTAAGTGCACATCCAGTAAGTGAACGGCCTCTTTCTTTTAAAGCAGAGTAAATATTTTGATGGGAAAAAATTAATGAATCCCTAATGTAGTTTTTTTTTTCCAGAGGACTGAAACTTAGAATCATAGAATCACTTGGGTTAGAAGAGGCTTTTAAGATTATTGATTCCAACCACACCCTAACCCTGCCTAGTCCACCTCTAGATCATGTCCTTCAGCACATCATCTCTTCTGAAGGGAACGTCTTGCAGTATGATGCCCATCCTCAAGTTACCATGGCCCGGATCTGTTGAAATGGATCCTACTGAATCACTACTTCTACTTCTTGTTCAACTCTGAATTGTCTCTGTGGTTTCTACTCCCACTCATTTGTGAGATCTTACAGAGACAGGTTGCAGCCTTTAAATTCAAATTTGTGCAGAACACTTGGTTCAAACATATTTAAGACACTTTAAAAGCTGAAGCTGGAGCTTGAGGAGATGCGTGCCAAACACTGGCATTTGTTTTTAAAGTGCAAAACAGCTTCAAACCTCTTCTCACGGCTGGGCTGGCGGAGGGGATGGCTTGGATAAATCCAGTGGCTCTAATTCAATTAAGAAGTAATGCAGTGATAGCGTTGTTCCCAAACAAACTTGAAGCCACTGGTATGGCTAATGGTTAACCAGGTTAACAGCAAGGGCCCCATCCTGCAGGAGCAGGTCACACCATGCTGGCTGTGCACTGCTGGAGGCACTGGGGAGGCACACCATGTTTTTACAGCACATCACTATTAAGTGAGCTCAAAGGCACGGCTGGGTGCTGCTCTCTGCATCACTTTCTTCACGGTTCTGTAGGACAATCGTTTTGCCAGGAGGTTTTTTTCCACCTACCAGCACGCTGCTGCAGCAAACATCAGGGTTGCAGAGCAAAAACCTACACTCGCCCAAAGAGCACGGCGGTGGCACTCAGCCATTCACTCCCTGCTGACAGCTACACACTATGGGGTGCTTTCAGAGCTGTCCTTTTTGCTGTCAATGAGGTGTTTGGTAGGGCTGGACTCAGGTCAGGGAACATGGGGATCCCTCACAAGCCAGACCACCCCCAAGCCTGGTGTTAGTTATGGAAATGCCAAGTGAGGACAAGTACTGCAAGAAAAGCAGATCTCTGTTCCGAACTGCCCTAAGACTGCATCCAACCTAACAGGTTACCACAGGGATTGAAGAAAGGAGACAGCAAGTCTTTGCTGTTGGCCTTATTATTTTGTTGTCTGAATTACAAATAGAATTTAGACAAAACTTAAATCTAATTAAGGAGTAGTTTGTACTGTGGCAGATTTTATCACACTAAGTAATTGGCCATAATGGGACTTCTGCATCCCAAGCTGAGGGCAAATGATATATGCTGTAGACACATAATAACCTTTAAATAAATTATCCAAGAGCAGAACTCATAAGGAACTAGATTATTGAAATAGAAAGCCTCTCCTCAGTCTTAACAGTGGACTCACTGCTCTATTACATGGTATTCTTTACTGTAACCAATTGATTGGAGTCACTTTCAAAAAATGTTGTGATTGCATGTCTTTAATTGCAGTCATGTATAAGGGAAACTTGTCTGCTCCTGCATTGTGATAATTTAATTAGAGCCTGCTGGAAATAAAAGCCAAATGGCTGCAGCCATGGCAAAGTAACCTAATGCCTGTAATTGGACGATATTTCACACAGATGTGTTGCTGAATAAATTAAATAGGATTTGGCTGGCACTGTTCAATTCTTCTACCGGCTCAGATTTAAGAGACGCAAGTGATTTATTTAGGAATGAAGATAGGAGCTCTCTTTCTTGTGCCCTTTATAATGCAGGGAGGTAACTCCATGCTCAAAGAGTCTGTGGATCTAATGTATTGGATGCATCCCTGATGAGTTTAATTTGTCCCAAGTTTCCATGATCCTTTAATCCTTTGCTCACCTTTCTCCACCTTTCGCTGCCTCTATATTCACACATTTAAATCAAAATATGCATTTTACCTGTAAATCCTTGGTGCTGTCTTCTCTCTTCGTCATAGCTGGTTCCCCAAACGCTCCAGCTGGTAGCGTTTGCTTTTAAACTCCACAGTTGTGTGCAGTGAGTCTGCCTGGGAAAGCTGTAGCTAATCCCTGGGGCTATTTATTGGGCAGGTTGTAGGAATGCTCTGTCTCAGTTTCCAGGTCTCTGCTGGGCAAAGTTAGCGTGGGCTGCACGGGCATAAGCAGGAGCTGCTCTGACTCCTCTTGCCTTCCCACAGGCTTGCTGTCACATCCCCAGTAGCAGAGCTGTGCTGGTGTTGGCTGTCCTCCCGTCTGGTTTCCACCAACTGCATGGTACGTGAGGACCTGCCCTGTGTTGCTAACAAACTTGGTTGGGACTGCCTGTAACCTGTTGGGTTTGGCTGGAGAAGTTTGTTACAGGTACCACCAGCCCTTGGTGGGGAAGGCCGGCCGGCAGCACTTGGATAGGGAGAAACAGCACTGCTGCAGTACCCATCTGTAGGAATAGCTGCTCTCCAGGTCCCAGAGCACAGAATAGGAGAGGTGGGAGATGGACATGAGCAGGGTTTGGACTGACAGAAGCTGCCCTTCAGTTTGGTGCATGCCGTGGGCCTAGATCAAACTCCTGCCCCTCAAGGGAAGTGAAGGTACCCACACTCTCCAAACTGGAAGGTTGGTGGGAACAGCTGCCCCTCCTTCAGAGAAGGACCTGGCTCTCAGAAAAAAGGGGTCATGCAATTGGGGCACAATAAGAGTCCTGTGGGAGAAGTATCTAAAACCATGTGCTTGTGAGGGCTTTGCTGAATAAAGGGATTGCATGACCCTGCCAGACAACTATCTTGACCATATTACATGGGTAGTACACTTTTCTGTGTACGTGACTTGTTCAGATGTCAGAGGAATGAAGAAGTCTAGGAAGAAAGTCAAACTATGTGCTCCCTCTGCAAATGGTTTGAAAAAGTACCCAGTCTGCTGTGTGATCTGGAGCATCCAAATATCCAAGTGATGAAACAGAAAAGAAAGACCAGCACTTCCCTTAATGTGCTCAAGAAGGGGCTAGCAGAAATCTACTCTCCCTTTGGAGAGGGGAGAAAGGCACAGGCACTTCTGGGTGCCCCTACATCAGGGGCTTTAGTCCCTTTGCACAGTGAACTGCCAGGAGCACGCACACACCCAAGAAATGTCGGGGTAATTATGGTGTGAACATTGGAGGTTTTATGGGGTGGCTTAGCTTTCCAGTGTGTGGTGCTAGCTGAGGCTATGACGTTGCAGAGATCTCCTTACAGAGCCAGAATTTACATGTTTTGCTTGATCTTCTCTCCTGCTTCCTTTTCAACAGGTTTTGACTCTCGGGCCAGTGGTGCCCTGACGACTTTCACCTTGTTTCAAAGCAGTGATGCTCACACCAATTCCAGGCTTTTTCTTTTTATTTTTAATCCCTGCCCCCATCCCCACCCCACCCCTCCAAGAAAACACTTTCAAAAGCACATGTTGCAGATTTGATTTGGAATTAAATATTTGCAAACTTCTGTGTACAGGTAGGAAAGTCATTATCTTGAGAGGGAAATGTTTTGATGAGGCTGAAAAGGTCTTGAATGTTTTCCAACACTGAACTCCATTTCAGATCTCATTTGAAGCTATTGTTTACTTTCTTATGATGATAAGAGACGTGAACTTGGAAACACAAGCAATTGATTATGCAATAACGTACTGCATAATGTAATGGTGAATCAGGCTCAAGTTATTTAGTAAATATAACTTTTAAATTTATTGCATAACTAGCCTGTTTCTTTACCTGAAGCTTTCAGTATTTGCCATCATCACGAGAATGACTTTCAGCTTATAGGTCATACATAAATGGTTCTCCTTAACTATTTCAGGTATAAGTTTGGCTACATCAACCTTGAATGTGAACAGTAATAGCCATGATCACACCTGTGGACAGAGACTCATGGCATCAGTGTAGCTGGAGCTCTGCTAATCCAGGCTGGCAGAGAAGCACTTGTATTTCTTGGTGAGGAGTAACTAATAACCAATCCCCTTTGTAATACAGTAGATTCTTCAACTTTGGAATTTTTAAACCAACATTTACTATCTTTTGAATAAATATCATCACAGTCACAGAGCAGCTTGAGATGCAACTTTGAAGGAGGCATTCATAGGTTTTAAAGGCTGGAAGGACCTCTAGAAAACCCAGTCTGGAGGCTTGTGTCCCCAAAGCCTTACACACCCATAGTCATACGATTAAGCTCATAATTACCAATAACATGTATTAGTGCTGGTTTGTTGTGGGGATTTTTTAAATACATTTAATATGGGTTTTTTTGTAATGTGTTTAATATGGGGGTTTTAATATTTTCTAAAATATCTTGGTTTGAAGAGGGAGAATCAATCCTCTTATTCCTTTGATAGCTTGTTGTGCAGATTAATTGTGTCCACAGCTGAAATCACAGAATCCTAGAATTACAGAATTGTAGGAGTTGGAAGGGACCTCGAGAGATCATCAAGTCCAGCCTCCCTGCTAAAGCAGGTTCTCTAGAGCAGGTCACAGAGGTAGATGTCCAGAGGATCTTGACTGTCTCCAGAGAAGGAGACTCCACAACCTGTCCTGGGCAGCCTGTTCCAGTGCTCTGTCACTCTCACCATGAAGAAGTTCTTTCTCAAATTGGTGCAGAACCTCCAGTGGCCCAACTTGTGACCATTGCCCCTTGTCCTGTCCCTACAGACCACTGAAAAGAGGTTGGCCATCTCCCTTGGTCTCCCACACTTCAGATATTTATAAATATTGATGAGATCCCCTCTCAGTCTTCTTTTCTCAAGGCTGAACAGCCCCAGTTCATTCAGCCTTTCCTCATAGGGGAGATGCTCCAGGCCCTTAAATCATCTTTGTGGCCTCCACTGGACTCTCTCCAGTGAAATTCAAGCAGAGAGAGGGATAGTGGTGAATGGAGTTTAAGGATCACAGAAAACTGCTGCTGCTGCTGCTGCTGCACCAGCAACAACACAAAAAGGAATCTATTATTCTGCTCACCTGTATCTTATGGTCAGGCACTGAACAGAGAGGTGGTGGAGTCACTATCCCTGGAGATGTTAAAAAAATGTGTAGACATGGCACTCCAGGACATATATTAGTTGACATGTTAGTATTGGACACATGCTTGGGCTTGATGATCTTAGTGGTCTTTTCCAACCTTAAAAATTCAATGATTCTATATAGAGCAGTGACGTCCTACAACCATATGACCTCTGTCACGCAACATCAACAAGGAAGCCTCTGTAAGGTTGGTCTTGTTCCATGTGTCTCCTGCTTTTCAGCTGTGACTACAATGTGTGACTTTGTCTTCAGTTGTTTCCAAAATTCGTGTCATGGTAAAATATTTTAAGGTAAGCTGGTTGTCCAAGATCACCTCCTTCTGTCAGAAAATAAATGGAATTCCTCTGACATCTGTCCCAGCAAAGCTTTTTTTTTTTTTCTTCTTGGAGAGAGTTTTTCTTAAATATTACCATTTGCTTGAATTCTTTGCTTAGATTTAGATATTCTTTAGCATGTGTTTCTACACAAATTTCACATGATCTCTTGTGTGATCTCCCTATAAATAGTTCTGAACTAATTTCATCCTGTGACAAGAATCCTCATCTTTGAAATTGCTCTGACTGATATTTTGGACCTCCTGTAACTGAAGACTTCAAAGATGTTCTCTGTCTCTGCCGGGTTTTGTGTTGACTGGTATAAGGTGTTCAAAGGCATAATGGACATCGGGGGGGGGGGGGGGGGGGGGGGGGGGTTGCTTTTTGGTGGGTGCTTCTGTGGGTTTTGGGGGTTTGGGTTTTTTGTTTGGTTTTTTTTTT
>VXBZ01006315.1:334735-362345 GCA_013399135.1 Heliornis fulica | reverse complement strand
CTCTGTGGGGGACCAGGCTGGGGCCACCAGTCTGGGACTGAGAGACTGAGAGACATTTTATGAGTTTATAGCAGTTACCCTTGCTGGGGCAGTCGGTGAAGAGTCGAGGCCCCATGGGAGAGGACTCATGTGGAGAAGGTCGTGGAGGACTGTCTTCCCCCTGTGTAGGACCCCATGCTGGTGCAGGGAAAGGGTGAAAGAAATGCCCCCCCACCCTTTCCCCCGCCACCCAAGAAGGAGAACAACTCATGAGGAACTGACTGAAGACTGAAGCCTCCATTCCCTATTTCCCCTTTCCCCTGTGCCATCCTGAGGAGGAGAAAACCATGAATAAAGGAAGGGAGGGGTGAGGGGTGGTGTTTTAAGACCTGTTTGTACTTCTCATTGTCCGACTGGTTTCTCTGTGTGTGCAGTGCAGTGTAATAAATTAGAGAGTTTTCTTGCCTTTCTTCTATGTTGAGTCTCTTCTGATGAGGAAGAGACACTGATTGAGGAATGATCTCTCCCTGCCCTTATCTCGACTCCAAAGCCTCTCAATATGTATTTTCTCACCTGTCCAGCTAAGAGGGGAATGATAGAGCGACTTTGGTGGGAGTCTGGCATCCAGACAGGGTCAAACCAGCACACCAACGGTTTCTATACTTGCCATGGAAACAATTTAAGGGCCCACACTGAAATGCATTCACTTGTCATCAAGGTGGTTCAAAACACAACTCACATGTATATTTCCATTCACACTTGCAGTTCTTCCTTTGGGACAAACTTTCCTTTCGCTTTGACTTGGCATAAAATCCCTAGGGCGCAGCTGTCCCATGAGAGTTGGCTGCTGGGCAATTTTCACCTTCGAAGTGCCTACACCAGACCTTCTGGCCATTCACTGCCCCTTCCTGCACCCAGTGCTTCCTTCCTGCATTCATTGGGAAGCTCAAACTGCTAAAGTGTGATGCTAAGACCTCTGTTTCTGGTGTTAGTATAACAATGTCTTTGCCCCAGGGGGTACCGGTGTGCCTGCAGGACATAGCTCTGCAAGTCAGACATGAATATTCCAAAGATGTAAATTTGCTCCTCATTTATTTTCTCATTGTTTATTGGAGTGAAAAAAAAGAAAATTGGAGCATGCCCAAAATGCCCATCGACCCTTGTACAACAGGAGATGTAACTGATACGTTAGTGTTTGGTATGTTTTATTTGCAGCACTTTTTCTTTCCTTAAGCCCAGTGGGGTTGCAGTGCTATAGCAAGTTAGGTAACTACTGCAGGGTATGTATTTCAGGGATGGGTTGTCATGTATCGCACTTGGGGGCCTGCAGTCTTTGTCTTAACTGGAAGTTCATGCTTCTTAGTTTTATTCTCTGCTTTCACTTCAGCTTTCAAGAGTTTGACCTTTTTCTCTTTTTCTTTCTTTCTTTTTACTTTTTTTTTTTAATCTCTCTGTGGTACGGCATTGAGAAATCCTTCCTTTGTACTGCACCCAACTGAGGATTTCCCTTATCTTTCAGGGTGTGTGCTCTGCCGATGGTGGGGGCTATGGATGGATCTTTGCAGCTCAGCTGAGTACTCCAAAGTGTTTTCCTCACTGCGCTTCCCTTCACTGGGTTCTTCCACTAGTGAACAGTTCTTGCCCACTCTTTATCTTGGTACCTTTCAGGTACTGGAAGACTGCTGTAAGGTCCCCCCCAAGAGCCTTCTTGTCTCCAAGCTGAACAAGCCCAACTGTCTCAGACTGTCCTCATAGAAGAGGTGCTCCAGACCTTGGATCACTCTTGTGTCCCTTCTCTGAACATGCTTGTATGAAAACTAGGTCAGGCAAAGTGCAAACATTGCATGGACCTGCTTTGTCCTTACATCCTTTCTCTGTAAGACAGGAATAAAACTCTTGCATACGACAACCTTGTCCAGCACTAATGCCAGTTACCAAATACTGAGCATGCACTGTGGAAGAGCATGTGACAGTACAGATCTAGATGTGACAGTCACCTCTTGGCAAACATGTTTTAGCCCTAAGCAGTGCCTGAGCCAGTCTGCTGCTGCTTACATACTCTTCCCCTCACACCTATGGGCTGTCCAGTGTTCACAAAGGCCTGTGTTTTCCTTTATTGCCTCAGTTGCTGCCTTTTTGCAGTTAGACAGTGAAAGTGTCATCCAGTCAAATTCTGTGGGAAGAAGAATTTGGAGAGAATGGTAAGACAATATAATGAGAAACCTTTTCTCGATTATGACAGCTGGGTGGTAGGACAAGCCACCCAGAGAGGATCTGCAGGTGCCATCCCTGGAGATTTTCAAGTCCCAGCTGGACACAGCTTTGAGAAACCTAAGCTGAAATTAGTGCTAACCCTGCTTTGAGCAGCAAATTGCACTAGAGACCTCCTGATGTCCTTTCAACTTTTTTGATTCCAAAGTCTGCAAGCTGTATGAGTCCAGGGTAAAAAATCAAAGACCCATCATTCAAGAGCAAGAAGTATCTAAGTATCCTACTGCTTCAGAATTATACAGATGGTGGTATAGCAAAATTACTCTGACCCTGGCCAATCTCTTTGCACAGCTAGAGTTCTGTTTACTGGCTAGACTTGTCTGTCTGATCCCCATTTCCCTGGAGTCTTGAAGGCTTCAAACCAGAAGTTGTTAGATGAAATAGCGTAGTGCTAAATTCTCCTGTTTTCTATTTTATTAGTCTCTCTAGGTATTGCAATCTGTTATCGCAGTCTATTTCTTTTTCACACTTAGGTTTTGGATATGTAGGGCTGCATGCATATGTGTCTGCTTGGTTCTTCCCAGCATTCGCATGCAGAAAGCCGCCTGTGTTTAAAAACAAAGTTGTATCCTGAAATTACTCACTTGACTTGACTTGTGGCCTGAAAAATATTTCTATTTTTTAATCTAATTTCTGATAAGCAAATAGTCAATTTGTTTAGCAGGGATGCTTTCTCACAGGACTGCATTGTGGTATTTCACCGCAAACAAAGCTAGGAGTGCACACATGTACTAGTGGGGAATCTTTGAGATCTGCAGTCACAAAGTAAGTTGCAATATGTTTTAAATATTAAAATGGTTCATTCAAGCATTGAAATGAGGGAGCTGGGTCTCTTCAGCTTGGAGAAGAGGAGACTGAGGGGTGACCTCAATAATGTTTATAAATGTGTTAGGGCTGAGTGTCAGGAGAATGGATCCAGACTCTTCTCAGTGATGGCCAGTGATAGAACATGGGGAAATGGTTCCAAACCAGAACATAGAAGGTTCCATCTTAATATAAGGAGGAACTTTTTCACAGTGAGGGTGATGGATTGGCACAGGCTGCCCAGAGAGGTTGTGGAGTCTCCTTCTCTGGAGACATTCATGACCAGTATGGACAAGTTCCTATGTGATCTAGTCTAGATGATCCTGCTTGGGCAGAGGGGTTGGACTGGATGATCGTTCGAGGTCTCTTCCAACTCCTGGTGTTCTGTGAATCTGTAATGGTATCTTTAAGTTTGATTTCACAGCCCAGAAAGTCATTCTGGGCTGTGAAAGTCATTCAAGAGAGCTCTGACCTTCTTGATTCATCGGTTGTGAGCTGCCAGTAGTAAGCCCTGCTGTTTTACGTGTCCGAGCTCCAGTGTGAATTCTAGTTAACGTTTGTTCATCACCAGTCGTTTGAGAGATTTACTAATATTTACCGAACTACCGACCTATTTGTTTTAACTGAGAATACAGACCGAAGACCGGAGGGCAGCAATGCGCAGTCCACCTCCAGCCCTGTTCCTCATAACCGGGGAAGGTGAGGGGCAGCCTGGTGAACACGAGGCCCCGGCCCTGCGGCTGGCGGCCGTGACGGACGGTAGGTGTCCCTCTCGCCTAACGGATCGAGATCGGCGCGACAACGGCGGGGGGTGGGGAGGAGTGACGGCTGATCGTCACTGTGGCGGAGCGAGAACTGTATTTTCGGATACAAGATGTCTACGTAGAAAAGCATTGCTTTTACATTACCACAGAACGGTTTGGGTTGGAAGGGGCCGCAGTGATCAGCCAGCCCCAATCCTGTGCCATGGGCAGGGACACCCTCCACCAGCCCTGGGTGCCCAAAGGCCAACCTGGCCTTGAACACTGCCAGGGAGGAGGCAGCCACAGCTTCTCTGGGCAGCCTGTGCCAGGGCCTCACGATATTCATAGGGAAGAATTTCTTCCTTTAATCTGAATGTCCCCTCCTTCAGCTTAAAACCATTGCCCCTTGTCACAGAATCAGAGAACGTTAGGAGTTGGAAGTGACCTCAAAAGATCATCTAGTCCAACCACCCTGCCTGAGCAGGGTCACCGAGATTAAATCACACAGGAACACGTACAGATTGATCTTGAATGTCTCCAGAGAAGGAGACTCCACAACCTCTTTGGCAGCCTGTGCCAGTGCTCTGCCACCCTCACAGTGAAAAGGTTTTTCCTTACATTCACCTGGAACTTCCAATGCTCCAGCTTGTACCCACTGCCCCTTGTCCTATTACTAGCCATCACTGAAAAGAGCCTGCCTCAATCCTTCTGACACTCACCCCTTACATATTTATTTATTTTATATTTATATTTTGTCCTATCACTACAAGCCCTGTTAAAAAGTCTCTCGTCATCTTTCCTGTAAGTTCTCTTTAAGTATTGAAAGGCTGCAACAAGGTGTCCTTGGAGCTTTCTTTTTCCTATGCAAGATGCTGTATCCACACCTTGTTCCGAATCCCTAAAGAAAGGTATGTTGAACCTTTAATAAAAGATATATTTCACGGGGGGGTGTGGTGGTACAAGTTTCTTTCTTTTAAGCTCAGTCTTTGAAATAGGTGTTGGGGGCCTGCTAAATTACACAGAATTGCTAATCTTATTAAAAACCTTGCCATTTTTATATATAAACCAGGCGAAACTTACTAGTAAACTTGTGTACTGAGGCACTGGAGGAGAATTTCTTGACTGTCCATGCTAGGTGTGAAGGAACTAAAAACTTCTGAAGAAACCAAAAACTGCTCCAACATCTGTGACAGTGTAACGTGTGGCAATAAAAGGCTGCCAGCCAGGGCCATACTGGCAAATCCTGCATTCCTCTCTGCTCAACAGCTCTCTGGTAGCTGTGTGAGTACCTCATCACCGTTATGCCCCAGGGACCAGGGCTAGGGCAAAGAAATTCATATCACAATTGACTGTGTCGCTATGCCTCACTTAATTTTGAATAACAAGTTCAGAGTCCCCTTGAGTATCTTGGGAGACCTGACTTGTGCCCAGGCACGGGGGGTAAAAGGCCTGCAAAGCTGCAACCTGTGTTGACAAGCTGCTCTATTTGTTCTGTTGTTTGGGGTTTTTTTTCTTTATAAAAATGAACAGAATCTTTAGATACTCTCACAGGGGTGACAAGTCTCAGTACTCCTCACAGTAAACATGTTTGAGAGATGCATGAAAATCACAGTAATTTTCAGTTTCTGTTGGAATTCTGGCTGGTGAAGTCTTCTTATAGAAATCATGCTCTTTCTCAAACAGTGACCACTTAAAAGACTTTTCACATAAGAAAGTTTTTCTACCAAAAAAAATAAATCCACTGTTTCAATATATCAAGTACACATAAATGCTTCCAGTTGTCTCTGAATCCCTAGAAGCTGAGTTTTACTGTACAGGACCAGAAGGTGTTTACAAAAACAGACACCAATTGTCGTTATTATTAATGTCTGCTGAGGACATGCGCTTTCAAGAGTGAGGCAGAACGGAGAAATGACACAACTGGGACATCACTTGAGAGAGATGCTGAAGGTGAGACATTTCTCTAATAGACATCTGCCAGAGACTTCTTTCTTTCTGAATACACACTCCAACAGACCTCAGTCACGTATTAAATGCTTGGATTTAGAAGAATCTTTGAAAAAATATAAGATTTATCAAATTAGTTGTGTTATTAATAAACCTAGTGAAGACGGTGACAGGGATGTTTGTCAGTCTGGCAGTTTTTTAATTTCTCCAGAGGTAGTAAATGTAAAGCTTATTTCATAACAGTGAGCTGTACCCACCTAGGAGATTATGCAAGAGAATGGTAGTGTGTCAAGAGAAAATAAATTGTTGGCAGCTGCACAAGTCTAATTAACCCAAGAGGTTTAAGTAACATCAAGGGAAACCTCACAGATGCAGTCACTTACATTATTTGGAAATTTTATTTTTTCTGAAAAAGATCACTTGGAAAGAGGCTGCTGTCATGCGTGATAGAGACATAGTGAACAACAGCCTGCAGTGGCTCTGGGTAACTTGGGTTCCTTGATTCTGGAAGACAAGACTTACACCTTACTCTGAGGCACACACTCTCTTGTTACCCTCAGCACTACAGTCACAAGGTCTCACCATCTGTCTCAGCAGAATCACAGAATCACTAGGTTGGAAAAGACCATTAAGATCATTGAGTACAATCATACCTGTCCTCTCGTGAACCATATCCCCAAGCACCTCATCTACCTGTCTGTTAAATACACCCTGGGATGGTGACTCAACCACCTCCCGGGGCAGACTGTTCCACACCCTGACAGTTCTTTTGGTGAAGAATTTCTTCCCAACATCTAATCTGAACCTGCCCTGGTGCAGTTTGAGGCCATTTCCCCTTCTCCTGTCACCTATCATTTGGCAGAGGAGATCATCACCTACCTCTCTACAACCTCCTTTCAGGTAATTGTAGGCAGTGATAAGGTCTCCCCTCAGACTCCTCTTTTCCAGACTAAACAACCCCAGCTGCCTCAGCCACTCCTGAGGCTGACATGCTGCTGCTCTTCATTAACAGTCTTGGCCATTAATAGACCATTGTCTGGTCTCCTGCATCTTCAACCATTGCTGAATTATACCTTTGGACAAAATTTTTGCTTTCTTTTTTCTAGGCTCTCTTCTTTCTGAGACTACTGCTTCATTTTGGAAAGCCCTCACACTGGCACCAGCTCTTCTTTCTAGCACCTTGAGATGAATTTTCATGGTCCAAATTGTCTACATGAAGAAGCACAGGATGTGATCAGCCTCCTTAGTGCAGGGACTGTCTCATGCTATTTATTAATTGGAGGGATTCAAGATGTGCCATGTTGGTTCAGCTTAGGTGGGATGAAAGTATACATCCAGCATATACTGGCTGTAGCTGGTAAGCAGCAGGTTTCAGCTTGAGAATTTCAGATATTCACCTCCAGACATACACTCAGTTTTCTGCTGGCTATTTGCATTTATAATTTAAAGTATTTTTTTTCTTTGTCCTTGTTTCTGCATTATGCCTGTCACATCAGGCACAGAAACTCAAGATACCTGATTTTTGACACAAGATTTGACACCAAATTTGTTCTGAAGCCGTACCACTAGGTGGTAATATCTTCATCCTTAAAAACCCCAAAACACCCACAACCCTCCTGCAGAGGCATATGCTCACACATGAATTATTTCTGAAAGGTTTATATGTTTTTATGGAGGGAACAGAAAATTTATGGCTACATCTGAAGTAAAACCTTTGATTATCAGCTCATTGCAGAGCCACGTGCCTGTCAAGCAAACAAAAGATGTGGGAGACTTATGCTGGTGTCATACATTTCTTTACTGTGAGCAAAAGTTGGGTAGGACAGGAAACATGGACTTTATAGACATTTTTAGTCAAATATGCAATTATAAAATATCACACGAGGGTGTTCTTTTTTATATTTCTTGAAGAAAAGTATTATCCTGGACTGTAATGCCACTGTAAACACCATGCAGTAGCTGTACACACATTCACCATGCTGAAGGGCAATACTCCTGATTTTTATGTGCTCCCTTTTTGGATATTAATACAGCATATAAAGTAGCGAAGACTACTGCAAACAGCTTGTCTGTGCCATCCCCCACTGACAGCGATTTTCCACTCAACAGCAGCTCATGGTGAGTGTCTGCCTTGACCTTCATGATCCTTTGGTGAAACTCCTCCCCAAGTGCTGGGGGGCTGACGTGTTAAGGGAAGAATCAAGCCCCAGCCTGAAAGGAGATGGGACACAATGAGTCCTCCATGGTGAAGATAACTTGCAGGAGAGGTCCTCAAAATGAAGAAGTTTTTCCTTAAATTCACATGGAACTTCCTATGCTCCAGCTTGGACTCACTGCCCCTCACTGACTATCACTGAGAAGAGCCTGGCTTTGTCCCCCTGACACTCATCCTTTCGATGTTTATTAACATTAATGAGGCCACCCCTCAGTCTCCTCTTCATCAAGCTAAAGAGACCCAGCTCCCTCAGCCTGTCCTCAGAAGGAAGGTGTTCCACTCCCTTCATCATCTTGGTGGCCCTGTGCTGGACTCTCTCAAGGAGTTGTATGTCCTTCGGGAACTGAGGGGCCCAGAACTGGACACAATACTGCAGGTGAGGTCTCACCAGGGCAGAGTAGAGGGGGAGGAGGATCTCTCTTGACCTACTAGACACCCCCCTTCTAATACACCCCAGGATACCATTGGCGCTCTTGGCCATGAGGGCACATTGCTGGCTCACAGTCATCCTGCTGTCTTCCAGGACCCCCAGGTTCCTCTCACCTGCACTACTCTCCAACAGGCCAGTCCCCAACCTATACTGGTACCTGGGGTTGTTTCTCCCCAGATGCAATACCCTACACTGGTCCTTATTAAATTTCATTCAATTTCTCCCTGCCCAGCTCTCCAACCTGTCTAAATCCTGCTGAATGACATCACAACCTTCTGGTGTGTCAGCCACTACTCACAGTTTTGTATCATCAGCAAACTTGCTGACTGTGCACTCTATTCCCTCATCCAGGTCATCAGTGAACACATTGAACAATACTGGTCCCAGTACTGACTCTTGAGGGACTCCACTAGTTACAGGCCTCCAGACAGACTCTGACCCATTAATGACAACTCTCTGACTTCTTCCCTTCAACCAGTTCTCAATCCACCTCACTACTCTACCCTCCAGGCCACACTTCCTCAGTTTGCCCAACAGGATGCTGTGGGAGACAGTGTCAAATGCCTTACTGAGATCCAGAAAAACCACATCCACTGCCCTAACATCATCCATCCACCTGGTTCTATCCTCATAAAAGCCTAGTAGGTCAGTCAGACATGACCTCCCCTTGGTAAAACCATGCTTACTGCTCCTAACAACCCTCTTATCCTTGATGTGCCTGGAGACAACACCAAGGACAAGTCATTCCACCACCTTTCCCAGATGGAAGTGAGGCTGACCGTTCTGTAGCTACCTGGGTCCTCCTTTTCCTTTTTGAAGACTGGAGTGACATTTGCCTTTCTCCAGTCCTCAGGCACCTCTCCCATTTCCCACGATTTCTCTAAGATGATGGACAGTGGCCTAGCAATGACTCCTGCCAGCTCCCTCAGCACCCTCGGGTGCATCTCATGAGGACCCATGGATTTACAGATGTCCAGATGGCTTAACTGATCCCTGAGCCAGTCCTCATCAACTGAGGTGGAATTCTCATTTATCCTGGCTTCCTCTGGGAAGAAGTGCCTTTCCTCTGGGAAACAACAGGTTGCCTTTCAGCATGGACCAAGATAGGGAAGGCATGGGAAGGAAAAATTTCTGTTGGAAGGGACCTACAATGATCGTCTAGTCTGTCTGACAAATCTTCAATGAAATCCAAGAACATATTGCAAAAGTCAAGAAAATGTTACAAAAGGGCAGCTAGAAGGGTGAGCACCCTTCAATCATTCGCTGTCTTTTGAGAAGTATATGGTCTTTTAGTGCTGACAACTGAATATTTTTAATCAGTGCTTTCAAATCACTGATTAAAACTTTTTCACCTTTTCACTGTGAGGGTGACAGATCACTGTAACAGGCTGCCCTGAGAGGTTGTGGAGTCTCCTTCTCTGGAGACATTCAAGACCAATCTGGACACGTTCCTGTGTGATCTAATCTAGGTGATCCTGCTCAGGCAGGGGGGTTGGACTGGATGAACTTTTGAGGCCCCTTCCAACTCCTAATGTTCTGTGATTGTGTGATTAAATTGGCGACCAGCTCCATAACCTTCAATGGCAACTGGTGCTCCTGACATAGTTTAATGCCTTTCTAATATTGTGTGACCTTGATGTATCATGGTTTAAAATGCTTCTCAGCAGGCTGCTTGTTCTCTGATGGAAAACTGTATTGGTACAGCCTGGATTTATTCTTTTTCTTCTGTTAAAAGGAAATACTAACAAAGTCACTTGGAGCTGCTGTTATTCCACCAATAACTTATCTGTTCAGCCTGAAGTTTGACAGAGAAAAATCTAAGGTAGTGTTAGTGCTATGCTAAAGATTTCCCAAAGTGAGATTAAACACTGAAATGAATGTTAAAGCTGGGAAAAGAACTGGAAAAGAGCTACCAAAAAAACCCCAAACCCCGAGTGGGGGAAGAGAAGTTTGTTGTATCAGATGCTATCCCTAGCGTGTGATTAAATACTGTTGCATAGCGAAAGCCACGCGGCTGCCAAGGGCACGTATTTGTTTCCCCCTGCAGTCACGAGCAAGTGACTTGGCAGGAGCTTAAAAGGCATCGCGGATCCTCATTGGCTTATAGCATACTCTGACCTTCATAGCCTGACTTGTCAGTGGGCGCGGTGGACGCATGGGTGGCTCAGGCCAGCTCAACACCAGAAATATTTGCCAGTGTCACACTGCTACGGGGCACGGTATTTTTAAACATCTCTGTACTAACACAGCCAGGTGCAAGTGCGGAGCAACAGACTGTGGTGCTACTGGTGTCCCTCACTTTGTACAGAAAACTGGAACAATGAACACTGGTGTAATTTTGGACATGTCCAAGGACCCACCACCTTCCTGGGCAAACAGCTTCAATGCTTAACCACCTTCATGGGGAGGATTTTGTTTTCCTTATGTACCACTGATGTTTTCCTTGCTACCACCAGTGACTGAGACACCCCTTGTTCTTTTCTGGGCACCTGGGACAAGGGTTGGGTTTCCTCCCTTTCTCACCAGCCAAACCCTGCCTCCCTTCCTCACAGCACAGCCAGCTGCCCCCCATCACCCTGACCATCCCTCCTGTGGAGCCCAGCTGATTTTTTACACCAGGGAAGCCCTGATACCTCATAGCTCATCCTCTAGGGAGGAGGTAGTGGGTACCCCAGGAAGGCTGTTCTCGCAGGGGAGGGAGGGAAGGGCTCATCCCCTGGCCTTCAAAAATTTAGTGCTCTGTCAACCTGCTCAGCATTTCTGTGTCATTTTGTTTTCATTTATGGTTTAAATACTAAAAGCTTCATTATGATGCCATTCATTATTTCCCAATTTAATAAACTTCCTACTCTTCCACCCCGACATTTATTTGCTCTTAATGCATGGGCCAGAAGGACTGCAGTTTATTTGGCCCAGGCAAAGGTTATTTGCCCATAAGCAAGAAGCAAATTTAAGTTATCATTGTAATATTTGCTGGTCCTGTAGCCGAACTTACTTTACGACTCTGTATCACTTAATTGCAAACAAAACTGGCACTGCTATGTGTTATTTCTCTGTTCTGTGCATGGTGCTCAACTAGTGTACAATTCAAATAATGAAAAAGTCCACTTAGGTAGTCACTTTCTACCTCTTGCTAATGGAGAGACAGAGGAAAAAAGCCAACCCAAACCACACAAATCCCCATAATAGCAATAAAAGAAGTATAAAAATAAAGATGATAGTTTAATGGAGATTTGTTTGAATGGTATGTTTTTATTTTAACTGATTACTGTGGTGCATTGCTAATGGTTTTCAACAGGCTGAAATGGAGCTGCTGTAAACATGAGGTTTGCAAACAACTTCCATTTTGGTCCACTGGTTGGGCATGTAAACAGTTTGAGCTTTCAGAGCTGCAATAAATTTGCTAAACTTGGGAAAGCAAGTCATCTTGCACATATCAACAGTCATGCTTCAGTTGCCTGAATTTTTTTATATACAAATTAGCTTTTCTGAACAAAGAAGAACTTGTCTATTACCACGGGATAATGCTGTCACTTGATAAGACTTAATTTTATGGTCGCTATAAATAACTTTGTTGTAACCAGTCTTCCCACTCACTTCGACCTGCTTTCCTGGCAAAGTCTTTGGGTTACAGGAAAGGCTCCGCGAAGGAAAGCACTGGAGAGTAATCACACAAGTGACCTAGTGTAACGGCGTCTCTCCACAAAGCTGATCAAAAGACTGGAATTTCCTTTTAAAACCTTGTATGAATTTATAGATTTCATAGTAAGTGCTTCCAGAATAATACTGTAACACTGAAATGACGAAGTACTGTCACTGACGAACCCAAAGCAAGGTGCCTGAAGAAACCTAGCAATAAAGTATTTAAAATACAATTACTGTTTATTTTATTGATTTATTATTTATCTTACTGTTTCTTCTACTTCTATTGCTTCTGCTATACACCACCAAAGGAAATTCCAGGATCTTGACAACCTGATTGAGGCATCACAGTGACCCACTGAGCTCTCCTCTTGTGTGCCGATCTCTTGCTCTTAAGCCACGCTGGGCTTTCCTTGGTGGCCCTCAGAGCACAGAGCCAACTGTTCAGCTCTGTAACAGGAACAGTGCAACAACAGATATTCTGCTTAGCACTTCCATCCACATCAATCCCTATAACAGGCATTGGGTTCTGTGTGTGACTTCCTCTCCATCAAATTACTGCATGATGTGATGGTTGGCACCCAAAACAGTGTTTGAGCCCTGGCTGCCATGGATAAACCTCATTAGCCATTAGTCATTAGTGTTCTGTCTGCAGGACAGCAGGGGGTTCCGTGTGTCATGGACAGAGTCATTGCTGCTTCCCTCTCATTCCTGGTAGAGAGAAGGTTGGTGGTGAAAGCTGGCTCACTCATCCCTCCTTCTCCAGCCTTCTCTAGCTGTCACATTTTTTCACCTAGGTTCTAGAGCAAGAGCATTCATCTTCCCCAAAGGTCTGCAGGACAGCCTGACTCCTGGGCACACCTCCCTCCCCATCACCTTCTCCACAGACATACACACATGGAAATGTTCCTACTCCAGGTGCCTTCACACGTTCCCACAGCCCTCACAAAGGGGAAACATGGCCTCCTCCAGAAGCTTTTATTTCCTACTTTTTCACTTCCCATTGCAATGAGAAGAGGCAGTGTATTAGGAAGAGAACTGTTTTCAGTGGAAAAAGATCTTATTACTGAGTTCTATTTGTGTCTTCTGCTGCATCATGCTGCTTCTGTTCCTCCTCCATACAGATCCTTTCTTCTTCAGGCCCTACTGAAACCAGCGTACTTCCTTCACACCCAACAGAAGGAACATCTGCACCCCCAGAAAGCCTCATGAAAACCTTTATTTAGATTTTGCAGGCATGGGTAAACTAAACTTGTTACCAATGATCTGTAAATGGCCACTATTTTCTCAGTCTCACACTAGTGGTTCCCACAGCACATTAACAGACCTTCACGCGTAGCCTCACAGAATAATGTTTCGACTAATATAACTTGTCTTAAATGTGACATTATTCTGCACTTGAGTCAGCCCCATAAGAGCTGTCAGTAGGTAGATTTTGTGGGTTTCCTGTTCTTTCACATCCCTGGTTTCTTGTATCCGAAATGAATGCAGAGCTCTTTTCCTCCTCAAGATTTCACCACACCAATCCAGTGTAAAAAACCTGCATAAATATATGTCCATGACAAGGTGGCTTTCATCTGCCCTTGCTCCACGGCCAGCAGGAATGCTGAAGTCAGGAGTGGCTTCACCTCAAAAGCAAACCAAATTATCCAGGTTGCCCTTATGGAGAAAGGAAAGCTGAGCACTATAGCCAGTAGTGCCCAGACTGCAGTCACCTCATCTTGCCTTGAGTAAATCCACTTGGTCTTAAAACACCACTGACTTTACTGACTGACACAGACAGTTTGGGCTAAAATGGGAGCTGAGATGCCCAGCTCAGATGAGGATATGCTCCCCCCCGCCCTGCTCCAGGCACTTAAACTGAAGCCAAACAAATTCTGAGTGAAGGTCACAGCTTGGTTCTAGTAGCTGACCTTGGAGTGCTCCTGAAAAGTGAACAAAACCACAGGATCAGCTTTTGGTTTTTTCCCCATCCTTTGAGAACCGTAGTGCAGATTCATGTGGCTCAGCTGAAGGCCAGGTGAGAGAACAGCTTCATCCTGCCAGGTAAATGGTGTTGAAGACAGGTATTCCTCCAGTGGACTTTACATCAAGAGGATCAGAAAAGCCTCCGAAGTTCGTATTCTGTATTTCATGCTGTAAAATTGAAGCCACAGGAAATAACCTGCAATAACACTATGAGAGCTGATAAGGACAGAAAGGAGAAGGATTTCCAAACTGATAATCTGAAAAATGTATCACTGTGTGTGTGCACAAGACAAGCAAAACTGATACTTAATAAATATTAACACAGAACTGAAGAATCCTGAATATTAGACCTGCACTGCACTGAAATTTTTAAAAAATATGCAGCAGAAACATTCTATATCTTATGGAATTAAAATGCATAATGGCTTGCAACAGAGGCATCAGGAAATGATGCTGGTATTATTTAAAGTAGTAATTCAAAGCCAATTACATCTGAAATATGTTTTATAGGATTCACATAACATTTTAACTGATTAAAAATGAATGTGTATTTATATATAGACCTTTGTATTCACATATATATGTGGATATAGAAATGTACTGACAGGTGAACATGATGGAAGGCACTACCTGTATTTATACTCTTTCTGTTTTCTTTTCTTTGGGGTTTTTTTTTTTGTTTGTTTTTTTTTAATTTCTGTCTTGGACTTACTCTGGACATCCTCCTTCTTCCACCAGTTTTCTATTTGATGAGAAAGCTGTCTTACAAGAAAAAGACAAAATCTTCTTAAAAGTAAGCAGTAATGGGATTTTGACAGTCATCCAGGGCATCATTATCTGTGAGGGGGGATAGTCTGAGGATCCCTTATGGTGTCAGGGCCTGGAGGGAGAAAGAGCCATCAATTCTTGCGTCTCTTTTCAGCTGAGACATGACACAGGAACCAAGTGGTTCAGACAGAAACTCTTTCTTTATCCAGAAACACAGGCCTAGGGTTTTGGTGAACTAATATAGTAAAGCAGCTGTGGGCAGCCCCAGGGTGACACAGTGGCTCGGTGAAGGGTGCCAGATCTTTTGTGTCAGGCAGCTAAATTCTTCCCAGGTACAATTAATTCTTCATGTTGTGTCTGGCCCGTAACAATTCCAATCTACAGTTGTCCCAGGACCCGTTCCTATAACAGACTAATAACCTGTAAAATTTTGGTTTAAAATGCCTTTGGAGAGTTGCAGTAAATGTTTTAAAATGTAACTGAACATACATTTCCATTCTTGTTTTACTCTTACAACCCATAAAGTGGAAAGCATTTCATATAAAAAGATTGTAAACCAAATCCCCCCTTCTCATTTTGATTTTACTGATATAATCTATAAACAATGGTATATAAAAACACTGTAAATGCCTGCCTTTCTGCTTCCTGGCTATTGCATTTTCAGAGCAGTACGAATCTCTAAATCTAAGCTTCTGGAGAGAAGAGCTTATATGAAAATGTTGATGCTCTCTTAACTATTGTGCTCTGACCAACAGTGCAGTAACAGAGAACACCAATAAAGTACTGCAGAGCTGTATAATTGTCTTATTAATGGGAACATTATTTACAGAGAGGGCCGCCTTCACAGCATGCACCTACTTTCTGAAATGCTCGCAGCACGCGGGACACAGCAGGCAGCCAGCATATAAGTTCAGTTAAAGAAACAGTAAAATAGCCATCCATATAAGTGCAAGTTAATGAATTGAGTCCTCATAGCAGGAAGACATGAATGTGAGCAAGCATTTTCAAATTTAAAGAGAGGTGACCTTAAAAGCCTGAAAAACCTCAAAGGTATTTATGATGATGATGGTGGTGGGGCCCTTTAATTTTTAGATGAAGAACAACCCACCTGAGCTTTTCCATTAAAGTATGCTGCATGATATGTCATAAACTACATTTTGACAAAGATCCTTTCTGGAAACCAGGGGGTAAGAAAGAAAACAACCGTTTTGAATGTGTAGGGCACTACCTCATATTTAAATTAACTGCTTAAATAGCGTTCCACATACTAAATGCCATGCATGGCAGTTGTTTACAGAGTTTCTGTTTCATGAAAGTTATCCAGACATCATGAAAAGGAGCTGCTGCACTCCCTCTATGCTCCCAAGCAGACATCAGTGACAAACATTCAACAAAGCATTTCATATTTTCAGTGTCCCCATAAAATCCTTTCAGTTGGCAGAAGGGAACTTATGTCTGTCCCTCTGCTTTTAAAGAGTCCAACTGACTTTTTAGCAAATTCAAGGGAAAAAAGAAACCAAACAAAAAAGAAAGCAGGACCAAGGCTTGCAGCATTGAAGGACTTTTTTTCCCCCAAGATTTATGTTTCATTATCCTATATGAAGTATGGCATAGGTATTACGTTAACACTTAACATTTACAACTTGAGTGCAAAGTTTGTAGATGACCATGTCATTTGTTCAGCATGGATACACAACACTGGGATTTTCAAGCATTTTAGGGCAGTCAATATTTTCACAGGATATCTTGTGAAATCCTTTTTGCAATTTACTTCCTAAAATACCCGATACTTGCAGACTTTTGGACAGATTGCCCATCTTGCTTAGGACTTTCCAACCCAACTCAATGAAAAGCAGGAATATGGTTTTCTGCTGTTAACACCACATTGCCATAAATCAGGGTTTCACTGAGGGGCTCTTTTAATGCGTCATTCGCTCGGTACATGGAAACTGAAGCCAGTTGTTTCCTTGGCAATTATACGGTATAATAAGCAGCCTGGCTCCCAGTTCACCTGCGATTGAATGTTAAAGCATTTTATGTTATTCATTCAGTGGAGCACAGAGCACTCCAGTGACTGGTTTCCTCTGCAAAACTAGTCATTCCTCTTTTCCTCAGAAAACACTGAAAATTGACATTGTATTACTTTTTTTCAGTGTTTTCTCTGGGGCTTTAAATAAAATCAACTAGTTTCTGGTTTAAAAAAGTCACCTGCGAGTGAAATACATCCCACTGATGTCTAGGTACCCATTTGAGACAGACCTATTTCTGCTTTCATCACTTCATGTGATCCGACCTTCATGCTCTGCAGCTCTCATTTGATTATTTATGGCTGGGTCTGGTGCCACCAATCACCACCAAACTCCCGACCAGCCCAAAACAAAGCACCTTGTGATTCAGACACCATCGATATGCAAGCAAGTCACAGGCACTGCCAGTTTTCGGGTCCCTCGTGTGCATGCAAAAAAAGGTGCAGTGCTCTTGGAGAGCAGTCAGCAGGGAAATCCAAATTCCTGACTTTTTACTTAAAAGTCAATTTTTTTTCCCCCTTACAGAGTCGCTATATTAACTTCAGCATTCTGGATCAAATTCAGTTGGTATAGGCAATAGGTGTATTACTCCTGCAGTCTGCTGGCATTTCCTTCACTCTCTGCCAAGTATAAAGCTGTTACACATCGTTCCTAGATTTCATAGAAACACAGAATCACAGGATGGTTTGGGTGGGAAGAGACCTTAAAGGTCATCTAGTTCCAACCCCCCGCCATGGGTAAGGACACCCCCCACCAGCCCAGGTTGCCCAAGGCCCCATCCAACCTGGCCTTGAGCACTTCCAGGGAGGGGGCAGCCCCAGCTTCTCCGGGCAGCCTGTGCCAGTGACTCTCCACTCTCACAGGGAAGGCTTTCTCCCTAAAATCTAATGTAAATCTACCTTTGTTTAGATAAAGGCATTTTCCCTTCTCCTATCATTATACTACCTGATGGAGTCCCACTCCAACTTCCCTGAAACAAGGTCTCCCTGGAGCCTTCTCTTCTGAACAAGCCCAACTCTCTCAGCCTGACTTCACAGGAGAGGTGTTCCAGTCCTCTGATCATCTTCATGGCCCTCCTCTGGATTCACTGTAACAGCTCTATGTTCCTCTCTTGTTGGAGACACCCCATACTGAGCTGGATGCAGTACTCCAGGTGGGGTTTCACAAGAGCAGAGCAGAAGATCATAATCATCTCCTATGAGCTGCTGGTCATACTTCTTTGGATGCAGCCCAGGATTTGGTTGGCTTTCTGGGCTGTAAGCATGCATTCCTTGGTTATGATGAGCTTTGCATCAACCAACACCCCCAAGTCCTTCTCCTCAGGGCTGCTCTCAATCCATTCTCTGCCCAGCCTGTAGTTGTGCTTGTGATTGCCCCTGACCCACGTGCAGGACCTTGCATGTGACCTTGATAAACTTCATGTAGTTCACACAGACCCACTTCTCAAGACAGTCAAGTTCTCTCTGGACAGCATCCCTTCCCTCCAGCATGTGGACCACATCACACAGCTCTGTCTCATGGTACTCTACTAAACACAACCCCGAAGAAGGCAAATCTCTGCTCTCTTTAAGTATAGGGTAGAAAGCTTGCTGTGCACCCTCCTCACTGCCTTAAGGATCTTGAAATCCACCATGATCTTGAAATCCATGGTCACTACAGCCAAGGCTGACCTTTAGCTTCACATGCCCCACCCCTGTTGCTATCACTTGGAGAAGGAGGTTATCATCAGCGCATTTCAGGAACATCCTGGATTGGTTGTGCCCTGCTGTCTTGTCCCTCCATCAGATATAAGGGAGGCTGAAGTCCCTCATGAAGACAAGGGCTTGTGAACACAAGGCTGCCCCTATTTGCCTACAGAGAGTCTGTCTTCCTGGTCAGATGGCCTGCAGCAGACACCCACTACAGTGTCCCCTGTCCATGTGCTCCCTTTAATCCTGACCCATAAGCTCTCAGTCAGTTCCTCATCAATCCTGGAGGAGTTCCATGCAGTCCAGTGGCACCCCCTCCTTTTCTCCCCTGCCTGCTCTTCCTAAAGAGCCTATATCCTCCGATTCCAACACTCCAGTCATAGGAGCCACCCACCAGCTCTGTGATGCCAATGCAGGTGTGTTAACATCTCTAACTCCTCGTGTTTATTTCCCATGCTACACACCTTTGCCTCCAGGCATTAAAGTTGGGCCCTGAATCAAGCTGACTGGCTGGAGTTTTTTGTGCTGCTCATTGGGTGCTCTCCTGCTATCTGTGATCCCTCTCCCAATTCTAGGAATCTGCTGTTGGCATTGGCATAAAACTGGTAGGAGTGAGATGGACTGAGGTTCTTCTCCCCGAGAAATTTAAGTTTAAAGCTCTCTTCATCAGCTTGGCAAGCCTAAGACCAAAGATGCTCTTCCTATTCTCTGACAGACTCCCTCAGCCCCCTGGAGACCACATTTCTCTAAGTGAGTCCCATGGTATAAGCAGCTGAAGCCCTGGCTGTGGCACCAGTCCTGGAACCACTTCTTGACACACCAGATTCAACTGGTCCTTTCAAACCTCTTCCGTTTAACCGGGGAGTCTCAGCCCAGTGCAGGCGATCCTCCCCATGGGCACACCTTTTTCAGGCAGGTCTGCTGCATGTCCCTGTACCTGGAGAAAGGTCTGGTCATGTCCAGTAGCCTGGGGGCTGGACCACAGCCTCTTCAGCAGCTCCATCTGGGTGGAGGTGTCAGCCACTGCATCAGATGGATCAGACCTCCCAGCTGGAGATGCAGCCTTTGCACTCAGATGAGTGCCCACCATTCTGCCTTGAGGATCAGGCAGGATAGGTGCCCTTGGCTGTCACAGAATGGTGCCAGTCACTGGTTTATGAGTACTTTAAGTCTCCCACTCAGCGAATGGGATGCCTGTACTTCGAAGAGGCATCCTCCCTGCACGCCTTCCCGTGACAACTGCCATGTCAGCTGCCACACTAACTGCCGTGCCATGCTCTGTTCGCCTATTCTGGTCATGGCAGTTCTGGTGGCTGGCGCTCCCTGGGCTGCCTTGTTTAGGTGTGGGGGTGGCCACCATTGCTCTGGCATCACCTAGGCCACAGCAGCACCTCCTGTGAGAGCTGCCGTCTCCTGGTGGGTCTCCCTGCTCCTCCGGTGTCTCCCTACCTCATGAAGCCCCTCTGTGCTGAGACCTTCCACTCCACCATGGGCTGGGCTGGCTCTGGAGCAGCTCTTCTCGGTGAGTGTCTGCTAGTTTCCTTACACCCCACTTAAATCTCCCACTGTTTCATTTTAATAAACAGTTACCGGCCTTCCTTTGAAAACCAAATGCACTTCAGGAGGGTTTGGAGACAGTGTTTTGCATTGGTTAAGGCTGTACATAGTCTCATCTTCCTAAATGACCTTCTCTCCACAAACTATACTCTGGTCTATCACTGCTTTGTTATTTTTTCCCCAACAAATCGAGCTCAAAACGGGGGGACTTTGTGTTTTGATTTTTTTTTTTTTTGTGTTTCCATTTATCAAAAGGAATTCTAAATGAAATAAGGATCAATTAAAGCTACTTCAGGTAAGTAATCACAGAAATTTAAGTGTGCATATATGTTAGACTTATGCTCCTATAACAAAGACCAGCCCAATGTATATTTGGTTCATGGCGGAATCACGTTACTAGGAGCTCCCATTTCAAACGTGAACAACTATGATGAAAGATATGGCTTTTATGTTACAGAGCTACTGTCCAGTCATAATAGAGATGGCTCAGAGCCAGGCAAGCCCATACAGGCTGGATTCATATCACTGTGGCTCTCTACTGGGCTATATTCTGGCACTGAGCCTCCTGTAGCTATTTTCCTCTGTTTATTTCCTTAATCCTTGTCAATGACAAAAGACATTTTCTGGCTGCTGTAACTGTAGTGCCTCTTCTTGTTTCTTGTCATAAAGTCACGGAACAGAGTTTGAGTTACAAATGTGAGATATGAGCTGCTGAAACATGTGAATTCATACTTTTTTACCCTATTTTGTGATTTCTGGAAGCTTTACTTGTTCTAGTTTTGCTTCTGAGTTCAAATATATCAAAAGCTGTTTATGTTACCAAATGCCAGAACACACAGATGGCATCCATTTAACTGAGTAGGTTTTACTATTGGTTATAGGCACCTCATGCTATCAATCCAACATCTTCCTGAAGCATCATTAATTATTGTTTTTACTCTTCCTTGAGGTAAGTAGGTGCCAAATCCTTCTGGCTCTGCTTTTATGACTTACTTTCACTCTGCCTGCTACAGAATAAATAGAACAATGTGGGACCCACGGTGTTTGACTTATTATTTCAGTTGAAGAGCTCTTGAAATGCCTAGTAAACATGATCTTTTTGGTAATTCCAAATACAGCATCTATATCATTGCCATATGCATGCCACATTATACCTTCTCTCTATAGGAAAAAAAAAAGGCAATCTGAAAGCACCTCAAATACAGAAATAACTTGAAGAAATAAGATCCACACCTCTATACAGGTATTCTTTGGCCTAGAATGTATTTGTTGATGCAGGATATGGATCTAAACCAACACTAAATTATTCTTTAGAAATGCTGAACTTTATTCTTCAAGGAGTCTGAAGGTGTACCTATGGAAGATGGCCGAATTTGTCTATGATTTCCTAAGCCTGAGCTATATTAAGAATAATAGGATTATGTTATTACAACTCTAGCTGTGATAGGGCTAGTTACTTAGACCCTGTGGCTATATTGCTTAACAGAAGAGTTCCAGGAGCTAATCCTCAGTGCTGAGGCCAAGTGGTAGTAAGCACAGACAGATCCACGCCACATAGCTCTTGTCACGTGTCTCGTCCCAGGTGATACCTATGCAGTCCAATGGAAAATGTTTCTTTTCACGTGGTTGAGTTTGGGTTTGGGGTTTTTTTCCCAGTTGAAGATATCTGAAGTAGTGTAAAACCTGTGTTGCAGTTGCCAGAGCGGTGGCTTTGTAACATGAACCTGCATATGTGCATGGCATGTCTGAAGGGGTAAAACGGTGGAGTTCAGGATCTTATGTGGCAGGAGGAGAACCTCGAGTAGGACTGCAACCTTGGACTTTGGCAGGGCTGACTTGGGCCTCTTCAAGTAATTACTGGGGGAAACCCTAAGGGACGTGGTATCGGAAGGAAAAGGTGACCAAGAAAGTTGGTCCATATTCAAGGACCGCTTCTTCCAAGCTCAAGATCAGAGTATCCCAATGAGGAAAAAATCAAGAAGGGGAGCCAGGAGACCTGCATGGATAAACAGGGGACTGCTGAGCAAAATTAAGTGCAAGAAGACAATCTACAGGTCATGGAAAGAAGGGAAGGCTATGTGGGAAGAATACAAGAATATTGCCCGAGATTGCAGGACAGCAATTAGGAAAGCTATGGCCTCCTTGGAGTTAAACATTGCAAGGGAGGTTAAGAATAACAGGAAGGGTTTCTTTAAATATATAGCTGACAAAACTGATATTAGACGCAGTGTGGATCCGCTGATGAATGAGGAAGGTGCCCTGGTGACTGAGGACAGTAAGAAGGCAGAGTTACTGAATGTCTTCTTTGCCTCTGTCTATACTGTTGGAGACTGTTTGCAGGAGCCACACATATCAGAAGCCCCAGAGGAAGCCAGAAGTCTGCCTCAGTTGATAAGGACTGAGTCAAAGATCAGTTAAGCCATCTGGACATCCACAAACCCACTGGGATAGCATTGGAAGATTGTCTAGTATAGAAGGAGACACACTTGGTTCAGTCTTCTCCATGCTGTCCTAGAGTGAATTAATTTTCACAAGTGAGCCCAGGTACTGATGAGAACCAAAAGCTCAGCAGAGAAGTCCATCTGCCTTTGATCTGAATGGGGGATACAATGCAGCTTACTGTGGTATATAACTCTACACATTTGAGCCTGGTACTTGGTGTCCTATTTTGGTGTCCAAAAAAATCCTACCTCTGCCTTTTCGCAACCCAGAAGCCCAGTATTTCAAATGCTGAGGAATGATGAGCTGAGGGCACTAACCAAGTGGGCTAGGCTAAATGCACTGTAACCTCTGTCAGGCAAGATGACAACATTGCCTAGAATGCAATATTTCACTTTCAAGCACAAGAACCTTCCAGGTGCTGCTCCCATTGCCTCTGATGGCACTTGCAGGACAGGCTCATGAAGTCTTTGCAAAGACTCTTGAATGCAGTCTGGGACAAAAGAGGCACTGGCCCTTTTCCAGTGCAGAGAACTGAGGAAAATATCAAGACTGTGGAGAAACCTTTTATGCCAACTCTGGGCAGAGCTCTATGTGATTTAAGGCTCCTGCAGGAACATTATGTTTTCCCCTGCCATACACAGTCACTTGTGTTAGGAGGGGGAAGCAAACTTCTCATGCAGGACACTACAGACATTTCCAGACCAGTAAAGGCAATTCCCAGTGAGCTGAGTGGTTTTGGTAGCTTTCCCAGATCTTGCCAATGAGCAGCACAGCACATGCCAGCAGACGCTCTGCAAACCTAGCCAAAGCTCTATTACTGATCTCCAATGTCCTCTCCTTTTCCCAGCAAGACACTGGAAATAGCATAAGGCTTTCCATTCACTTGGCAGTGCAGCCTAGAGACACAGCAGGGAGGCACCATGGGACTCATCACATGGCAGAGACAGATGGGCTCTTCCTGCTCTTTACCTCTCTTCCCTTTGGCTGTGCTTACTTGAACACCCTCCTTCTCCTGCAGATGAGGATTCTTGAGGGATTCTGCACTGCTGCACAGTTAGTAGCATGGATAACCATGACCATGCCATCTCCTCTAGGCTCATGGTCTCAGGAGTTACCATGCCATCCTCTCTAGAGCTTTTCTCTAAACAGTTCTTGGCTCATGGTTTGCAGAGGCATCAGTCTAGCTGAATGACCTCAGAGTCACTCAGTTTAGGTGGGAGATGTATGTGCAGCAAAAAAGTTTGGCTTAGATAACCACACTAGGTTTTCAGCATCTCTGTGCATTACTGAAACTATAAGGGATGTTGGCTTGGGCTTGTCCCTCAAGGTCCTCCATCATGAAGCTGGCCATGAAAGTCACACTCCCCCTTGGCCCTGAGGGAGGTGGAGGCCTAGTTAAAGTCTTCTGAGGGACTTCATGTGTCAGGTAGAGCTGCCTGTCTCAGCAGCATCGGCCATGGACACGGAGATAGCACTCTCATCCCTAGGATGTCTGGAAAAATTACATGGGAAAGGCCTTCTACTCCATCTCCCAGTGAAAGCACCAGAACTCCAGTTTGATTCCAAAGTATCTTGGGCCTCCCATACTAAACACAATGAATGAATGCTACAGCTGTGGCCTAAGATTATAGTGAACACTGTTACTTTGTTGTCTGACAGTAATTTCCTGGTAAGTTCTTCTCTTGATCACTGCTGTGTAGCCACTACTGTTGTAAGGAACTTAGAGAATGCAAATAAAGGGCTGCTGGTTTGTTTGCCTGTTTCCTTGAGGCACTTCCCTTGTGCTTAGTGCCCAACACTGGAGCCTACCCTCTCTCCCCTGGGTCTCATTTATAGATATGGTCCCAGGAGCCGCTCTGCACAGTTTAAAAATCAGCACTCAGTCTGAAGATGGGAGGATTGCCAGCTAGTCAAGAAGAACTAAAAAATCATTGTGGGGTTTTTTTTAGTTCTGCCTGGCTCGGTACCCCACCTTCCAATATACTTCAGTATCCGGCACCCTCCCTATTCTCGCCTTACTGCCCCACACTCTGTACTGAATTTCATTCTTACTAGCGCAAAGCACCATCCCGCTACAATGAGAGACAGGACTTGACTCTCACAGCACTCTTCCAGAGTTTAATTTTTTCTTTCATTTTAGTTTAATCTTTAGGAACAAAAAAGATATGTAGAAGAAAATGCAGAGGAGAAGGTAAATGCAAGACCGATGAGATGCTGAGGAGGAAGATTAGGGGAAGGAGAGTCTGATTAGCAGCTGGCAGCCTGTTGAATTTGGGCTGTGTGCACAGGCTGTTTACTTCACTGCTGTTCAGGGTGCGTTGAAGAAGGAGGTCATGAGGTGCATCTGCTCAGCTTTTTGCTACCTTTGCTTTGCTTGGTCCACCTCTAAGTTGGTTTAATCTCCATTTCTGGAAAGTTTTTTCCCTGATTTCTAGTGGTCACTGCAAGCAGAAAGAGGCTGAGTAGGAGGCCATTCAAGCCCATACATTACATATTTAATCATTATTTCCTCTAACGCAAGGCTTATTGCTACAGGCAGGTTTTCCATTTCATGCATCCCTCCCTTGGGCCACATATAATTCTTCATCTTGTGGTTGACATTTGGGCAGTTAAATTACAGCTATCTTGCCTCACAGGCTGCAATGACATTCATGGCTTTAGAGCTTTTGCTGTCCAGATGGTTGCTGTCAAATAAGAAACAGGTGGCATCACTGACATGTTGTTTGCCTATAAATTTCTTCAGAAAACAGTAAAATTTCAAAATGTTCTTAAGCTTGATGATGACCTGTATTATTAAAAGGCATTTCAGTAATGGATGGTTTACTAATCTTTGTGGGACTTGGGGAGTGAGAGCCTTGAAAAAGTCTCTGCACAATTTGAAGACAACTATTTCTTGGGCTTCCATCTTCTTTCCCCAAAGAACTGACACTCCTACCCCAAATAATTTCTTCTCCTCTCATTTAAATCTCTCTCCAGCATTCTCTCCACTAGATGGTACTAGGGCAACGCATTTGCCTTTGGAGGCTTTCTCAGCAATGGTAATAGTAATAACAAAGTATAGAAGCAGAAAATGGCCGGGCTATTTGGGGTGCAAGAAACTTCGGGTGAAAGTTATTAAACTTTCAATGGAAAATATTAAAAAATTATCATAGAAAACAGGTGGTCTAATCAAATATAGCAATTATTGCAACAATTTTCAGTTGTATATGTTATGCACATTTTTCTGTATTTTCATTTGTCCTCTAAAGGAAGTCATAATTTAAAATATTGTTACAGGGAAAAATAGTAAAAATTATGTTAAAATGCTATTAAGGAGGTTTCTTCCCTATTAGATCATAACACTGCCTTTTTCCAAACGTCAGCATTTAACAAGAAATTAATTCATTTGCCTGTCCTTGCTAACACAGACATTATTTGCTGCAATATATTGCTTCCAGAGCGAGGCAAAACTAACTTTTACAGCCTCTGTAGCTTAAACCTGTAGCTCACTGGTGTCACTGGGAGCCAGCAGACCAGTAAATGATAGTGCCCAGGCACTTCACAATATTCACATCTTTCACTGATGTTTTTAATAGCTGTATTTTTCCACCTTTTGGACATTTTTCCAACGGAGAGGGGAGTAAGAGTATAGACAGATTAGTGAGGCAACATATTCACAGTCCTGTCAGGATTCTTGCATCCTAGATGAGTGTGGTACTGTATTCCATGGGCCATGTTAAAATCTATGGCTATTTGAGCTGAAAGATCGTGTGAGTGCGGTGGGTTATATTTTGGCATTTCTTCTCCAAGACAAGCAGAACTGCAATAAGAGTTGTGCAACATTTCAGCCAAAACCACTGTGCAGCAATAAAGGAGCACGACTCCCAGGCTGTGCTGGAGGCTCTGACAGCTCAACCGATGGTGTCAAGGCTGTTGGAAAGGGAAAAAAATAAGATGAAATAAAGGCCTAGCTATTGGGACATGCTGGCATGTCTCTTGAACTTCTAAAACCAAGGATCACTGAACTTTTTTGGAAGAAAAATGTGTAGACTGCAATTAGCCTCCTTTCTCTGCCTGCAACTAGAGGATTTAAATTATTTTATATGCCTCCTTCTTACATCCTCTGACTGTCAGACCTCCCTAAACTCTACAAAAACATTAGAATTGGCAAAATGAAAAGATAACGTACCTTTCAAGTTACATATTTCATATAAATCTAGAAGCTTTTATTGGTTATTAGTGTTACAATAATGTATGACGTTCCTCCAGAAGCTTCAGGTTGACAGTATCAATCTCTGACCAAAGTGTATCTGACCAAAGATGCTTCGAGGGCATTTTTTATGAAGAAATAAGGGATTTTTGTAGTTCTTGTTCTTTTAATGTACATATTTCAGAATTCTTTTAAAAAGGGTTACTTGAGGGAAGACAGTTTGAGTTAGTTCCAAGAGCACTGAAGCAAGATTAATTTTTCTTTTTTTTTTTTTTTGGAACTGGTACCGTTTTCATGCACGTAAAGAGCTTTTCTGCCTGCTAACAACTCTTTACTTTCTAATGAACCTATGACTGACATAAAGTTGAGCTTTTCTTTCCTCCCACTAATACCACCATTGTATGCGTCTTGTTAACCAGTATTGTGTATCAGTCACAAGCTGACTCCTTTGTGCCTTTGTAAAGTATCAATTTAGTCAGCATTATCTACTGGAGAGACAATGGTGCCGGTAAATGTGAACACAAAACCCTGGAGCATTATAAGCCCCAAAAACACTGGTTCAGACAGGAGCCCAGGAGACTGGGAGGTGGCGAGGCTGCAGCCGGAGAGCCGGATGCCCGTCAGCAGCTGGCCGCTGAGGGGTCCGAGGCAGCAGGCAGACAGCCAGGACAGGGCCGGCCGGCTGCTGGGACTAGCCAGGGTGCAGGGGTGGCCGGGAGCTCAGGCAGTGTCTTCGTTCTGGCTGCCAGTTGGGTTGTTTGGCTGGAAAAAAACCTACGTCGTCCAGATCTGCCTGCCAACCTGCCTGCGACTTTGACTATGCTGATATTTGACCAGACTGACACATTCCCAGCGTCTATTTTCATTTTTGCTTGATCAGGCTTTTCCAATAGTAAACTGATTAAATAAAAACACCACCAAAACCAAACCCCACGGCATA